>JAVMKO010000011.1:63758664-64103664 GCA_032164245.1 Sternotherus odoratus
CACACCCAACCCCCCCTCCCTGCCCCCCCCCCGCTCCCCTCCCCCTCCACAAACACACCCAACCCCCCCTCCCCTGCCCCCCCCGCTCCCTCCCCCTCCACAAACACACCCAACCCCCCCTCCACAGACCCCCCCGCCCAAACGAACCAACCTCCCCCTCCACACACCCAACCCCCCTCCACAGACCCCCCGCTCCCTCCCCCTCCACACACACACAACCCCCCCTCCACAGACCCCCCGCTCCCTCCCCCTCCACAAACACACCCAACCCCCCCTCCACAGACCCCCCCGCTCCCTCCCCCTCCACAAACACACCCCAACCCCCCCTCCACAGACCCCCCGCTCCCTCCCCCTCCACACACACCCAACCCCCCCTCCCTGCCCCCCCGCCCAAACGCACCAACCTCCCCTCTTTCCCGACCCCCCCCCCCCCGCTCCCTCCCCCTCTACTAACACACCCAACCCCCCCTCCAGACCCCACCGCCCAAACGCACCAACCTCCCCCCTTCCCCGACCCCCCCGCTCCGTCCCCCTCCACAGACCCCCCCCGCTCAGTCCCCCTCCAAAAACACACCCAACCCCCCCGCCCAAACACACCAACCTCCCCCCTTCAGACCCCCCAACACAACAACCTCCTCCCCAAACTCTCCCAACCTCCCCCCGTTCCTCTTCCCCCCACCTCGTCCAGACCCCCTCCCCCCATCTCCCACCCGTCCAGACCCCCTCCCCCTCTCCTCCCCACCCATCCCCCACGCCGCCCAGACCCCTCCCCCCCCCCACTCCATCCCCCCCCCACGCCCCGAGCCCTGCCCCCCAGCGCCCCGACCCTAGGGGACCCTCCCAGCGCGCGGCCCGTGGCAGTCCCCGGCCGGGCAGACGGACGGTCCCGCCCCTGGGGACCCGAGAGGAGCCCCGGCGGAGGGGTAAGGAAGCGCCCCGGGGCGAGGACCCGGCTCTGGCCCCACCCCGGGTACTGCGAGCGGAGAGCCCCGCCTCCCTCTCAGCGGGGCGCGGGGACCCCCGGGGGCGGGCCGGGCCGCAGCTCCGCTATCCCGGCAGGAGCCGCTGGGTTCACACGCTGTACCAGAGACCAGGTGTGACTCCGGTGTCTGCCCCATCCGCTAGGCGGCGTCACGCCCGTTCCGCCGGCCGGCCCCGCGCAGCGTCCCCACGGGCCGCGCTCCGGAGCCGCCCAGCGCTTGGAGGGGGCGGACTGTCCTAGCGAGGGGAGCGGCCCCCAGCCCGAGAGATCGGGGTTCGGTCCCGGCCGGGTCCCGCTCCTACGAGCGGAGCTGGGGGACCGGGGCTGCTCTGCGGCCCGTGGGTCCGGAGGGACACGCTGCAGCCCCCTACCTGTGGCAGCGCACGACGGTGGGGCGGAGCCGGGGCACGTGGGGGGAGCAGGGCGGGTGGGGGCGGTGGCTCCCTCCGCCCCTTATATCCGCCCGGGGACGGGCGTGCGTGCAGGTGAGCTCTGGTCGCGCTGGGGACGGGACGGGACCTCGCTCAAGGGTAGACACTAGGCCGTCAGTGGAGCGCTGGCAGGGGGGTCCTCGGGAATCGGGGGAGGGGTAACAACCCCAAGTCCCCAATCAACGGCAGTCACAGCCGCTGCACACATGGGCAGGGCCGGGAGCTGCCCTGGGAGGGGTCGGAGCCCAGCAGGCCGCCCTAATGTGATCACATTAGATCGAGTTATGGGGCCAGTACTCCTCTCCCGCTGGCCGCTTGTGTGTCCTGCCTGTATAAACACCGGTTAATGAACCAAATCCCCCACCAGATGGGTCAGCACTGATTCAAAGGAGAACTGGGGCAACAGGGAAATCATCCAATCATAGAAT
Organism: Sternotherus odoratus; assembly: GCA_032164245.1. Classification (NCBI taxonomy): domain Eukaryota; kingdom Metazoa; phylum Chordata; order Testudines; family Kinosternidae; genus Sternotherus; species Sternotherus odoratus. The sequence continues at coordinate 63,760,506 of JAVMKO010000011.1, forward strand.
CAGAGAGGTGGCCGTGTTAGTCTGGAATAGCAGAGGTAACAAAGTCCTGTGGCACCTTAAAGACTAACTATAAAGTTTTGAAGCATGAGCTTTCGTGGGCTAATACCCACTTCGTCGGATGCAAGCAGTGGACTTGACGAAGTGGGTATTAGCCCACGAAAGCTCATGCTTCAAAACTTTATAGTTAGTCTTTAAGGTGCCACAGGACTTTGTTACATCCAATCATAGACTCTCAGGGTGGGAAGGGACCTCAGGAGGTTCTAGTCCAACCCCTACTCAAAGCAAGACCAACCCCAACTAAATCATCCCAGCCAGGGCTCTGTCAAGCCTGACCTTAAAAACCTCTAAGGAAAGAGATTCCACCACCTCCCTAGGGAACCCATTCCAAGGCTTCACTACCCTCCTAGGGAAACAGTGTTTCCTAATATCCAACCTAAACCTCCCCCACTGCAACTTGAGACTATTATTCAATTTAATTTAATATGGATAAATGTAAAGTAATGCACATTGGAAAATATAACCCCAACTATATGTACAATATGATGGGAGCTAATTTAGCTACAACAAATCAGGAAAAAGATCTTGGAGTCCTTGTGGATAGTTCTCTGAAGATGTCCATGCTGTGAGCAGCGGCAGTCAAAAAAGCAAACAGGATGTTAGGAATCATTAAAAAAGGGATAGAGAATAAGATGGAGAATATCTTGTTGCCCTTATTCAAATCCATGGTGCGCCCACATCTTGAATACTGTGTACAAATGTGGTCTCCTTATCTCAAAAAGGATATACTGGCAGTAGAAAAGGTTCAGAGAAGGGCAACTAAAATGATTAGGGGTTTGGAACGGGTCCCATATGAGGAGAGATTAAAGAGGCTAGGACTTTTCAGATTGGAAAAGAGGAGACTAAGGGGGGATATGATAGAGGTCTATAAAATTATGAATGGAATGGAGAAAGTGAATAAGGAAAAGTTATTTACTTGTTCCCATAATATAAGAACTAGGGGCCTCCCAATGAAATTAGTGGGCAGCGGGTTTAAAACAAATAAAAGGAAGTTCTTCACTCAGCGCACAGTCAATCTGTGGAACTCCTTGCCTGAGGAGGCTGTGAAGGCTAGGACTATAACAGGGTTTAAAAGAGAACTGGATACATTCATGGAGGTTAAGTCCATTAATGGCTCTTAGCCAGGATGGGTAAGGAATGGTGTCCCTAGCCTCTGTTTGTCAGAGGGGGGTGACGGACGGCAGGAGAAAGATCACTTGATCATTATCTATTAGGTTCACTCACTCCAGGACATCTGGCATTGGCCACTGTCGGTAGACAGGATACTGAGCTAGATGGACCGTTGGTCTGACCCAGTACGGCCATTCTTATGGTCTTATGTCCTTGTTCTGTCATCTGGTACCACTGAGAACAGTCTAGATCTATCTTCTTTAGAACCCCCTTTCAGGTAGTTGAAAGCAGCTATCAAATCTCCCCTCAGTCTTCTCTTCTGTAGACTAAACAAACCCAGTTCTCTCAGCCTCTCCTCATAAGTCACATGCTGCAGCCCCATGATCATTTTGTTGCCCTCTCCTGGACTCTTTCCAATTTATCCACATCCTTCTTGTAGTGTGGGGCACAAACCTGGACACAATAGTCCAGATGAGGTCTCACCAATGCTGAATAGAGGGGAATGATCACGTCCCTCGATCTGCTGGCAATGCCCCTACTTATACAACCCAAAATGCTGTTTGTCTTCTTGGCAACAAGGGCACACTGTTGACTCATATCCAGCTTCTCATAACCCCAGGTCCTTTTCTGCAAATCTGCTGCCTAGCCATTCGGTCCCTAGTCTGTAGCGGTGCATGGGATTCTTCCGTCCTAAGTGCAGGACTCTGCACTTCTCCTTGTTGAACCTCATCAAATTTCTTTTGGCCCAGTCCTCTAATTTGTCTAGGTCCCTCTGTATCCTATCCCTACCCTCCAGCGTATCTACCACTCCTCCCAGTTTAGTGTCATCTGCAAACTTGCTGTGGGTGCAGTCCACACCATCCTCCAGATCATTGATAAAGGTATTGAATAAAACCGGCCCCAGACCCGACCCTTGGGGCACTCCACTTGATACCGGCTGCCAACTAGACATGGAGCCATTGATCACTACCCGTTGAGCCCGACGATCCAGACAGCTTTCTATCCACCTTATGGTCCATTCATCCAGCCCATACTTCTTTAACTTGCTGGCAAGAATACTGTGGGAGACCATATCAAAAGCTTTGCTAAAGTCAAGATACATCACATCCACCACTTTCCCCACATCCACAGAGCCAGTTATCTCATCGTAGAAGGTAATTAGGTTAGTCAGAATCCATGCTGACTGTTCCTGATCACTTGCATCACTGAAGCGGGACTAAGAGCGCTCCGTTTGTGGCTAGGCTGGGAAGGGAACCTGTTCTGCTCGTCTGCTCCTCAGTCTTTGCTGCAGGGAAGCAGCGCCCCAGGTGCACTGCTATCCCCTGGCAAGAGACCTGGCCGGCCTGGGAGACCATGGGGCGCCTGTCCAGTGGGCGTTGGGCCCAGGGCAGTGTATTGCCTCACTGGACACGTGACAGTACCTGATCAGTGGGGGGACCGAGCTGGGGAAGCAGTGTGGGGTGGGGGTGCAGATGGGGTGTATGACTATGTGAGGGAAAGAAAGATGAGCAAAGGAGGTGGATAGGCATGTGGGGGGCTTGGAGGACTGTGGGTGTGGGAGCAGGGGGGTGTATGGGGTCATATTAGGGGGCATGTGTACAATGTGGGCTGCAGGCCTTGTGTGTGCTCTGGGAAGGAGGAATTGTGAGGCTATTTCCACCTCAGCGTGCACAGACCAGCCTGCGGGTGGGGTGGGGGTGTGGAATGGGTGGGGTAGTGTGCACTGGGGTGGGAGGGGGCACGTGTGACCAGTGTGCCCAGACCAGCCGGCGGGTGGGGGGAGTGGATGGGGGGGTAGTGTGCACGGGGGTGGGGGTGGGCTTGACCAGTGTGCCCAGACCAGCCGGCGGGTGGGGGGAGTGGATGGGGGGGTAGTGTGCACGGGGGTGGGGGTGGGCTCGACCAGTGTGCCCAGACCAGGCGGCGGGTGGGGGGAGTGGATGGGGGGGTAGTGTGCACGGGGGTGGGGGTGGGCTCGACCAGTGTGCACAGACCAGGCGGCGGGTGGGGGGAGTGGATGGAGGCGGGTAGTGTGCACGGGGGTGGGGTGGGGCTCGACCAGTGTGCCCAGACCAGCTGGCGGGTGGGGGGAGTGGATGGGGGGAGTAGTGTGCACGGGGGTGGGGGTGGGCTCGACCAGTGTGCACAGACCAGGCGGCGGGTGGGGGGAGTGGATGGGGGGGTAGTGTGCACGGGGGTGGGGGTGGGCTCGACCAGTGTGCACAGACCAGGCGGCGGGTGGGGGGAGTGGATGGGGGGGTAGTGTGCACGGGGGTGTGGGGGGGTCTCGACCAGTGTGCACAGACCAGGCGGCGGGTGGGGGGAGTGGATGGGGGGGTAGTGTGCACGGGGGTGGGGGTGGGCTCGACCAGTGTGCACAGACCAGGCGGCGGGTGGGGGGAGTGGATGGAGGCGGGTAGTGTGCACGGGGGTGTGGGGGGGTCTCGACCAGTGTGCACAGACCAGGCGGTGGGTGGGGGGAGTGGATGGGGGGGGTAGTGTGCACGGGGGGGGGAGGGCTCGACCAGTGTGCACAGACCAGGCGGCGGGTGGGGGGAGTGGATGGGGGGGTAGTGTGCACGGGGGTGGGGGTGGGCTCGACCAGTGTGCACAGACCAGGCGGCGGGTGGGGGGAGTGGATGGGGGCGGGTAGTGTGCACGGGGGTGGGGTGGGGCTCGACCAGTGTGCCCAGACCAGCTGGCGGGTGGGGGGAGTGGATGGGGGGAGTAGTGTGCACGGGGGTGGGGGTGGGCTCGACCAGTGTGCACAGACCAGGCGGCGGGTGGGGGGAGTGGATGGGGGGGGGGTAGTGTGCACGGGGGGGGGGAGGGCTCGACCAGTGTGCACAGACCAGGCGGCGGGGGGGGAGTGGATGGGGGGGGGGCTCGACCAGTGTGCACAGACCAGGCGGCGGGTGGCGTGTGGGGAGTGGATGGGGGGGGTTGCATGTGCCGGGGGTGGGGGGGGGCTCGACCAGTGTGCACAGACCAGGCGGCGGGGGGGGGGAGTGGATGGGGGGGTAGTGTGCACGGGGGTGGGGGTGGGCTCGACCAGTGTGCACAGACCAGGCGGCGGGGGGGGGGAGTGGATGGCGGGGGGGGTAGTGTGCACGGGGGGGGGGAGGGCTCGACCAGTGTGCACAGACCAGGCGGCGGGTGGGGGGAGTGGATGGGGGGGGGTAGTGTGCACGGGGGTGGGGGGGGCTCGACCAGTGTGCACAGACCAGGCGGCGGGTGGGGTGTGGGGAGTGGATGGGGGGGGTAGTGTGCACGGGGGTGGGGGGGACTCGACCAGTGTGCACAGACCAGGCGGCGGGGGGGGGGGAGTGGATGGGGGGGGTAGTGTGCACGGGGGTGGGGGGGGCTCGACCAGTGTGCACAGACCAGGCGGCGGGGGGGGGGGGGGAGTGGATGGGGGGGGTAGTGTGCACGGGGGTGGGGGGGGCTCGACCAGTGTGCACAGACCAGGCGGCGGGGGGGGGGAGTGGATGGCGGGGGGGGTAGTGTGCACGGGGGGGGGGAGGGCTCGACCAGTGTGCACAGACCAGGCGGCGGGTGGGGGGAGTGGATGGGGGGGGGGGTAGTGTGCACGGGGGTGGGGGGGGCTCGACCAGTGTGCACAGACCAGGCGGCGGGTGGGGTGTGGGGAGTGGATGGGGGGGGTAGTGTGCACGGGGGTGGGGGGGACTCGACCAGTGTGCACAGACCAGGCGGCGGGGGGGGGGAGTGGATGGGGGGGGTAGTGTGCACGGGGGTGGGGGGGGCTCGACCAGTGTGCACAGACCAGGCGGCGGGTGGGGTGTGGGGAGTGGATGGGGGGGGGGGGTTGCATGTGCCGGGGGTGGGCACCTGTGACGGCAGCGCGCAGGCTGAGGCGGGGAGCTGGCCCCGCGTTTGCGCTGCGCGGCGCCTGGCGGGCCGGGGCGGGCGTGGGGGAGGCGCGGGTCTCCCGGCTGTCGCCTGTGCGGAGGCCGCCCCAGCGCTGCGGGACTCGCGGCGGCCGGGCTCGGGGCTCGCGGAGCGGAGCCCGATGCGGTGGCTGCTGGAGAAGCGGAGGCGGCGGCGGTGCCTGGCCCCCGGCAGGGACATGACCGCACGCTGAGCACCGCCCGGCCGGAGTCCTGCGCAGCGCCGTGTGTCCGGGGACCCTTGGCCGGAGGCGAGCGGCTCTCCTCCCTCCTCCGCGGTCGCGAGGTACGGTCCTAGCTCCCCCGCCAGCCGCCCGGGCATTGACGTGTGGCCAGGAGCTGCCCGGAGTCCCCCTTCGGCAGCTCCTCCGCCCCGGGCTGCTTCCAGCCCTTGTCGGGGGGTTGCCAGTGCCGCCCGCCCGTCTTACCGCGGGCTGCTGCCCTGCGTTCCTGGCGTGAGCGCGCAGCCTTTCCCGAAATGTCTGTGCTGGAGGGCACGTCCCTCCGGTCCCAGCCAGGGAGCCCGCGGGAGCAGACAGCGTGCCGGGGCGAGGAGGGAGAGGGAAGGGTGGTGAGCCACTGAACATGAGACAGCAAAATTACGGGGCTAGTAGCAGGTGCACAGGCTGTATAGGTGGGTCCCTGCCTCCTATGGAGCCTGCACGGGGACCTCGTCTCCCATTGCTGTAGACTCTTGCATAGACATGCCACCAGCAAACTGGTCTCCACTCTCCCAGAGCCATGGGCTCGGGTACACATAGTACCAGCACAGCTGGCCATGGGTGGGTCTCACCTTCTGGGGCTACAGGCTGGCTCCTAGGTACCTGTGGGGCCTGCACACCTGATAGCTGCACTATTGCTTCCTGATGCTGCTTTCATGCACAGCCTGCATATGTGAGTATCCCCCTCACTGTCTGGGCCGTGCACATGCAGTACCTGTGTGATCAGCTTGTGGCTCAGGCACACCCAGTGTGGACGTGAGACACATAGAGTATATTGTCAGGGTCCGTCTCTGTGCCTGTCTTCCTGAGCTGTATGTGTCCCTGCCATAGCTACCCAGAAACCCAATTATAGGGACCTTCCTTGTAATTGTCTCTTGTATTAATACCTCGTCATCTCTGTGTGATTTCTCTGTCTAGTTCAGACCAGCGTTCCATCTCGTCTAGTATTCCATCTCTGACGGTGGCAAGTATTGGAGTCTTCAGGGGAAGGTATAAACATCCACAGTGGACAGGTGTGGATATCCTCCCCACAGGCTACCCTGTTTAAAGTAACCATCGGCCATGTTAATGTCGAATCCCTTTCTGAATTCTACTATGCTCTTGGTTTCTCTGATCTCAGTGGCGATGAGTTCCATAGGTTAATTAGGTGTCACATCAAAAGTTTTTCCCATTCTTTAGTGTTACATTTGTTAACACTTTCAGTTTCATCTTGTGGCCCCTTGCTCTTGTGTTATGAGAGAGGGGGAATAGGAATGCAGAATCTATCATTTCTGTTCTGGTCAGGTTCATATACCGCGCTTACCACCATGGCATCTCAACACCTCTTTTATTTTTATGCTTCTGTTATATCCCCTGTTGTTCATCTCCTCTCTGAACTCAACAGTCCCAGTCTTGTCAATCTCTCTGCATAGGAAAGCCTTTCCAGGCCTCTAATCATTCTCCTCACTTACCTGAACTCTCCCTCTTTCTCCTTTTTCTAGCTATTTTATCTACCATCTATTACCTAGATTCTCATATTGTTTCTATTTCCATTCCCCTGACTGTCTCCTGGTCTTATCTCAACTCAGTTAATTGGGACTGCTGCTCTTCATGGGATTATAGATGTTAAGAGATGGAAAATGCCTCTTAGCCCACATTAAAACTCCTTTTCCAGGCAGCCTGGAACAGAATTGTTTCCCACAGGGCTCTTTCCAGTCTTGTTTTCAGTGTACCAAGCCATGGAGCTCCTACCACCTCCCTGAGGAGAGCGCTCCGGAGCCTGGCAAATATTCTTACATAGCTATGTAAGTGTATGTGCTACAAAGTCCCTTCCCCCAGGAGTTTGTGTGATCAGACTTGGACTTCTCACTGGGTCCTCCTTACAAAGAACATCACCCATTTCAGACCCAGTGTTACTTCTGATCCAGAAAAACATAGAGGACCAAATTCACAGGTGATGCAGGTTAGGCTCTCTGCAGTGAGACTTCCTTAAACTTACCTAGGACCTATTCTTCCAATGGGGAAGGAATCTTAAGGCTTCCGTCCTGTAGGTTGCTCCAAGAAGAGGGATCCCAGCACAGAATCCCACTGAAGTAAATAGAGAACTGTGTGGTGGGAGTTGTCTAAGCTACAGTAATGTGCCTCCTTTAATTTATATCCTCTCACCCACTCTTATTAGTTGTTTTCCTCAGTGTCTTCCTCTCCCAGCCCCTCAGTGTGTATTACAATGTAGACAGGTTCCCCTCCACTCAGCCAAATTCAGAGCAGAAGTGTGTGAGCATGGAGGCTGTACGTTACCCTTGGGTAAGTGGGACAGGTTCAAGCTAGTGTAATTCATAAGCTGAGGGGGACAGGAAAAGTGTGAGCTACCTCAGTGCACGCTCATGTAGACTTTAATTCTTAGCTTCCCTTTTGAATCTGGTCTGCTGTCATGTTATTATTGTAAATTAGTTACATCAGAGATGCTGAATCATGGACCTAGAGACAACTTTGTAGACACTAAAAAGATGAAGGTTTCAGTGTTTAAAATTTCTTTGACTATTTTTTTTCTTGTATCCTGCACATGAAAACCCATGAGACCATAGCAGACTAGGATGTTCACATTCACTTGCAGACACTGCTCCTTGTAAGCTGTGCGCGTGTGCATGCGCACACAGATCCTAAACCCTGCACACTTGGCGAAACACCGTGCACACAAAAATTTGCACAGAAGCACAGAAATTTGCACAGAAGACATTTTTTGTGCCCACAGTCTGTCGAAAGTTAGAGGGAACAGTGCTTGTAGAGCTCTCTGCCACAAAGCTTTCCTCACAGTGAGCCTGAATTTCCCTTTCTTAATTTCAGACTGATCCTCTTGAGTTACACTCTGTTGGAACACCTGAAAACAAAATTTCCTTCCCCAGTGTTTACACCCTTGAGATCTTTCTAGACTGCTGCCATGTTCCCTCCACCCCCTGCCTGAGTCATCACTTACTCAAACTAGACTGATTTAGCTTTCCATCTCTCTTTCTAAATCAATCCCTCCAGCCCTCTGACTTGTTCTTTTCTAAACTCCTTTCAGGTTATAAGATAATAGAAAATACTTGTGAGAATGGTAAAAGAGCCACAAGAATGATTGGGATCAGAAAACATATAGACTCCTGGACCCAATCTAATTAGTTTAACAAAGAGAAGGATAAGGGGAGACTTGATCACAGTCTGTAAGTACCTTCCTGGGGAACAAATATTTGATCATGGCCTCTTCAATCTAGCAGAGAAAGGTCTGCACGTGATCCAGTGGTTGGAAGTGGAAGCTAGACCAATTCAGACTGGAAATAAGGTGGACATTTTAACGGGGAGAGTAATTAACCCTTGGAACAATTTACCCAGGGTCATGGTGGATACTCCACTCACTGGCCATTTTAAAATCAAGATTTGATTTTTTTCACAGTCTGCTCTAGGAATTATTTTGGGTGAATTCTATGGTCTGTGTTATTCAGGAGGTCAGACTAGGCCCTTATGGCCTTGGAATCTGTGAATCAGGAGAGGAATGTACAAGGAGAGGACATGTTCCATACAAATCCCTAATCCTATTGTTAACCTCACTAACAATTGGCCTCAGTATATTGTGGCGCTGAGTTCCCCAGGCTAATTATGCCTTCTGTAATAAAGTTGTTTCCTTGTATAGGTTTTACATTTGCTGCCATTCAGTTTCATTAAGCACCTGTTCTTATGTTGAGAGAAGGTAAGGAAAGGTGTCCATTTTGCCTTCTCTCTGCCATACCTTACTATACATACCTTTATCATGTCCCCTCTTAAACTGAACATCCCCAGTCTCTTCAACCTCTCCTTAAACAGATGGTTTTACAAGCCTCTCATAATGTTCATTGCTCATATCTGATCCCCTTTACTTCTGCTCTATCCTGGTTTAGCTAAGATGACCAGAACTGAATACAGTACCCCATGGAAAAGTGTCCCATGGACTTACAGAACGTCATTGGAATATTTCCATTGTTCGCCATCCCGTTCCTTACACATCCTGACTTTGTGTTTGCTTTCCAGACTTCAGCTGCACAGGGAGCAGATTTCTATTAAGTTGCCCAGGTGTCATTCCTGAGGGGTTACAAGTACAGTCGGCTCTCGATTATCCAGGATTGGATTAACCAGGATGTCAAAAAAAAATATGTGCAACTCGCAGGACTGTCTCTGGCTTTGCTGCTGCTCCAAGCGCGCACACAAAACCCCCCTACCAGGGTGCAGGGCAGCCAGTGAACCAACACTCCCTCCCCCCCGATGCAGGATGGCTGGTGAATCAACCCCCACTCCCCATATTTCCTATGGATGGTGATTATCCAGGATTTTATTAACCAGAATTATTTTTTCCCTATCATCCTGGATAATTGAGAGTCTACTGTATTTTAGAACCCTGTGAGGTGTGTGAGAGGTTCAGTTTCATGTGCATTATCTTGCATTTGTCAACGCTGAGGGTGACATTCTGGCTCTGCTGAAGTAAATGGCAAAACTCCCATAGACTTCAGTGGGGCCAGGATTTTCATATGCCCCATACTGCCCACTCTCCTAACTTTGTGAGTTCCCTTTGAAGTTCTTCACAGTCTTCTCCAGTCTTGACACCCCTACATAATTCTTTGTCGTCTGTACTTTTTGCCACTTCCCTGCTCACTGGCTTTCCAAGATCATTAATAACAACACTGGTTGTACAGTGGATCCTTGAGACACCACTTGTTAGTCTTTCTGGTATTGTACCCAGAATTGAATGCAGTATCTCACATGAGGTCCCGCTAGAGCCACAAGGAAAGATTTTGGTCGCCTTCTTGTCCATATGGCCTGTGTGTGCGGCCTCAAAATTGAGGTGTACTTCTTTGTAGACATCACACTGCAGTTGTGTCACATTTTCTCTCTAACGTTTTTGGCACTAGGCAGTGGTCTTGTTTGCTTCCATGTGTGTATCCTGTAGGCAGCAGTCACACCTCTGGAAATGATTTAATAGAAGATGAGAAATCTGAGAAAAGGAGCTTTGTGCAATGTACCTGAGTTGACCTAACGCTCTAGAGTAGACCATCCCTGCGAGACAAGGTGGTGGATATGTGAGTGTCGTCAATTGTTTTGTAGCTATCTGGGGCATGCCGTGATGTAGTCTTTGTGAGGGCGTGGGAGTTGGCGTATAGGGAGGTGACATCCACGAGAGAGGTTGTTAATATTGCAGTTTCTGGAGCAAGCCCATTGTGTCCAGAGGAATCTGGCTGTTTGTGTGGTGAGAGTCTGGGATAAACACCCGAACGCATATTTTCCAAAGATGCTCCACCAGAGAAGTAGAGCTCATCATGGAATGGGCCACCCAAATACCCCAGGAGAACTTGCTTCTATACAGAAAAAAACGAACCCAGCCACATACGCCTAGTGGTCGCCTGTCATCCCACTCTGTCACAATGATACCTATATGGGGTATTATTAAACAACAATATCCTTCATGGGTGGTGGGTAAAAAACCCTTGGGGAAGCTAGCCCCACTGCCTCCCTCTTCTGCCTGAGGCCCCCCCTACCCCCCCTACCCCCCCCACCCTCTGGAGCCCCAAAGGCCCCCACCATCACATCTGGAGAAGCTCCCACTAAACTGCCCCAACCTCCAGGGCTGCACCAGGTTGCCATAAGCTGTGCTGGGCTGCTGGGCAACCCATGCCCCAAACTATTCCAGGCCACTCCAGGCAGCCTGCTGGCCCGAGCCCCAAGCCACTCTGGGCCACCTGCCAGCCCGAGCCCTGGGCCGCCCACTGGAGCTGAGCACCCGCTGGCTTCCAGGGAGAGGGGTGTAAGGAGGGACATGGTGGGTGGGAGGGTCTCATGGAACATCAGGGAGTGAAAGGATACGGTGAGCGGGTGAGGAGGGATACCTTGAGCCGCAGGAGCCTCTGTGGGGGGTGCTGAAGTGAAGGAGAAAATGGACAGACTCACCAGGCAGTGGTGGGTGGTGGGGACCTTGGGGAAGGGGTGGAGTGCAGGCAGGGGCCATCACGGGTGCAGGAGTCTAGCGGTGGCTGCACTAGGGGAGGCTTAGCCTCCCCTGGCCTATTATACCCGCCACCCATGACAATCCTATTCAGTGGGGACCACATCCTGAATGAAATCTTTCTCAAAGCCCTGCTACTGGCCTTCAGACAACTCCCCAGCCCCACCAAGCTCATCATCAGAAGCAAGCTCCCCACAGACCAGGACAGACCCACTCAAAGTGGCACCAGATCCTGACAGAACAGATGCAAACCTGAAGATATTTTTCCGCTGCTACGATGATCAAAACACGCCACAACCAGAGGTGGATTAATTTTTATTGGGACCCTGGGTTTTATTGGGCCCCTGCAACTGGTGGGGGGAGGGGAGGGATTAGACCAGTGGGGCCACGGCCGTCCCACTTTTCAAAGTTATGCTATGGAACCGGGAGAACAGGAGTTCCCAATCTCCCTTCTTTATCCCATTCAATATTTTATCTACTTTTCCCAATCTCCCTTCTTTATCCCATTCAATATTTTATCTCCTTTTCCCAATCTCCCTTCTTTATCCCATTCAATATTTTATCTACTTTTCCCAATCTTCCTTCTTTATCCCATTCAGTATTTTATCTACTTTTCCCAATCTCCCTTCTTTATCCCATTCAGTATTTTATCTACTTTTCCCAATCTCCCTTCTTTATCCCATTCAGTATTTTATCTACTTTTCTCATGTCCTCTCTTCTTTATCCCATTCAGTATTTTATCTACTTTTCCCAATCTCCCTTCTTTATCCCATTCAGTATTTTATCTACTTTTCTCATGTCCTCTCTTCTTTATCCCATTCAGTATTTTATCTACTTTTCTCATGTCCTCTCTTCTTCATCTCCTTTCTAAAGTAACAATCCCAATCTTTTCAATCTCTCTTCATAGGAGAGTTTTTTCAAGCCCCTTTGTCATACTCATTGCCCATCTATGACCCCCCTCTAGGTCTACAGTATCCTATGTGAGGTGGATTGGCTGGTACTGCACACACGATTGTACGTGAGGCCACACCATTGATTTACGTAAGGGAATTATAATATTTTCTGTGTTGTTCTCATCCCCAATTCTCTTCACATCTTGTTTATAATTCCAGTTGCCCATCCACTGAGCTGTCTACAGAGCTGCCCAGATCCCTTTCCTGAGTTGATACAGTTCATTTAGAAACTCTGGAAACCCTGGAAAGTGTATGAGAAGTTTATTTTTCTTCTAGTGTTCAATGCGTTGCATTTATCAACACTCAACCACTTGTCCTTGTGTTACCATTGCCCTCGCTTGTTTAGGTCCCTCTGAAGTTCCTCACAGTCCTCTCTGGAGTTAACTCACCTAATTAACATGGTACCCTTACCCTGCCTATTCCCATCCCTCCCTCTCTGCACCATGGCTTTCTTGGTTTATCCCTCCCATTGGGGTCAACTTTTTCTCTGTCTTTGCACAAGTACATGTGGGAGTGGGGGAACAAGAACCTTTTCCGCTCTTGTAAGGGCAGAGCACAGGAGCAGCTCCAGTGAGCAGGGACAGCTGAGCCCTTGCTCCCTCCCTGGCACAAATCATTTGGAAAGGGGCAGAGAGATGTCAGGGCTATGTCCTCCCTTCCACACTGGCTAGTGGACCAGGGCTGGCACCAGCCCAAACAATCTGTGCCATCCTGACTGAGCTCTCCATTTGCACAGCACAAAATGATCATCTTGCATTGCCAGGCGCTGGGGCAGTCCAGTGAGGGAAGAGTGTCCAGGTTGAACGAGAGGTACTGAGCCTTTTGCATACGGCAGCTAGTGGCGGGATGAAGGGCCACAAGCAGGTTAGTGCAGCGGGTGACAGATTGTCTTATCCTGGTGCTCTCTCCCCCCAGGTTATGCCACTCTCCAGGTTTGCTGGATGCCTGCACGTCAAAGAGAAAGGTTGAGATTTGCCCAGACTTGGCATGACAGTCCTTAGGTCCTGAACCAATATGGCAGCTGGAGAGTCCCCTCCCAAAGGAAGCGTCTTCAACCTGCCGCAGGTGAGGTGCAAATCCAACAGCAATGACTTTGGCCCTTCCTAGGGAGCCCTGAACTTGCAGGACTGTATGCAGAGATCTGCCTGGGCTCTGGCCAGGGCCTTCACAGCATCTGGAGACGTCCTCGCTGGTCTCCCAAGTGTCCCGTCTGCCTTGGCCTCAGGCCTTGGTGAGAGCAGGGAGTCGAAGTGGAGAAGATAGTGTACTCTTGGGATTGGCTGCGGTGGCAGCTGTGCAGCTGAAGCCTTTTGAAAGTCAGATTCACTCTCCCTGCCCTATAGGGCTGTCTGACACCCAGGGCCGGCGACAGGGAGGTACTAGGGGTACAGCTGTACCGGGCCCCGGACTTCAGGGGGGCCCCTGAAGTCCGGGGCGGGCCCGGTACGCAGCTGTACCCCCTTGTCACCGGGGCTGTGAGCAAGGCGCGGCTCGGGGCAGCCGCTGCAGCGCTCACCAGCCCCCCTCCCCTGGCACCCAGCAGCCTCCCCCCGCCCCCCTTTGCTTCTCCCGGCCGGCCACGCGGCCAAAGTGTATGCGGGGGTTGGGGCCCGCGGGCGGCAGGAGACCGGCCGGGGGGGGGGGGGGGGACCGGCCGGGGGGGGGGGTCGCGGGCGGCGGGAGACTGGCCGGGGGGGGGGGCGGGCGGCGGGAGACTGGCCGGGGGGGGGGGGGGGCGGGCGGCGGGAGACTGGCCGGGGGGGGGGGGGCGGGCGGCGGGAGACTGGCCGGGGGGGGTCGCGGGCGGCGGGAGACTGGCCGGGGGGGGGCCGCGGGAGACTGGCCGGGGGGGGGAGGCCGTGGGCGGCGGGAGACGGGAGCGGGGGGGGGCCCCCGCACGATCTGCGTACGGGGCCCAAAAATTCCTGTCGCCGGCCCTGCTGACACCCGGGTACTGAGGTGAATGACCGTGACAGACGGACGGGCAGAGGCTCATTTGGAGAACTGAGGGACTCTCTCATTGTAACCACTCGTGAAAAGTGTTTATATGTGGGGTCTTGCACTTCTCGGCAGTACTGCGGCTCTTCTCCCCACTTCTCCCTCTGTCTCCATCCTTCCCCGGCTCCTGGTCCTTCTGGACAAGGAGAACTGGACACAGCTGGCTGCAGCACCCACCAGAGTCAGTGCAGGTGCTGCGCAGTCACACTGGGTGCTGCTCCTTTCAGGACAGAGGAGAGGGCCGGCTGGGTCTGGTTTCTATGGGGCACAGTCCAGCTGGGTTCCCAAATCCCTGGGCAGACCACAGCAGGGTAGCAGCTCCTGGCAGCTTGTGACAGTGCTTCCAGCTGGGCTGCTGGGGCTGAGAGCAGGCTGGGAGTGCATTGTGCGGGGGTTGGCTGAGGCCATTTTGCTGCCTATTCCAGTTCAGCACAGACAACTCCGTCACAGTTGGGCCTCCTGTTACCGTGGAAACAGAGGAGTCCACAACGGCTCAGCACTGGCATTTCAGGCTGTGCTGATGGAAAATTTTGCCAGCTGCTTCTGCTTAGGAAGTGGAAGGGGCAGAAGTGCCTGAGCTTAGTGTTCAAGCTAGTATGGCAGCCACTGTACAAGGAAAAAGCAGAACAGTGTTGTGTGCATCCTGAGATAAAGGTGAGAGACCCCTAAGGAAATCAGCAGGTTCAGACACCCCAGAAACATGGGACACAGGCCTCATCAGAGAGGGGAGAGTGTGGGGCAGCCAGTGTCATAGGAGCAACTGTGGGGAGGAAGCCTCACCTCCAAGTTCCTCACTCCCTGGGGCATTGAGAGTGGGTTTGAGACATTAACCCCTCGTCCCTATTGAAAGAGGAAGCTCCCGGACACAGGACCACCCTCTCTCCATCCCGAAAGGGAGCAGCAGGAATGTAGGGTGGAAACTAGCACGGACTCTGTAGAGTGAAAGATGAGGAGCAGCAGCTTGAATTGAGCGAGGGAAAGTTCCACCTACAGAGAGGATAATGTTCCTTCTCTGTGAGAGCAATAGGATGGACCCCTCACTAGCTGGTGATGTAAGCGCCTTCCCTGGGGAGAGACTGGAGCAGCACAGACAAAGTACCAGTGGCTGTAATGATGAGGAGAGGCCATTGGGATGGGGGGGGGGGGAGAGGGGCAGTGTCCTGGCATGGGGGCCCTGCTGGTTTTATTTTTCTGGCTCTCAGTTTGGACTGGGGTTCTGCCCCCAGGTACTTTCATGGCTTGCATCACTGTGGTGTAACCAGCTCTGCTGTTTCGCGGCAGCTCCTGAGCTCATGAGGAGTGGTGTGCCATTTGTGGGGCCCTGCATCTGGAGGGCTATACGGAGTTTGATTGCTATCTGGCGATTTCTGTGCAGGACAGTGATAATGCTGAGAAGGCCTTTCCCCCTGCCGAGGACGATGAGGATTTGGATAAGACCTTGTCAATCAAGAGGTTTGGGGACCTGATAAGCAAGTCAGCATCAAGGGATCTGGAAGAGCAGAGACGCAACTACAGTGAGAGAGATTTTGAATGTATGTAGGTTTGAACACTCTGCCCGCCTGTGTGCCCACAACTGTCCATCAGACCAAACTCCTCTATACTCTTGGGGCTCAGTCTGGTCTGCAGACCTTAGTAATGTGTTGTTTACCCCCTTCTTGCAGACTGTTAAGGAAGTGGTTGCATATATCCAGTCTTAGCCCCATGCTTATAGCCCCCAGTCTCTGTCGGCTGCTTTTTATTGTCGTCTCTTGTGTGGAGGTTTAGCCACTTTCAGTCCACAGGATAGCATTCCTCGGAGGCTGGGAATCCACTCACCTCTTCACTGGGAACCATCACAGCAGTTTCCACAGAACTTAAGTTTTCTATTTAAAAACATCTCTTGACTTTATGTCTGTGAAGAAACTTCCAAATGTGGCCTGAAGTCAAAGCTACCTTCTTGAATCTGCAGACAGACAACTCCAAAGCTCCTGGTGCCCGGGTGCAGGATTGCCTATAGGTTTCTCAATAGCAGCCATGACACTGATCAGACTCATGTTCTTATGCAGTGGTGTTATAGCCACGTCTGTCCCAGGGTATTAGAGTGACAAGGTGGATGAGGTAGTATCTTCTACTGAACCAACTGCAATTAGTGAGAGACAACTTTTGTTGTCTCTCTCACCACCAGAAGTTGGTCCAATAAAAGATATTACCTCATCCACCTTGTCTCTCAGAATCATGTTAGTTTCATTCTGCAGCTGCTTGGGGAACAGCAGGAGCGGCAGGCATGGGAGCTGTTCACAGAAGAGCCAGAGTGGCAGAGACTGCCCTCAGCAGCCAGGGGTGAGGGACAGAGAGATTTAGTCTTCTGGCTAGCAAATGTCTGGTAAATTTTCCAAGCTCTGGTGTTTCACTGCACATCAGTTTCAGTTTATTTTCCAGTTTAGATTTTGTGAGACACAATCTCAAATGGGTTATGAAATGTCACATGTATCACACATGCTGCTTTCTGGTTGGCCACTCCTTTGGAATGTCTGTCAAACAAGCACAGATGTTTCTGTTTTATAAACCACCCCCAAGAGCTGCTTATTGCTCATGCTTCCGTTTCCCCCTAGATTCCATATTTTTAAAACATCAGTGCACACAATCACCTGCACATGGAGTTGCTGAGCACTAACAATTGTGCCTAAAGATAACAGATTTTAACACCTGTGTAGATTAGTGAGCGAACGTCCACTCAGAAGTATCACCTGCATACACAGGTATTAGTGCTGGAAGTGTGTGCATGGAAGTGTTTACTTGTGCCGCCAGGACAGAGGTTTCTCTGAAAAACTGACTCTAGATTTTTAGGACTTTTCTTGTAATATTTGTCCAATATTTTGCTGGAGAACTAAGGGAGCCCCATTCAGTGGTGATTGGGGCGCTCATTCCTCCTTCCTTTTTTGGAAGTCAGGAGTCAGGACCACATTTGAATCACGTATCTGCCTCCAACTTACCTCTCGTCCCCACGGCGGCGGCAGTCGGCAGCGCGCTCCCCCGTCGACTCCAGCTTGCGCCTCCTGGCGAGCTGGAGTTCTGGAGTCGACGGGGGAGCTCCGGGCGATCGATTTATCGCATCTTAACAAGACGCGATAAATCGATCGCCAGAAGATCGATCCCGCGCCGCGCAGTGAAGACCAGCCCTGATGAAACTCCCTCTCTAGCCCCTCCCCTGCTTTCCTTTGTCTCTTTTCTGGGCTAGGTCAGGTGACCTCTCTCCCCCACCTGGAGTCAAGTTACAGCTTCAGGTATGGACATCTTCACACAATAGTCAGAGGAACCATTAAGAGCATTCCTACTCGGTCACAGCCAGCCCTTTCTCAGCACTGTTTTGGGATAGCGATTGGAGAATCTCTTACCCTTGGCAGGCAGCTCAAGCCTTCCATTGGGTCAGTGTTCAGGTTCTTTGTCTCAGCTTAGCATGCCACATGATGACCCATTCCAGTTGTCTCAGAGGGGAGCTGCAAAGGGAAGAGACTGGGCCCGCACCTTTGTTTGTGCCTTTATGCTGGTGAAGAGCCCCAGTAGCACCGGTGGGTTTAGTTCTGTCAAGTTTTTTCCCCACTTAACATGTCTTAAGCAATTCAGGTCTTGCACACTCTGGAGACTCTATCGTGAGCAGAGAAGAGCCAAGGAGTGAAAGCTGGAGCAGCAGCACAACGGGGATGTTCTGTCAGCCAGCCTGTGTGAAGTGCTTTGGTTTGGTGCATGAATATTTAACTCAAATGGGCAATGAATGTTTTGGGTGAAGGAAACTTTTGTTAAAGAGCTCTGCTCCTTCAAGTGATGTCTGAGAGCTCATTATACACGTCCCTGAGGCACCCTTCTGCCCTGCGGAAAAGCTTCTCCAGAAGAACCAGGGCAGGGCTGACTCAATAATCCTGATATTTCTAGGGGGAAAACCAAGTCCAAAAAACAACCCTCCGTCCCAACACCACCACAAAGTCTTGAAAAACCAAAGCAAAGCAAAACTGGAACAACAGTGAACCTGGCTGGCTTGTGTGCAGAGGGGAGAGGGTTTAAGCTCCCATTTTATACAGTCATTTGCAGGCCTGAAATAAAAGTGGATTACACAAAATGTGGCAGAAAGAGCTGCCATGTAGACCCAAAGTTGCACACCCTGTGGAGCCACCAGTGTTTTGGTGACTTCCAGCTGCCTCTCTGGCTGTCTCCATGTCTCTGCTCCCAGTCCCACAGAGTCAGTGTGTCTCCAGCAGGCTGTCTCAGAGAGGCTCTCTGTCTCAGTAAAACCCTGCAAAAGCAGCTTTCTTTCCTCGCACATGGCATGATGAGTTTATGCTTCCTAGTACTGTACACCAGTGGGGTGACAATTAGTGTTTTCGAGATAATGCACAGTAATACCGCTAATTGCTTCTTGTTGCACACACTGTTTCCTCTAAGCTGTGCACGCGTGCCCACGCACACAGATCCTAAACCCCGTGACACAGCGAAACACCACACGCACAAACATTTGCACAGAAGCACAAACATTTGCACAGAAGAAAGTTTTTGTGCACACGGCCTGTCAAAAATTAGAGGGAACATTGGTTGCACACCCAGCAAATTCCTTTCTGCAGATTGGTTTAAACTAAAGGCTTGTCTCTTCTTGGTTTTGGTCCAGATTTTTAAAAAGTAGCCTTCCATTGGTATCTGCAGGCCCAAGTCCTGTCACACATTTGAACCTGGAATTAGAAGGCCCTAAAAGATGTGGCCTCTAGCATTTTTGTGGACAGAGAAGGGCGGTTTGTAAAGATCCACCCCACTTCTACCAGGCAAAGGAGCACAGGCAGTCTGTTGGCTCTGAAGCTCAAAGTAGCCTCCTGGATGCCTTTCAGGAGTGCCCTTCCCTGCTGCGCAGTGCACCAAGCAGAGATTGTGCTGTCATGGAGTGTAATGATGGGCTAGTGAGGGTTACTGAGCAGGTCTGGCTCATATCTTTGCCACATAGCTAAGGAGGTTTGCTCGGGTCCTGTGGGCTGTCCCCAGCCCTTGATCCCCCTATCCATGCAGTTTCCTGGAGTGGTTCCTGAGGTGTCTGGCAGTGTTTGTCCCTGCTGCCTCCTGCCCCGACTCTCTCTGTCTTTCTCAGTCCATCGCCAAACCTCCCACCACATCCACCATCCCCTTTCCACCCACCTGCCTCCTGCCCTCAAGTTCCAGAAGAGGCTCCCCCATGCCAGCCGGAGGAAGAGGAGAAGGAGAAAAAAGAAAAAAACCTCAGTGCCTCCCTCAGACATCACTCCCACCATCCAGGAAGTGGAGGAGGAGGAGGGGGACAAGGAGGAGGAGGAGGGGGATGAGGAGGAGGAGGAAGGAGAGTCGGAGGCAGAAGAGGCCCTGGAGAAAGAGTCGGAGACAGAGACTCATGAGAAGAAGGATGTGCCTAAGCCTGAGTCTCCTAGCAAACCAAAGGCAAGGCTGGAGTGGGAGGGGCTGGGGGAGTCTGGCAGGTTCCACCATGGGGGGCTGGGGATCAATGAGTGGTAGGGTCTGGATGGCGAGAGGAGCTGAGATAGTTCACACCCTGGGGAGGAGGGGCTAGGATGGTCCATACTTTGGGTGGCATAGGTCTGGCTGGCTCTATACTGTGGGTAGCAGTGGTTAGTGGGGTGGGTATGGGATGGTCCATTCCATGAGTGGCAGAGGGCTAGGGCCAGGATGGCCCACACCGGAGGGGAGCGGTGGGGGAAGATCTCTAGGACCATCCTTTTCCTGTGGGGAAGGTCTGGCTCACTCATGCAGGGCAGGGTCTGGTTCTTGTGCTCAGGGTTGTCTCCTCTCTGCAGTTCACCATTGAGAGTGACGATGAATCCTGCGGTGCCTTGGCCTCTGCACAGTTCCATGTGGAGAAGGAGTATGGCGTCCTATCCCTGATGCCACGCCGTGCTGACCTGCTGCAGGAGATGGGCCTGGCCTCTCTGGGCAGGTAGGATGGACTTGACCTGGGGCTGGCTGATCAAAACATAACATCATCACTGGTTTGCAGATGATATAAAAATTGGGGGATAGGTAAAGAATAAAGAGGACAAATCATTGATGCAGAGCAATCTGGAGCATCTGGTAAGCTGGACGGAAGCAAACAATCTGCATTTGAATATGGCTAAATGTTCCTAGATGCATGTATTTACAAAGAATGAAGGCCATGCAGGCTGGATGGGGAGCTCTCTCCTGGGAAGCAGTGACTCTGAGAAAGATTTGGGGGTTGTGGTGGAGAATCAGCTCAACATGAGCTCCCAGTGTGATGCTGTGGCCAAAAGAGCTAATGGGATGCCGAGTTGCACAAACCCAGGAATTTCGACTAGGGGTCAAGAGGTTATTTTACTGACATATTCGGCACTGATGTGACCCCTGCTGGAATCCTGCGCCCAGTTCTGGTGTTCACAGTTCACCAAAGATGTTGATAAATTGGAGAGAATTGAGAGCAGAGCCACAAGAATGATTGAAGATTTAGAAAACATGTCCAAGCCAGGTTTGTTTTCTAATGAATGAAACTCCACATCCCTGAGTGAGGCCTAATCCCCAGCTTCTCCCGCTGACATAGCTACACCTCTCACACAGGGGGTTTACTCCCCCGATGGGAGACGCTCTCCCGTCAGCATAGTAACGTCTTCACTCAAGCACGGCAGCGACACCGCCGCACCAGTGCAGAGCAGAGGTCAGACTCTGGAATATTCCAGAGGTCAGACTACATGAGGGGTCCTTCTGACCTTGGAATCTATAAATTCTCCTTTGACTCTGAGGCAGAAGCTGGGGACAGCCTCACATTCAAGTTCCCCTTCCTTCCACTTCCCCTTCTCTCCCACCAGGTGGGTTGAATGTGCCCACTTGGTCCCCAACTCGTTCAGCCAGGTGGGCTACAGGACCTAACTGGGGCAGGGTCTGGACACAGCCTTCCCAAGCACAGATGGTCGCCCCTCTGACTAGGCTCCCTTACCAGCAGGGGTATTACCTGGGGACTGGATACTGCTGATATCTGGAGGGTACCATGCCAGGGGCGGAGGAGCTTACCCTTCCAGCCTTACTTTCTTTTGGATCTGGTTCCTGACCCACAGGCTGGGAAGCAGCAGGGCAGGCTGGGCCAGGGTTTGTGGACACAGAACAAGAACTTGAGGCTGTGGGCCCATGAGGGAGTTCCATCCCTTGTAAGGAAGGGGGTTTTACCTGTAGGGGAGGAGCAGGACCAGCATTCACTGAGCCTCACATATCATAGAATCAGAGACTCTCAGGGTTGGACGGGACCTCAGGAGGTATCTAGTCCAACCCCCTGCTCAAAGCAGGACCAATCCCCAACTAAATCATCCCAGCCAGGGCTTTGTCAAGCCTGACCTTAAAAACCTCTAAGGAAGGAGATTCCACTACCTCCCTAGGGAACCCATTCCAATGCTTCACCACCCTCCTAGTGAAAAAGTTTTTCCTAATATGAACCTAAACTTCCCCCACTGCAACTTGAGACCATTGCTCCTTGTTTGGTCATCTGGTACCACTGAGAACAGTCTAGATCCATCCTCTTTGGAACCCCCTTTCAGGTAGTTGAAAGCAGCTGTCAAATCCTTCTTCAGTCTTCTCTTCTGTAGACTAAACAATCCCAATTCCCTCAGCCTCTCCACATAAGTCATGTGCTCCAGCCCCCTAATGATTTTTGTTGCCCTCCTCTGGACTCTTTCCAATTTTTCCACATCCTTCTTGTCATGTGGGGCCCCAAAACTGGACACAGTACTCCAGATGAGGCCTCACCAATGTCGAATAGAGGGGAACAATCACATCCCTCGAGCTGCTGGCAATGCCCCTACTTATACAGCCCAAAATGCTGTTAGCCTTCTTGGCAACAAGGGCACACTGTTGACTCATGTTCAGCTTCTCATCCACTGTAATCCCTAGGTCCTCTTCTGCAGAACTGCCTAGCCATTCGGTCCCTAGTCTGTAGCAGTGCATGGGATTCTTCCATCCTAAGTGCAGGACTCTGCACTTGTCCTTATTGAACCTCATCATATTTCTTTTGGCCCAGTCCTCTAATTTGTCTAGGTCCCTCTGTATCCTATCCCTACCCTCCAGCGTATCTACCACTCCTCCCAGTTTAGTGTCATCTGCAAACTTGCTGAGGTTGCAGTCCACACCATCCTCCAGATATCCATTGATAAAGATATTGAATAAAACCGGCCCCAGGACTGACCCTTGGGGCACTCTGCTTGATACCGGCTGCCAACTAGACATGGAGCCATTGATCACTACCCGTTGAGCCCGACGATCCAGCCAGCTTTCTATCCACCTTATGGCACTTCTTGAAGGGATAAGTTCCAGCCCCCAGCTGTAGTTTGGGAGTCCCTGAGACATGTTTGCTCCTAGTCAGGGACTCTCAAGCTTTTCAGATAGCTGGGTCTGAGGTCAGGGCCGGGGGGACTCTTCAGCCCAGAGGATGATCTCGTGAGACAAGTCCAAGCACCTACAAACAGGAACTCCCACTGGGAACAGCCTCTCCCCATTCCATCCCACCCCAGTGCTGCCAGCTCTGCTTTGCTGCTACTGCCGGGTTCCCCGTTTGTCTCCTCAGCCTCCCGGGGCCCAGAGAATGTCCGTCTCGGGGATGGGACAGGCGCAAGCCCTGGAGCCAGGTGGTGAGCGGGCAGAGGGTGAGTTATGACCTGAAGGAGCGGATGTGCATCGGCAGCATGACCACTCTGGAGAGTGCGGTTTACCAGCGTGTTCCCACCGATGAGGCCGAGGCCCAGATGCTGGCGTCTGCTGACCTGGACGACATGAAAAGTGAGGCCTGGCTTTGCGACATTGAATGTGCCTCTTGTACAAGTGTCATCTACCCTCTGCCCTATTGCCCCCCCCTCCGAGCCCATCTCCCTGGCCTTTCGTCCCAGCCCCAGCCCCTTGGTTATAAGGCCGAATAACCCAGCCATACCTTCCCTCCCCACTTTGTGTCAGCCCTAAGACTCTGCCATCCCCCTGGGAGCTAGGCCTGGTGGCTGCCCCCCCTTTCCCATTCCTTGGGGGTAGGGGCCAGGAAACGTTGCAGTCTGCCTCCCGAGAGACTGCCAAGAGTTTCCTTTGGTGACAGGATTCTGCTTCACTTCCTGTCTGAGCCTGGTGTGCAGGGGTGCTGGGACTAGGGGTTATAAGGATGCAGCAGCACCCCCTGGCTTGGCTGTAGTAATAACCAAATGTATGGTTGCCCCTTTCAGCACCCCTGCTATAAAAATAATTCCAGCTCCCCTGCTGGTGTGTGGTGTCCCTGCACTCGGCCTCCCCTCTGCCTCCCTCTCCCCCGCAGTTGAGGCTGACTTTCAGCGAAGACGGGTGATTCCTGGGGAGCTTGTATCAGTTCAGTGAGTTAGTAACGTGTTTGGGGCTCCACAGAACCATCCTCATTGTCACACAGGGAGCTGCCCCCTCTGGGTGTGGAATGCAGGGGACCTTGGAGAGAGACCCGGGGCCCCATTACTAGATGTGCCTCTGACCTGACGGTTTAGACACTCTCGAGTCTGAACACTTCTTGCAGCTTTGGAGACTGTTCACTTCATTCACAGTCACTTATCCTGGAACAAGAGGCCTCAGCAAGCACTTCTTCCCCATTAGCCCATCAGCCTTACCTGCGGCACCCTTCCTGCAATTCCAGCCCTGGGCTCTCCCTTCCGCTCTGCTGATGCTCTTTTATCCTGCCCTGCAGTCCTGGGCTCTCTTTTCCCCTCCCCACAGCTCCGCTAGGGTCCCTCAATCCCCCTTCCTCTCTACTGGTGCCTTCAGTTCGGACTCACTCCTGTAGCTCCAAGCCTTTCCTCACCTCCCAGCCTGTGGCTCTGTGCCCTTTCTCACCTCCATCCTGTTCCCTCTTGATTTTAGGGCTCCATGCATCCCTTCGGCCCAGCCCTCTCCTCTTGACGTACTTTCCCAGCTAGCAATGCCTTTGGTTGCCAGGAGAGTGCCGGTATTGCAGCAGCCTTGTGTGAGGAGCTGTCCTCTCAGAGAACTGGAGAAACCCCTCCTGAAGTGACTCTGAGGGAGCTCAAGCCCAGAATCATTAGATAATTGTTGTCCAGCTGGGACCGGTGACTTGTGTTCCCTGTTGTTTAGAGAGGTACCTGGGGCCGTTGGGGTGTGGCATGTGTCCTGGGATCTGCCCCTGTGCGTACGCGAGAGCAGATGAGAGACGTCATGGAAATGCATGCTCTGGGCCTGAGGACATGGAGAATTCAATAGGCTGCTTTCCAGGCGGGAGAGGGAGGCGACGAGACACCAAAGGGGGGAGAGGGAGAGGAGCAGGCGGTGCTACACATGCACAGGGTCTCTGGCCCTCCAGCAGGAAAACCCTCCGCTGATGAAGAGCCCCTCGGCCCAGGGAACGAGTGAAGAAAGCCCTGCACTACAGCCTGTCCCACGGCAGACCTCCTCCAGTGGAGCCTGTTTTTCCAGGAGCTCATCAGTCCCTAGGCCTGCCGCCACCTGCATCACATGCCATCCCCCAGCCGAGAAGGACGCAGACAGTGAGGACATGGCGGTCTCCATGGTGCTACAAAAATCCTGACAGGTCATCCAGAGCCGGCACCTTGCTGGGCAGCTCATCTTCTGGAACGCAGATAAACGACACCAAGCTCTGGTCTTTCAAGTGTGGTGCATAGCTCATGAGCTTTGACCCCTGACCTTGCCAAGGACACAATGACGGCCATTCATGATGGAGAGGAGGCAGGAGGGGGTGACAGCCCAGAGGTGGGGATAGGCAGCTGCATCCACAGCGCAGTCAGCTACGAAGACTTGGAGGAGTTTGCCCTCAGTTTTGAAGATTACGATTTATGGGAGGCCATCAGAAACCAGCTGGGTTACCCTGGTGGGGAGCCCGTCTGTAAGTACCTGACCTGCACTCCCGCACTGCAGTGAAAGACTCAGGGTTGTGAACTGTGCGCATGCTCGCTCACTCACACAGGCAGAGTGCTGTCTGTCCATTGCTCTGTGTCTCAGAAGAGGTGCCTCTGAGTTACACTTTGTGGCACACACTCCCATCCAGACAGTCCCCACTGTTCCCTCTATGTGTCCCTGTGTGAGCACTCGGAAGATGCTGCCACTGTCTGTGTTGTGTCTCAGGTATTTGTGCAGGATCAGTTACTGTGGTGTTGAGGCACATCTCTGTCGTTGTCTTACCTGAGCAATCCTGGATGCAGATCCGGAGTGGTCTGCTCCACAGCCAGGGAAGATGCCGCCCCAGACTGGAACTTACTGTGCCAATGACATTTTGTCTTTTGTATTTGACACAATGCTGGTGTAGCCTGGGCAGAGTCTTAAGCTGTTATGTACACTGTTTGCTGGAATTTGAGCTGGAGTCTGGGATCTGACTGTACTATCAGCTGGTATCAAGTTCTCAGCTCTGCAATGTGGACTAAAGATAGTGGGGAAGGATTTAGGAGTATGTGTGGCCCCGGGTGTGGAAACCTGCTGCCGGGCAGCTGGGCAAGGTCCAGTGACTGGAGAAAGAAGAAAGATGAGAAGAGGCATGAAAGAGAGGGGTGTGTGTGTGTTTGTTTCTCTTCTCCTTTTGTCATCCCCTTATCCATCCACCCACCTGGTCTTGGAGGCCCTCCCATCGATTATATAGAAATCAGAGAGCCCAGCCCTAACTCCTGTTGCCGTCTCTCCCCTGGGCAGGGCAGGGGGGTAGGCTGCATGGGTGCTGGTATGTGGGTTTTGTTAGGAGGTGGCAGCAAAAGCTGCAGTAAAGAGGTGGCTTTACACGTCAGCCTGCAGCCAGCAGTATTACCGCTCGTGTTTCATTGTGGTAGCTGCCCAAAGGCCCCCTCTTCTCCCGGGTGCTGTTCCAGGCCCAAGGAGCTCACAGAAGCTAAGATGGGCTGGTGGTTAAAGTCCTGGGCTAGGACTTGGTAGCCTGGGATTCGGTTCCTGGTTCTGCTGCAGACCCTTGGGGTGAGCCTAGGAAAGTTGTCCCATCCCACGTGTAAAGCGGCAATGCCCTCTCGCCCTCTGCCCCTCTCATCTCTTTGGAGTGGACATATGGGGGGGCAGGGCTGCAGCACCCAATGTCTGGGGTCCTGCCCTTGGCTGGTGCCTCAGGGTGCTGCTGTCAAACTGTTGCTAATAATGCAGGTGCTGGGAATGGAAAGCAAGGTGCTTGGTGAGTTGTGAGGCCCACTCTTTGTTACGTCCATTTGTTGCAATGGGATGATTTACACTTGACCCCGGTGTTCCCTGGGCTTGTGTGTTTGGTCTCCCCTCACCTTCTGTGGAGGTTTGTTTTAACCAGCAGCGGTTTCTGAGTTGGACTGACTCAGCGCTCAGTCTCTTTGAAAGCTTATATCAGGGGTGTGGAGGAAGCAAAGGAAGGTTTCTTTCCCTTTACTGTGGCATCGGTAGATCCCAGTCAGCAGATCTGTTCTGGGTCAAGCTAGGTGGTCTTAGTCCAGTCCCAGATTGGGATGCTGCTGTCAGGAGTTGTTAGTTACTTTGCAGATGCCATCCCTCAGGGTTCGCTGGAGCTGTTGCTTCAGGGAAGAGGAGAACAAACAGTCTTTTTCGCTTGCATTTCAGCCAGCAACATGCATGTAGATTTGTAGATTCCAAGGCCAGAAGGAACCATTGTGATCATCTAATCTGACCTCTTGCATAACACAGGCCAGAGGCCTGCCCCCAATAGTTCCTTTCAAACTAGAACATTATTTTTAAATCAAGATTGGATTTTTTAAAAATGTCAGTGGTGGAGAATTCACCACGACTCTGGGTAAATTGGTCCAAGGATTAATTATTCTGACAGCTAAAAATGTACACCTTATTTCCTGTCTGAATTTGTCTAGCTGTTTCTTCCAGCCATTAGATCATGTCCATTCTTTCTCTGCTAAACCGAAGAGTCCATTATCAAATATTTGTTCCCTGTGTAGGTGCTTATTGGCTATGATCAAGTCACTCCTTTAACCTGCTCCTTGTTAAGCTAAATATATTGAGCTCCTTGAGTCCATCACGATAAGGCAAGCTTTCCAATCCTTTAATTATTCTCGAGGTTCTTCTCTGAACGCTCTCTAATACATCAACCTTCTCCTTGAACTGTGGACACCAGACCTGGGTAAAGTATTTCCACAGTGGCCACACCAGTGCCAAATTCAGAGTTAAAATAACCTCTCTGCTCCTACTTGTAATGCATGGATCTATAAGCAGGGGAATTTCATTAGCGTTTTTGGTCACAGTGTCATACTGACGGATCACGTTCTGCTGATTATTCACCATGATACACATGCCTTTTTCAGAGTCCCTGCTTGCCAGGATAAAGTTCCCCCTTCCTGCAAGTATGGCCTACAATCTTTGTTCCTTGATAGATACACTTACATTTGGCCATATTAAGACAGGTATTGTTTGCTTGCACACCACTCACCAGGTACTCCAGATCGCCCTGTATCACTGACCTGTCCTCTGCATTATATACCCTTCCCCAATCTTTGTGTCAGCTGCAAACTAAGGTTCTTGAGGTGCTAGGGAGCTTTGGGACCATGGCTTGACTGTCTGGCACAGGTGCTCCTTGGCTGGTGAAGGCTTGGGGGAACCCGCTGAGTCTCTTAGTGGAGGAAACTCTCAATAACTTCCTTTGGGAGGGACAGGTACCGATCATTAGACCTTTGATCAAAAAACTATGTTTGGAAATGGAACACAAGAACAGCCATACTGGGTCAAACCAATGGTCCATCTGGCCCAGTATCCTGTCTTCTGACAGTGGACAATGCCAGGTACTTCACCGGGAATGAATAGAACAAGCAATCATCAAATCATCCATCCCCTGTTGCCCATTCCCAGCTTCTAGCTCACCAGTTATCATCCTGTCTCACACTTCACTCCTGGCATAGTCACAGAAAGGTAGTGAGAAGGCAACTACCATAGTATCTGGTGTCCTTAGATGTTTCTTTTTACTCTGCTCGGGTTGGCTGTAGGCCAGGGTGGGGCAGATGACTATGCGGGGTGTTAGGGCTTGTCTACCCAGAAACTCAGTGCACAGCAAGCCAGGATGAAAGCCTACAGGGCACTAAGCCACACATTAACTGGCCATGTAGGCCTTGTTCCTGTACACTAAAGTTCCATAGGTTGTAACAGCAGGACATCAGTGACTAGAGCAATGGTTCTCAACCGGGGGTCCGGGATAAATAACCTTTCCCTATGTCATGAGTGTGTTGTGAGACGAAATGAGGCTCATATTCTCCAAGGATGGACGTGTATCAATGTATACATCAACGAGTCAGTTTGGTATGTGCCTCGTGAACATAGTGTTACAAGGTGTAGTCACGTCTTGTGCCCTCACCTCATACAGATCACACACGCTCATTGCACTCAGACACCAGCCACACACTTCTTTTCACATGTATTTGCATCACATCCGCATTCAGAAAGCACAGTCATACATAAAGACACCCCGTGAAATCCTTGTGCACGCACATGAATGCAGAGAGAACACGCGGCCCCCGTTCAGTGCAGCTGGCTGGCGTCGATGGGCAGTTATTGGCTTCCATTGATATTCCAGTAATGGAATGTGGAGGAGTCCGGCTGTCAGCAGGACTCACATCAGCCGTGCAGCCAATGGGGAAAATCCCCACAGGCTCAGTATGGATCTATTCTATCTTTAACTTAGTGACCCAGATTCCTGAGGAGCGAGGCTGTGGTATGGCTGTCCTGGCGCTGGAGACTCCTTCCCGTGGCTGGAAGGGGCCCATGTTCCCGTTGGTACAGGGGCACAGCGCTACAAACCCTTGCTGCGGTGCGGCAGCGCCAGTGGGGAAATTGCTTTGCTTTGCAGTCTGGTGCTTTTCACGTTCTGAAGGCTAAAGTTCTTGAGGCCCATCCCAGGACAGTGGACTCCCTGACTAGCCTCATCCACCTTTCTCTGTGGCTCATCACCCCATAACTTCATTGCCCCCTTTCCTCTGCGTTCTCTGAGGAACCTTCACCTTCTCCGCCTCGTCTTGGGCAACGGCAGGGGAGCCTCACCCCTCCACAGCATGCTGTTGTCACAGCACCAATGCAGTCAGAAGGACAGTCGCTGATCAGGCCTGTTGCATGGGGGTTTATGTCCGCTGTCCCTTTTCTCTGGTATTGCTAATGCCACCAGCACTGCAGGAGCCAGGTCTGTGTAGATGGAACAGCTAGTGCTGACAGCGTGCAGTGGTCAGCCTGTAATGCAGCGTAACTGTTCAGGTGTCTTTGAATCAGCCAGCTGGATGCTGCAACTCAGAACTGGAAGAAATAATGAAAGCTGCATGACTGATCCCTTGGAAGTCTGGGATTGCTAGAGTTAGTTGTCCAGCCTTCACTATGGCCCCATGTGTGTTTGCATTATTACACTGCAGCCTTTCACTGCATGATTATGTAACACAACATGCCATCCAGTGTTTTGTGCAGCCATAGATACTTCCATGTGTCACTGGGCAGTGAGAACATAAGAATGGCCATACTGGGTCAGACCAATATCCTGTCTACTGACAGTGGCCAATGCCATGTGCCCCAGAGGGAGTGAACCTAACAGATAATGATCAAGTGATTTATCTCCTGCCATTCATCTCTACCCTATGAAACAGAGGCTAGGGACACCATTCCTCACCCATCCTAGCTAATAGCCATTAATGGACTTAACCTTCATAAATTTATCGAGTTCTCTTTTAAACCCTGTGTGACGGTGCTGTTCCTGGTGGGATCCAACTGTCAGTGTCAGATCAGGACAGATTGCTTCCAAAGGGGCAACTACAGCCCAAAGCTGGGGTTTTTCCACACTAAGGCAAACCAAACCAGCCAAATAGCAAAGACTTTGGTTTCACCCCACTGGCTAACCACAAGTCACACAAGCAATCCCCTTAAGACACTCCAGATTCCCAGTATCACCACCAGCAGCCACCTGTCCTGGGGACCAATGGTTATGAAAACCAATACCCCAAATAAAGAAAACGGTTCTCCCCAATTCCAAAGAATCAGGCCCCAGACCCAGGTCAATATACCAATCGGATCTTCCCACAAATCACGCTGTTGCCAATCCTTTAGAATCTAAAATCTAAAGGTTTATTGTACAAGGAAAAAGGTCTAGGTGAGGGTTAGGAAAGGTTAAAAGAAATCAATTACATGCAGTAATGGCAAATATCTTGGTTTAGGCCTGCAGCAAAGGTAGAGTAACTGCAGGTTTAAATCAAAGTCTTTAGAAAGCATTCCATTTAGGGATGGGTCAGCACCTTAGTCCAGAGTTCACCTGTGTAGCAAAGTCCATCCAGAGCTGGAAGCAAGACAGGCTGCAGGCTGGAGGTAGAAGACAAAATGGAGGACGTTCTTCCAGGCTTTATAGACTTCCTCCTGTGGGCGAAGACCCTCCTCCTCTTTATGCAGAGTCTGGTTGCAAACTGAAGGTTCACAGCCACATGGTCCAATTACCAGACTCTCAATTATTCAGTTTTTGCCCAGGCATGTCCCATTCCTGGGGAGGCTCCTCTCCTCGGGTGTGGACAAAGTTCATTGTGCAGTTGATGGCCCTTTAATGGGCTCGAGTTAGCACCAGCCTGTCTGAGATTTCACCCAGGAGCCAAGCCTACGTTTGAAGTACAGGCACTTTTTATCCAATATCCATAACTCCAGTTCCAAAATAGATACACACATATGGTCATAGACACCTGTTATGACCCCCTTCACCTAATATTCGGTACCCCAATGATCTATATGGTACCAAATTATTCCAGTAACGTGACACCCTGTTATAGTCTTAGCCTTCACAACCTCCTTAGGCAAGGAGTTCCACAGGTTGACTGCGCGCTGTGTGAAGAAGAACTTCCTTTTATTTGTTTTAAACCTGCTGTCCATTCATTTCATTTGGTGGCCCCTAGTTCTTGTATTATGGGAATAAGTAAATAACTTTTCCTTATTCACTTTCTCCATGCCATTCATAATTTTATATACCTCTATCATATCCCCCCTTAATCTCCTCTTTTCCAAGCTAAAAAGTCCTAGCCTCTTTAATCTATCCTCATATGGGACCCATTCCCAAATCCTAATCATTTGAACCTTTTCTACTGACAGTATATCCTTTTTGAGATAAGGAGACCACATTTGTACACTATTCAAGATGTGGGCCCACCATGGATTTGTATAAGGGCAATAAGATATTCTCTGTCTTATTCTCGATCCCTTTTTTAATGATTCCTAACATCCTGTCTGCTTTTTTGACTGCCGCTAAACACACTACGTGGTTGTCTTCAGAGAACTATCCAAGATCTTTTTCCTGATTAGCTGTAACTAAATTAGCCCCCATCATATTGTATGTGTAGTTGGGGTTATTTTTTCCAATGTGCATTACTTTACATTTATCCACATTAAATTTCATTTGCCATTTTGTTGCCCAATCACTTAGTTCTGTGATAACAAAGAGTCCTGTGGCACCTTAAGTCTTTAAGGTGCCACAGGACTCTTTGTTACCTCTGCTATTCCAGACTAACACGGCTACCTCTCTGTTAGTTCTGTGAGATCGTTTTGAAGTTCTCACAGTCTGCTTTGGTCTTAACTATCTTGAGCAGTTTAGTATCATCTGCAAACTTTGACACCTCACTGTTTACCTCTTTCTCCAATCCATTTATGAATAAGTTGAAAAGGATTGGTCCTAGGACTGACCCTTGGGGAACACCACTAGTTACCCCTCTCCATTCAGAAAATTTACCATTTATTCCTACCCTTTGTTGCCTGTCTTTTAACCAATTCTCAATCCACGAAAGGATCTTCCCTCTTATCCCCTTGCAACTTAATTTACATAAGAGCCTTTGGTGAGGGACCTTGTCAAAGGCTGTCTGGAAATCTATGTACACTGTGTCCATTGGATCCCACTTGTCCACATGTTTGCTGACACCTTCAAAGAACTCTAATCGATTAGTAAGACATGATTCCCCTTTACAGAAGCCATCTTAACATTTGCCCAACAATTTATGTTCTTCTATGTGTCTGACAATTTTATTCTTTACTATTGTTTCAACTAATTTGCCCAGTACTGACATTAGACTTGCCGGTCTGTAATTGCCGGGATCACCTCTAGAGCCCTTTTTAAATATTGGCGTTACATTAGCTATCTTCCAGTCACTGGGTACAGAAGCTGATTTAAAGGAAAGGTTACAAACCCTAGTTAATAGTTCCACAATTTCACATTTGAGTTCTTTCAGAACTCTTGGGTGAATGCTGTCTGGTCCCGATGACTTGCTACAGTTAAGTTAATTCATTCCAAAACCTAGGCCTTGTCTCCCTGCGAGGCTATTCCTGGAGCCACCGTTAGTGCCTGCCAGTCCTTGGGCACTCAAAGGCACTTCTCCCTCAGGGCGGTTTCCCTGCCCTGTCAAATTGTAGCACTGCACTGCCCAGTGGTGTGGTGCTGGACCTGGCCCAGAAGGATTTAGGACATTGCTGCTCCTGGGAAGTGCTTGTGGAATTTCGTCACTCGTCTCCTACTCAGAACTGGGATAACCATTTTACTTGACCGTTAATTGACAAATTCATGCTCAGGCAGAGTGCAGCTTGGAAAGCGTCATCCCAGTGGGTGAGTGTTCTCAAATGTTAGAAACAGACAAATACTGGGGGCTACAAGAACTCGACTCGCTAGAGCAGGGGTGGGCAAACGTTTTGGCCCGAGGGCCACATCGGGTTTGCGAAATGATATCGAGGACCGGGTAGGGAAGGCCCCACCCCCAATCCAGCCCCATCCCACTTCCCGCCTCCTGACTGCCCCAAGAATCCCTGACACATCCAACCCCCCCACAGCTTGTTCCCTGACTGCCCCTTCCACAGACCCCTAACCACCAGGACCCCACCCCCTACCCAATTCCCCTGCTCCCTTTCCCCTGACTGCCCCAACCCCTACCCACATTCACACCCCCTAACTACCACCCCAGAACCCCACCCCCCATCCAACCCACCCTGCTCCCTGACTGTCCCCTCCAAAGCTCCTCCCCAACCACCACCCTGGAACCACCCCATCCCTCCTCTTACCACAGCTGCTGGTGGGGGGGAAGTGCACAGGGGGAGGGGCTAGCATGCAGTCGCGGCTCTGGGGGAGGGGGAAGCACTCAACCCTGGCCCCCAGAGCGCTCCCCGCGCGTTGCGGCTCCGGGGGAGGGGCCAGTGCACAGCCCCGGTCCCCGGAGCGCTGCCCCTGTGGGGCGGCTCCGGGGTGGGTGGGGAGTGCATAGCCCCTCCCCCTGTGCACAGTGTTCCACGCTGCGCGGCTCTGGGAGAGGGTTAGGGGTAGCCTCCCGCCGCGGGCCGGGTTGGACGGTCTTGTGGGCTGAATGTGGCCCGTGGACCATAGTTTGCCCACCCCTGGCTAGAGCATGGGCGCTCCCGCTGTAATGGGAATGCTACCCGGAGCTGCTGAGACCTGCGTGTTTGCCTGCCTGCCAGCACATTTCCACGAAACACATCATTTCCTTGCTTGCTTTGTCTCCAGGCCACCGCTTTGAAGATAACCCTGGTGTGAGGCGGCATCTGGTAAAGAAACCATCTAGGAGCCAAAGCACCAGAACCAGCAGGAAGATGGTGTCAACCCCATCTGTCAAGAAGAAGAAGAAGAAAAAGAAGCTGGACAGGAGGCCTCATGAGGTATACAAGTCACACGCTCTCCAGGTGGCCACAGATCACGTCAGGGCCCTCAAGTCAGGAAATGGGCTTAGAAATAACAAGACTTTAAAAGTAGTAAATGTGGGTTCTGATTGTTTGCTTTCTGCCTTCGGGTCTTAGGGGTCAGATTTTCAATCTTTTCTCCACAGCCAGGATGTCTAGAAATTTGCTTTTGAAAATGGAAGCAGGGATTCTTACAAAAATCACATCCCAGCAGAAGGTTCCGTTTGAAGAAACACACCAAATAGTGTGATAATTGCAATGCAATCAGGGGAGCTGGCAGCACAGTACTGGCACCACCCTGCTGGGAGCAGTGACATAACGGGAGGTCAACTGGGCAGTGGGAATCTCTCCTATCTTGGCCAGTGATTGGCGAGAGAGGCAAAATCTCCGCACTAGAGACAATGAGAGCTGCAGTGTAGAACCGTTCACATCCCTTCAGGGTCACTGTGTGCTCGGGAGTGGCATATCTGAAAGAATGGGTGCCCTGTGCTCTGTGCTGTGCACTGCTGGGGGCTCCCGCTAGCTGTCCCTGGGATATTTGTCCTACCCGCTTCTGGTCATGTCAAGGTTCCCTCCCCACTCTGAACTCTAGGGTACAGATGTGGGGACCCGCATGAAAAGACCCCCTAAGCTTATTTTACCAGCTTAGGTCAAAACTTCCCCAAGGAACAAGCTTCTTCTGTACCTGGGGTGATAGGCTGATAGACTCAGGGAAGAAACCACTTGGAGTTCTTAATTCCCCAAAATATCCCCCCAAACCTACACCCCCCTTCCTGGGAAAGGCTTGAGATAAACCCCTCACCAATCCTTACAGGTGGGCCCGATCCAAAAACCCTGGATCTTTAAAACAGTGAAAAACTCAGTCAGATTCTTAAAAGAAGAATATTAATTAAAGAAAAGAAAAGAAAAGAAATTACCTCTATAAAAATCAGGATGGAAGTACTTACAGGGTCACAAAAAGATTCAAAAGAAAACACAGAGGAATCCCCTCTGCTTAGTTTCTAAATTACAAAGAAAACACAGAAATATCTCCCTCTAGTGAGAGAAATTCACAAGTGAGAAACAAATATAATCTAACCCGCCTTGCCTGGCTATTACTTACTATTTTTGTGAATTTTAGAGACTGATGTAGAATTAGATGGAGGGAAGAAATGGGTGTCTGGCCCCTCTGAAATCCCCAGAGTGAACAAGCGCACACAATAAAGCCACAGAGAACAAAACCTTCCCTCCCCCAGAGTTGAAAGTATCTTCTCTCCCCATTTTGGTCAGGTGTCAACCAGGTTCTTAGCTTCTTAACCCCTTACAGGGAAGGAGGAATTCTAGGCTACCTTTAGGGTTATGACAGGTTGCCAAACCTTTTGTGTGTTAAAGAGCGAGAGAGGACACCATTGCCCTCCTTTCCTTTAGGTGTCCTGCACCTGGGCTAGTTAGCAGAGTTCTTGGGCCCAGTGTTCTCCGCTCAGCTGGTGGAGTGAGGTGAGGACAAGGTGATAGGGCTTGGGGACCCCGTATCGCTGAGGAG
Source organism: Sternotherus odoratus (assembly GCA_032164245.1). NCBI lineage: Eukaryota > Metazoa > Chordata > Testudines > Kinosternidae > Sternotherus > Sternotherus odoratus. The sequence continues at coordinate 63,795,884 of JAVMKO010000011.1, forward strand.
GCTCCCGCTGCTGTTGAGTTGAATGATTTTTGGCAGGTGTTTGTGGAGCTGAATGAACTAGTCGTAGACAAGAACCAGGAGATGCACTGGAAGGAGACCGCGCGCTGGATCAAGTTTGAGGAGGACGTGGAGGAAGACACAGCACGGTGGGGGAAGCCTCACGTAGCCTCACTGTCCTTCCGCAGTCTGCTGGAGCTCAGGAAGACCATTGCTCACGGTGAGTCTCAGCGGCCTTTGCATGAAATGAGTCCCATTCTCTAAAGCCCGGGATGGCCTGTGAGCCTCTTCCTCTGGTCCACATGCTGACAGCGGTGCCCGAGCCAGGCCCTCAGTAGGAAAGTGTGGGGGCTGCTGGCAGGGCACTCTCTGGGTGGAACCATTGACTTTGGAGCTCACTCCCCCTGGTCTGGAACAGTCTGAGTCTGCTGGCAAAGCCCCCTGCATGAGCAAGCATTTGGGCAGGGGCCGGGGGTGGGTTAGTGGAGCAATGGGGCTGGGAGACTGGTGTGTGCCATATTGGCTGCCTGGGACTCAGTGTGTTTGTGTTGGGACGAGGGTGGCAAATGTGCTGCTCTTTTAGCACTGACATGATTTTGTATTGGATCTTGTAATGCAAGGTACCCAGAGCCCAAATGTAACAGGATGGCGCCTTATCCTGCCTGAAAGGGGGTAGGCAGGCAGGGTGAGGTAAGACTCTGTCTCTACACAGAGAGGACTGGGGAAATGGGCTGAACAATCCTGAGGGAGGAGCCCTAGGACCAGCCTTGCCGACGGAGACGGTCTGAGCTGAATTTATTTCTATGCTCTGGGAAGAGGATGACTTTGCGCTGTTCCTAGCATCCAGATTATGTGGGAGAGCAAGTTAGAGAGGCCCTGCCCACCCCGGAGAGGCCTTCTTTAGGTGTATTGGATTTAAATGCTCTGAACAAGAGCATCTCCAGAGAAACCCTCCCACAGTCCCAGGACTCTGGAGGTCACTCTGGGAGACGCATGTCAGGGTATTCAGAAAAAGCCCCCAAACAAACACATGTGTGAAGACACCTGAAATGATACAGGCCTGCAGAGGAGAGCGGTGTGTGTGTGGGTGAGGCTGTGTGGTGCACATCTCGCTAGCTCTGGTAAGAACAGCAGCAAAGGCGAGGGCACGCTGGCTAGCCGCTCGCAGACAGACCCAGGTACTCCCAGCCTGCACTGCCACCCATGCAGCTGCAGCTTCGCAGCAATTATTCTTCAGGCTAGCCTGGGTGTGTCTGCACTGCCGCAATCTGCCCACTGACCGCAGTGCGGACAAACCCTGAGTGTGCGATGTGGGTGAACGGTGGTGAGGGGCGTGGGGTGGGGGAGTGTGAGAAGCTGGCTGATGCAGGCATGTGTTTGACTGGCCATGGGGGAAGTGCCAGGCCCCGTGACCTTGCTGAGCCCTGCCTAAAGGCAGTGCTGGTGCTGGCTCTCTCCCAGCTGGCAACACCAGTATCTGCGCAGGGTCTGTGGGGATGCTGGAGGTGGGCACCGTGACCAGCTCTCTCCCTCTCCCAGGTGCTGTGCTGTTGGACCTGGAACAAACCACGCTTCCTGGCATCGCTCACCTCGTGGTGGAGACCATGATTATCTCCGACCAGATCAAAGGGGAAGACAGAGCCAACGTGCTGCGTGCCCTTCTGCTCAAGCACAGGTAGGCGGTTGGGAGCTGGGAACTGTGTCAGGGGGCCCCGGGCTGAGGAAGGGACGCAGGAGCGATGGAGAGACTCAGGGTGGAGAGCTGGAGGCAGGACCAGAGGCGAGAAGCTGAGGGAGCTGGGGCAGTAGAGGGAACAGAAGGGGAAGGGGCGGCGTTCACAGCCTGAATTCAGAATAGGTCCTGGCCCTGATGGCGGGCGATGAAGTGGAGGAACCAGAGCCTCTGAGGGAGTGATGGAGGGGAAGGTAGGGAGTGTTCATTAGAGCAGGGCCATGCTGAGGGGGAGCAGGGAGGGATCAGGGCCTGGGGGCAGATGAGGGGAGCAGGGAGGCGTCACAGCCTGTGGGCACAAGGGAGGCAGGGCTATGCTGAGGGGGAGCAGGGAGGGATCAGGGCCTAGGGGCAGATGGAGGGGAGCAGAGAGGAGTCACTGCCTGGGGCAGAAGGACCAGGACCGTGGGGTAGGGTGGTGGAGTTGGGAGGGGGCAGAGCCTTGGGGGAGGCAGTGGAAGAGCTAGCGAAGACACTAGGGGAAGAGACTCCTGAGAGGTTGCCAGGGGAACGCGAATAGAGAGGGAAGGAAGGCAGGAGAGTGACCAGAGACAAGGCCTGTGGCTGGGTGGTGAGGAAATGGCCCCTGAGGGAAAGTGAGGTGGGGACTGTGGGGCCAAGATGATGATGAGGTATAAGGGCTCTAGCAGGGCGGTGAAAGGGGGCGTGGGGTGGAGGGAGGAGAGTGGTGTGTCCTGAAGTGATTGGAGCAGATCAGAGATCAGTTGCTTTACTCCTGGTTCTTGCAAAGGGAGTGTAGGGCACTGGTGCCCAGCCCTGCCCTGCTCCAGCCAAGTGCCATAAATCCGTCTCCTGCATTCGGTGGGAGTTTGGTCCCTGTGTTCACTTGGATCTGGGCTGCTGTCTCCCAATACCACCTGCTCCCCCAGTGGGCCTGAGCCCTGTCTCTGAGTGGGGAATTCACGTCTCCTGCCCAGCCACAGCTGGTTTGTGGGGAGGAATTATTCGTGCCTACTAAATGTGGGACTTCCCAAACTGTAAGCGCCAGCTGAGTACAACCCATGAAACTCCTGCTCCAGCTGGAGCGTCCCAGCATCCTGCTTTTGAAATGAAGCCAGAGGGCAGTAACTGTCCCATTGACTCCCACTAGTACTTTTGAAAGCTGCTGGTGTCCTTTCCAGCCACCCCAATGATGAGAAGGAGGGGTTCTTCCCTCGAAACCACTCCAGCTCCAGTATGAATTCAATAGTGGGGAACCACCATCACAACCACAACCACACAGCTGACACGTGTGTGCCTCTGATGGGTGAGGAGCGCATCGAGATGCTGGATCCCAGAGCCCAGGACTCGGAGTGTAAAGAGGTGAGGGAAGGGAGACTTGCGAGTTATTGCTTTACCCTTGGCCTACCTCCCCCAGCCCTTCATGGGGCTGTTTGGAACAGGTACTGGGGGTGCCACCCAGCACCCTTCGGGGGCTTGAAACCCACCATTGGAAAAACTAGAAGCCTAGAGTGAGGCTTCAAACCCATAGGTAGGCATCTGAGCCACAAGAGCTAAGCACCTGGCAGCTCCCACGGAATCGGCAGCAGTTGCAGACAAGCAGCACTTCGAATTCAGGTCACTTATTGAAGTGCCTAAATATGGATTTAAATATGGAACTTAAATTTAGACTCCCATTTTTGATAAATCATGGCCTTAATTTACGGTGTGAGTGACAGCTCCCCTGGCAGCACTATGTCTGGGACCATCCATTCCCCTGACAGTGCAGTGCTGCTGCCCTCATTCAAGGGCTGCTGCAGCACCTCCGAGTCTGCCTGCCTCTCTGTCTCTTCTCACAGTGGCAGCCCTGTTAGTGTATATCAGCAAAAGGAACGAGGAGTACTTGTGGCAGCTTGGAGACTAACACATTTATTTGGGCATAAGCTTTCGTGGGCTAAAACCCACTTCATCAGATGCATAGAGTGGAACATACAGTAGGAAGACAGATAGATATCTACAGAGAACATGAAAAGATGGGGGTTGCCTCACCAACTCTGATGAGAAACATCAATTCAAGTGGGCTATTATCAGCAGGAGGAAGAATCACTATCAGGGTGGCCTGTTTCAAACAGTTGACAAGAAGGGAGTAACAGTAGGGGGAAAATTAGCATGGGGAAATAGTTGTTAGTTTGTGTAATGACCCATCCACTTCCAGTCTTTATTCAGGACTAATTTGATGTGTCCAGTTTGCAAATTAATTCCAGTTCTGCAGTTTCTCGTTGGAGTCTGTTTTTGAAGATTTTTGTTGTTGAAGAATTGCCACTTTTAAGTCTGTAATTGAGTGTCCATGGTGATGCAGGGGGTTGGGGAGAGGAGAGGAGGAGTCAGGGCCCAGTGATGCGGGGCTGGGTGGAGGAGGGGAGGAGAGGAGTTGGGCCTGGGAGTCCAGTCCTCACCTGTGCATGTTTCTTTCTGACTGGGACAGAAAAATCTGCATCTCCACAGTTCCGAAGGGCATCGCGGGAAATATCTGAAACTGATGGAAAAGATTCCTGATGATGCTGAGGCGTCCGTGGTCCTCGTGGGTAAGAAGTGCTGCTCAGAACCCCTCTGGGAAGACCTAGTTCAGAACCCAGGCAGGGGCCCAGCCAGGCACATGCGCTCACCTGCCAGGAGTATTTGCATGCCAATTCCTGTTATCCAAACTTTAAGTGGGGTGGGAGCCACTTTCCAAGCCCTGAGAACCTCCCTCCAACAGCCCCTTCTTGCCTCTTCCTGCTGTCATCTAACGGGGGACTTGGTGGCTTTCGGCGGTATCCTTCAGGCCCCAAAGCCTCTCTGCTACAGTCAGCTTGCCAGGTCATGCCCTGGGGTGGGAACCCAGGAAGGAGCACTTAGGAATTCCTTCCTGTGGGGTACCCACAAACCCCTTCACCCCTCCCCTCTGGGAAAGAGCTGAGAAAGAAACAAAGAAAATAGCTAATTAAACAAAAACCTAGAGGTCCAGCTTAAAGTTTATAAGCAAAACAAAAGCACCTGGGGTTAGCACACAGGAGTCCACAAGCCATAAAGAAATGAGAGAAACCCAGTCACGTTGTCTTAGACATTTCCTGATGTACTTACATGTTCTGAGTGTCCCTGACAGGCTACTTGGCTGGCTGGATCTTTGGTCTGACCCAGCAGGGCCATTCTTATGTCTTTATACTGGTAGAGGTTCTTGCTGTGAATGTAGGGACTGTAGATACAAGGCCCCTTTCTGCCGGTTTATCAGTGTCCACACTAAGGATCGTGCTGATTTAGTTATTTTGATAAAGAATCGCATCTCTAACCAAAACTGTGAAATAGGTACAATTACTTTGTGTCGATGTCGTGGCTCCACGGGATTGGTGCTACACCCTAGCTTTGGAAGGGTGTCTAGGAGTAACCCGACAGTGGGCCAGACCCCCAAGGGTCTCACTCTTTCTCCAGGGGAAGCCACGTGGCTTCACTGCCTCTTAGACTGGACCTCTGGGCCGTCAGCCCCCCTGCTCCACCCTATGAGCTCCCCCCACACAGCGACCGACCCTGAGGGAGACTTGTCCATTCTTCAGGGACGCCCGGCATCAGCAGGGACACTCTCTCAGCACATGCCAATGCTGCTCTGGGGCTACAGTCTGTCACTTGGGGCTCCTGACTTCTGCCATGACCTTGTGGTTTTGTTCTTTGCCTCCTGGTAGGCTGTGTGCAGTTCCTTGAACAGCCTACTATGGCTTTTGTCCGGCTGAATGAGGCTGTCTTCCTGGAATCTGTCCTGGAGGTCCCAATTCCGGTCAGGTTCATCTTTGTCCTGCTGGGACCCAGTCAGGCCAACGTCGATTACCACGAAATCGGACGGTCCATTTCTACCCTCATGTCTGACAAGGTGAGGCCCTGGGTGTGCATTCCTGCTAGAGCGTGGGGAATGGCGGTGTGGCGGGACAGAGGTAAGACACAGGACTGGAGAGCTGCAGAGATGCTGTATCGTGTCTCTTCTGGACAGTGGTTAGGGACAGGGAGCACTGGGGGGATAGGTCTTATCAGAGAAGCCAAGTCTGGGACAGGGAGGATGGCCCAGTACAAAGGAAAAACTTTTTCACTAGGAGGGTGGTGAAGCATTGGAATGGGTTCCCTAGGGAGGTGGTGGAATCTCCTTTCTTAGAGGTTTTTAAGGTCAGGCTTGACAAAGCCCTACCTGGGATGATTTAGTTGGGATTGATCCTGCTTTGAGCAGGGGGTTGGACTAGGTGACCTCCTGAGGTCCCTTCCAACCCTACTATTCTGTGAAAGAGAAAGACCAGGACAGGCATCGGGCTGGGACAGGAAGTGCTAAATTGGGAGGTGAACACAAAAGGAAAGATCCCCAGAAACTTCATTCCAAGAGCAGGAGTGAAGGGGTCCTCAGAGGCTGGCAGAGGAGAAGAGGCCATTGTGCTCAGTTTAGATGTACTTCCAACATCCAGTGCAAGGCTGGAGGAAGAGTCTGCTCTGAAATGACATAGGAAGAATGAGAGCAGGATTGATGCTTTTGTGTGTCAGTGCCCAATGCCTGGCACAGGGAACACGGACTTCAAGAGCTAGAAGTGATAGTTACTGTTGCAGGTCAGTGTCTAACCTTAGATTCTAAGGACTGAATGGCGTGGCAGTGAAACTCATTCCCTGACAAAGAATGACAAAGAAAGACAATTATAGGCGCCTGCTACAGACATCCAGGGTTGGAGGAGAGTGAGAATGAAACATTCCTGGAGTAGCTTTCAGCGTCTTCTTGGCTGCTGGAGATTGTACATAGGAAACTTTATATCCCCAGCTGTTTGCTGGGTAACAAACCCAGCCAGATCGGCGTCAGCACAGAGACTCATAGGCTGCATGGAGTGTAGCTTCATGATCCAGAAGAAGGGAGGCAATCCAAAGAAGCCTGGAGGAATCTGCTGGTTATTGCTCCAGAGCGACTGACTGGGACCGTGAGAATAACAGGGAAACTTGAGTGACCGGAGGGGAGTTTGGCCGAATGCCCTGCACTTGGCACTAGAATGTCCATGCAGAGCAGGTGGCTCCTTGCACAGATTGAGGTGCACAGGTCCGATAGGCCGAGCCCTGCAGTGGGAACCGAGAGCTGTAATTTTCTAACCCTGGCTCTGCACTCACTCTGTGGGTGGCCCTGGGCAGTCCAGTTCCCTCCCCCGCCACTTCTCTGCCAGTGAACTGGGGAGGATGGTAGTGAGCTGGTCCACAGGTGTGAGGATTAGCTCATTGGTGTTGGTGCCACGCTTTGGCCATGTCATGTGTTTGGTATCGGAAGGGTGAAGGGCAAAGTTAGCCTTGCCAGGACTTGAAGCTGCAGCTCCATGGAGTCTGTCCCTGACCTCCTTACAGGCTTCTAATTCCGTCCTAATTCCCCATCCCTTTCACTGCAGACATGCTCTGAAAGCGGTGCAGTACCTCAGCCATTCACAGTCCTCATTGAACTCCTTCATCCCTTGCTAATGGGCCTGCTTTTTTCCTTGCACTACTGTCCCCTGCTTTCTCTAAACCTCTCTTCATCCTTTAACCCTCCGGGCAGCAGGAACTTAGCCATGGTTTACACTGGAAAGTTCGGTTGAGGTTGTTTCAGCTTGCAGAGGTTCACATCCCTGAGCCCTGTAGCTATGACAAGGTGGGGGAGGGAGAGCTCAGTGGTTTGAGCATTGGCCTGCTAAACCCACAGTTGTGAGTTCAATCCTTGAGGGGGCCATTTAGGGATCTGGGGAAAAAAAAAAATCTGTCAGGGGACAGTACTTGATCCTGCTAGTGTAGGCAGGGGACTGGACTCGATGACCTTCAAGGTCTTTCCAGTTCTAGGAGATTGGTATATCTCCATTTATTATTTTTTATTATTATTTTATTTTAACCCCAGTGTAGATGCGGCTAGGTCAGTGGAGGAGTGCTGCCATCGACCAAACCACCACCGCTTGGGGAGGTGGGAGGTGGAAAAAGCCCTCCCGTGCCACAGGAAATATTTATGCTATGGTGGCACCGCTGCAGCACCACTGTAGAGCCCTAGTGTAGGCGTGGCCTTACTCTCCATTTCTCCTGCCCTTTCCTTGGAAGGATTCCCTCTGACAGGTCCCTTTGGCTGCCTCCCCCATGTTCCATGTCTTGACGCTCAGGTCTCTGAAAAGCCCCTGGCACCGACTGCCCCTTGTGCCTGGCATTCCAAGTTCTTCCATAGTTTTATAGAGTTTAAGGTTAGAAGGAACCATGAGTGCATGGACTATCCCCACTTGTGTACCACAGGCAATTAAACTTCACCGAGATACCCCGTGTTAAGCCCAAAGACCTCAAAGCATTTCAGTCCTGTGTGCCACAGGGAGAGAACAGGAGAGACCGAGGAGCCACCGACACAGGGAAATCTACACTGCATACTGTAGAGCAGAGGTGGGCAAACTTTTTGGCCCGAGGGCCACATCGGGTTTACAAAATTATATGGAGGGCCGGGTAGGGAAGGCCCCTCCCCCAATCTGGTCCCCTCCCACTTCCTTCCCCCTGACTGCCCCGTCCCGTCCAACCCCCCGCTCCTGGTCCCCTGATTGATTCCTCTGAAGACACCCCCACTCTAACTGACCCCACCCCCAGAATCCACCCTCATCTAATCCCCCCTGCTCCTTGTCCCCTGACTACCCCCTCCATAGACCCCTACCCCTAATCACCCCCCCAAGACCCCACCCCCTAAGCCCCTTGCTCCCTTCCCTTGAGCGCCCCCCTCCAGAGACCCCCTGCCTCCTAATTCATCCCCCAGGACCTTACCCTCCTATCCAACCCTCCTGCTCCCTGACTCCTAGCCAAACCCCCACTCTGACAGCCCCCCTGGGACTCCCACGTGCCATCCAACCCCCCCATTCACTGCCCCCCCAGACCCTCTGCCCCTTACCCAACCCCCCACCCTAGGCCCGGCCCCGCCACAGCCCACTTACCCCGCCACCGCTAAGAATAGTGTGTCTGGCCCATAGCCAGACAGGCTGCGCTGATCCCCTGGAGCGCACTGCGTTGTCTGGCCCGGAGCCAAACACATGGTCGCAGCCCCGCCCCTGAGACCTGAGGCCATGGGGGAGGGAGACAGCAGGGGTGAGGCCAGAGCAGCCTACCCAGCCGGTCACGCAGTTGCGCAGCCGCGCCCCCCAGAGCTGCTGCATGCGACCCACAGAGGCTGTGGGGGAGGGAGAGAGCTAGGGAGCAGCCTCCCCAGCCGGACCTCGGGGGCCGGTTGGGAGGAGCCCACGGGCCGGATCTGGCTCGCGGGCCGTAGTTTGCCCACCCCTGCTGTAGAGGGAGGCAAAGTCTCCCCCTCCTCCCAAGGTTTCTGCTAGTCTCACCCGAGGGGCAATCAGAATGACCCTGAGCATGTGAGCAACACCTCCCAGGCAGGCATTTAGAAAGAGTCCTCTCTGTTCCACCTCAGAACCCTGCCCACCCCACCAACGGGCCATCTCCATTTGTGGCCAATCGCTGATGCCTCAGAGGAAGGTGAAGAAAATACCCAGAATACATCTGGCCACTTGTGCACTGGGGGAAATAATTCCTTCCTGACTCCTGCAGGCATCTGGGTGAAGCCTTGAAGCATGACATTTGAGTAGAGTCATTTTCTTAAGGCAGAACTGCAGATGACTTGGGCATTGAGGGCAATCCAGGCAGCGCTGTTTTCTTGTGCCTTAGTAACATTGCTTTACAATTCCCAACCTTTCCCCACAACACTGGTTTCCTCCCTGTTAGTCTGTCAGTGCAGCAGAGTGCACAAGATGAGACTAGAGAGAACTGTGCTCCTTTGTATGCCATCAGGAATCTGGATTCTGATCCAACTGGACCAGTGATCTGATCGATTTATGTACCACTTGTCACGGAGTGTGGGGAGTCCGGTCCCTGCACCCCCCCCTCCCCCTTCCTGGGATTCACAGTGACTCTCAGCCAGCCAGTAGATTAGAAGGTTTATCTGGGATGACAGGAACACAGGCAAACTCAGAGCTTCTCAGTACAAACAGGACCCCTGGGGGGGGGGGGGGGGGGAGAAGGGAGATTAGACCCCAGATCAGGGCTCCCTCCTCTTCCCCAGCCAGCTTCTAACCACCCCCTACCAAAACTGCCCAGACCTCCCCCCCCCCTCCCACTCCCCCAGCCTTTGTCCAGCTTCCTGGGCTCAGAGTGTCAGCTTCCCCTCCCCCTTTTCATCTCAAATTACAGTCTCAGGTATTTTCATTCAGTGAACTCCGAGATTACATGCTCCCTGCTCCGTCACACCACCTATCCAATTTTTATACTCCATCTGCCTCCATGGTCCCTGAGTGCCAGACTAACCAGTCAGCTGGATTCTGAACTAGAAGGAACATCTCATTGACTCCTGGCATTTAGAGACCATGGGGAAAAGTCCCTTAGAACAGCCTAAAACAGCTACATAGCCCTGGTGTGACAGGAGCTATGAGACTGCTCGATGAGCACATTGCTCTGGTACCGGGTGGTAGGGATACCTAGCTAGCAGCCTCACCGGTCCTGAAGGAGACGAGACCCCAGAGGAGATGGGATCTGATCTGACATGGAAAGGGGGGTAGGGATACTGGACCGTGTGGGTCTGTTGGGCTGGGGCAGTAGGCCAGGTGCTGTGCTCCTGCAGCTGCAGTAATAGTCTGGTGGTGCCTTTTAGTTATCTGACATTCTGTCTCTCTTGCAGCTCTTCCACGAGGCTGCGTACATGGCTGATGACCGCCAGGACCTCCTCAATGCCATCAACGAATTCCTGGACTGCAGCATTGTCATCCCCCCGTCAGAAGTGGAGGGGAAAGACTTGCTCAGGTCTATCGCTACCTTCCAGAAAGAGTTACTGAGGAAGAGGAAGGAGAGGGAGCAGAAGAAGCCCACGAAGGAAAGGGTTGTCCAGGAAGCTAAAGGTCTCTTCACTCTGTTTTTGGCAGATAATGAATTTGCATCCAGCCTTCCCTGTCTGCCCTGGGAGAGTGCAGTGGGGGCTGTGTCATGGGCACTGGCTAGGAGGTCTCTGTGCCTCCCCTGGCACAGGATAAAGTGAGGACAACTAGTGTGGGGTGAGCTGGGGATGTATGGAAAGCCCTAGAGGTTTGGCAGGCCCAGGGGCGGAGCACGGCCATGGAGGTATATGGGGGTGGTGGGAAACCCAGGGGGACAGAGCATGGGCGGGGGGCAGCACTGCTGTTGGTGGGGGGACCAACCCAGGTTTCATATGGGGTGTGTAGGGAGCCTGCCAGCTTTCCCCCTGCTCACCTGTTCTGTGGGTGGTGGGTGTGCGCCAGCATCTGCCCCCAGGAGAGAGGGGTGGTTCTCGTTCCCACATTCCCGTGGTAACCCCCCGTATACCCTGCCTCCCCAGAGCTGTGTGAAGTGAAGGCTGAGGAGGAAGAGGAGGGGGACGCTGAGGACGACCCATTGAGGCGAACCGGCATTTGTTTTGGAGGTCTGGTTCAGGACATAAAGCGCAGGTACCCCAAATATCTCAGTGACCTCAGAGACGCCTTGCACAGCCAGTGCCTAGCAGCCGTTCTCTTCATCTACTTTGCTGCTCTCTCTCCTGCCATCACCTTCGGGGGACTCCTAGGTAATGGGCCTGCTTTCTGTCTGCTCTTTGCACAAACTCGCCCGCGCTGGCCTGGGGGCGCTGACTCTGCCCTCTGAGATTCTGGGCTTGCACTTGCCTCAGGGCTTTAGCACTGCTCGCTCAGTGCTACACACACGGCTTGTACTCTCTCCCCGTGATTCGGCCTCTCCAGCTCCAGATCCGTGTGTGGCTCTTCTCTGAGCCCTCTGCAGGGTGTGTGAATGCAGGATTCTAAGGGTGGTCACAGCACAGTAGAGAGGGGTCCTGCCCTCAAATGTGAGACCCCCTGCCCAGTGCAGGGGGATTATGTCTGTGCAGGGGGTGGGGAGGGGACTCCCTGCCCATGCGTGGTGTATCCCCACCCGAGTAACTCTATGGAGGACTGTGCTCTCCGCAGGGCTTCTTACACATACACCTTGTTCTCTCTTAGGAGAGAAGACAGAGGGTCTCATGGGGGTCTCGGAGCTGATCATCTCCACCTCAGTTCTGGGGATCCTGTTCTCCCTGCTTGGAGCTCAGCCGCTCCTTGTCATTGGTTTCTCGGGGCCCCTTCTGGTATTTGAAGAAGCTTTTTTCAAGGTACTTGTAAGCCACCATGTCACATGTTGCCCCACTTGTCCTCTGCCATTGTAATGTGTTTTGCTTGCCATGGTTTGTCTGATCGGAGGGGCTAGCTGCACTCCTCTGATGCCGAAAGAGGCAACTCCTAAACATTTGTGCAGACTGTCACCATCCCACAGGTCACCCAGCGCAGGCCCTTCCCTCCTGCCTGTCCTTTCCAGATCACACCAGTCAGTTCTGCCTCCTCTCACCATGGGCCACTCCACTGAGTCTGTTTAGGGTTGTGAATTTATAAATGCTTCGCTGTGCTGCCCTAATATGGCTAAACCACTGTGAACACGCCTGATCCCATCTGATCTCAGACGCTAAGCAGGGTTGGGCCTGGCTAGTACTTGGATGGGAGACCTCCTGGGAATACCAGGTGCTGTAGGCTTAACATGGGCATGGGGCTAGCAACTCCACCCTGTAAGGGAACCAATTGCTACTGAAACACCAACACCAGTTGGTGGCCCATACCCTGGCTGGGGGATGATGGGCAAAGAGAGAGTGCTGCCCTAGCCAGCAGCCCTGATGGAAGCTCCTACCCAAACCAGGCCCCGCTCTGCAGTCGTGTGGTGAGTGCTTATACGTCCAGCCCATGCTCCTTTCCTCTGTCACTTTCTCTCCTCTCTTTTGGGTGAGGATTTTCCTGATTCAGTTAACTGTGTCCCAGTGCGGCCTGCATCCCATGCAGTCCCGTCCAGTCTCTCTAGGAGAGCAGTAACAGCTCACCTAGCATTGTTCTTAATTTCTGATGTAGCGGCAGGGGATTTCATATTATGGTGATTTGTGCTGCCTCTTGCTTATCTCCGAGTTATGTTCAGGGAGGGTCTAGACCAGCCAGTTTAGAGACGTCTTGTTCTTGTGGATCTTTACGTTGTGGACTGTGGAAAGAAAAGTGTCTTTCAGTGTCAGGTCAGTGGTTCTACCGGTAGTCACTCTTTTCCACGTTTCCAGGGAGCCTGTGTCTCTGGTTTTCAAGTGCTTTTTTATTCCTCTCTATTCCATGCAGAACCTAAGGGCGTCACCTCTGTCTTCATCTTTGCCAGTCTCCTGCTGCAGTCTTAGCTTCTTCCCATATCATTTTGGGAGCTTTCCATTCTGCTTCTGTTGTGCGCTTGCATGTTATTCTTGCTCTTTCTTGTTACCTCTCACCCTGGGGCTCCATGTCTTGTCATGTTGTTCAGGTCTTTTCTCCACATGTGCCCTAGCCAGCTCCATTTTTGTTCCAAAACTTCCTGTCCTATTGGTTTCGGTTTCATCCTCTTTCAGAGTTCCTCATGTGATTTTTTTTTTCTGGCCATCTGGAATTGAGCATTTGTCTAAGGCAGCTGGTTATGAAAAATTGGAATTTAGATAGAAAGGTCAAAATAAGTCTCCAAGTTTCAACACCACTTCTTAAGACCAGCTTTACAATTGTATTAAATACACTGGACCCTCGCTATAGCCCACATTGCTATAGCACGGGCTCGCGTACAGCACGGTTGTGGCCATGGATCCCAAATTAGCCTCCCGTTAGCGTGGGATCATGCATGGATCCTGAACCCCGGGCTATAGCGAGTGTCCGGTGTATCTGACATTTTGTTTGGAGGGCAAGATTTCAGTTTTTCCAAGTTGGCTTTAGAGTTACTAAACATGTCTGGCTTTTGCTGTTCTGGGCCTTAATATCCTCATCTGTTCCACCTGTAACTCTTTTATGTCAGTCCCAGAAAGTGATATTAGTGGGTCTTGTTATGTGTTGATTCTCATGGTTTTAGTTTTCACTGTGTTGATCTTCAGCCCTGCTAACTGTGCGTAGGCCTGGAGATAATGTGTTTTGGCTTGCATGTCTCTAAGGGCATGGGATAGCACGTTGACGTCCTCTACAAAATCAAGGTCCTCTGACGTCTGTGTGACGGTCCATTCTATGGCCCTTGGTTGTTCTGAGGTCTTTCTCATTACCCAATCCTCTACCAGTAAAAAGATTGTGGGTGTCATAAGACATCTTTGTGTGATGCCCATAATAACCTCGAGTGGTTGAGTCAGTTATGTATTACTCCACATGTCCTATTTTCATAAAAGCTCTGAATGAAAATTTCTGAAGATTCCATTGTAGCATAGCACCTTCCATAACCCTGTTCTAGCCACTGTATCCAATACAATAGATTCATACAAATCCATTAAAGTCATAAAGTGGTGACTGCCATTTGATTGACAGTTCTGTGGTGATCCGTAGTGTTTATTATGATTAGATTACTAGTTTGGGGTCATGGATTTTAAAATGGGCGAAGGCCTGTCGGAAGTCTTTGCTTCTCCCTCCTAGAGAGCAGCACAATCTTCAGGGTCAAGTGTTTGTGATTTGATCCTCCCCATGTGTAGTGTTCTCTGTACCTGAGTGGGGTTGTCTGTACCGTTGTTCCTGGCATTAGTAGCCAGGCTTGCGTAGGAGTGAAGCGTGTTTATGGTTTGGGGCTGGAGGGTGTGGTGCTTCCGAAGACAGTGTCCTGTGCACTGACTAGCAGAGGGAGTTTTTCTAGGTTTGTTCAGCTGCCATTGGTTGGGAAAGTTCCTTTGCATGCCTACAGCGGGGCTTGTTGGGCGTCTGTCTGATGGGGGTGTAGTCTGCGTGACAGCTGAACCCCAGCATGCAGACTGGTCTCTCCTGTGGGGGAGGGAGTTGGTGACTAGACTGAGCAGAAGTTTTCCTGGAGAGTTGTGTTGGTGTCAAGTTTATTTGTAGCATGGAAGCAGGGCAGAGGGGATGTGTAATGCACAATGTGCCCTGGGAAGCAGCCCAGGAACAAGCACTAGTCTGAGCAGGAGAGGCCCAGGGAAACAACAGAAACTAAGTCTGTGACTTTACTCAGCAAATGAAGCATTTCCGGTTCCCTCCAGCTCTACCTTAACCTCTTCCCTGCCAGGCTACATGGGAAAATGTACACACGCCATCCCAGAAAGTGACCAAGAACTGTGTAGAACGAGGGGGAGACCAGAGGAGAAAGGTGGTCCCATGGGCCCTGATTAACCCTTCATTTCCAAATTTCAGTTCTGCCAGAGCCAAGACATCGAGTACCTGACGGGCAGAGTGTGGATTGGCCTGTGGCTCATCGTCTTCATCTTCATCATTGTGGCAGCTGAAGGCAGCTTCCTGGTGCGATACATCTCGCCCTTCACCCAGGAGATCTTTGCCTTCCTCATCTCCCTCATCTTCATCTACGAAACCTTCTATAAACTCTACAAGGTGAACCGTCCGCAGTGAGAGGCACTACAGAATCCACCCTGCTATTTGATCTAGGCACCTGCCACCGTAGTGTCCGTGTGTCTCCCACAGTCAATAGAACAACAGTAACAGCGTCTCTGATGCAGGGTCAGAGTGCCGGAGCATTTCTGGCTGGGAAACAATTCTTTGCAGCTCCTCATGCCCCCAAACATGAGTGCCCCTGTGCGCTGTAAGCACATTGCTGTGCACAGGTACTGAGGGGAGCGTAGCGGGATACACCCCAAACCTTCTCTCCCTTCCCCTGCAGCAGAACCTTGGCGAGTAACTAATTTTTTCTTTTCTTTCTTCCTCAGCCTCCCTGGTGTGGGTAGATTATGAGATGTGCTATTTGGGGAAGTGCAGGGGTGAGCTTGGCAACACACAGGGCTGTGCTCACACGTGACTGTCCTTCCCCACACCTCTGCACAGGTGGTGACTCTATCCTCTGCTTGTCTCCCCGTCCAGGTGTTTGCAGAGCATCCTTTGCTGAAGTTTTACCCGCCGACTTTGCAGAGTGGCTCGAATGCCAGCGTGCTCTCTGCTGATCCCATGTCTCTGGGAACCAGGATGCAGCCCAATACTGCCCTCCTCTCACTCATCCTCATGCTGGGCACCTTCTTCATCGCTTTCTTTATGCGCAAGTTCAAGAACAGCCGTTTCTTAGGAGGCAAGGTGAGATGCTGAGCTGCGTCCCAGCCACCCCATCATCCACCATGCCTCCCTTCTGGCTGCACGCTTTGCCCTCTGTAGCACCTGCATTATCTATTCTAGCATGTCGAACCTGGCGCCCTGTCCTGGCTCACCTGGTCTTACCAGGCCCGTGTGAGCAAAGGGCTCTGTGCGTGATAGGAAGCTGCCTGAAGAGAGAGCTGGCACCCTGGCCTGTTGTCTCTCTCCAGGTGAGTCTGGTGCCATCAGGGACCACCCCTGTAAAATAAACACCAACAGTCCCGTGAATGCACTGGGGAGGGCAGGCTCCCTTGGCACAAGGCCAAGGCCACAGATAAGACCTGGCTCTTGCTGACACTTATCTGTCTTACCCACATCTGCCCTGGGGTATCTTCAGATGGAGGGACCCAGCAGCCCAAACCCTGCTTGGGCCTAAATCCTTCAGCCCTCAGCAAGACTTCTCTGGCAGGATCCAGAGTCAAGGGTCTGCTAAACGGAAGAGTTACAGCGCTAGGGACTGGTGGGTATATGAGTCTCCATAGCTCAGGCTAATCTTAGGGGACTGGACTCTAGTGTGTGTCAGAATGACCTGGCATGGAAGGAGGGTTAAACTTAATTTTAGTTCTCTCTGTGATCCGTCTGTCTGCTCTTCTGAGGCACTAACCCAGCACTTGGTGCCATGGGACCAGAGTACTCTTCTAAGGCATTTCCAGCTAGAAGGGGTCTGGTGAATGCTGGCTTCCCACCCAATCTCCCAGAGCCAGGTGGTGTCTGGAGCAGCCCAGGTACCTGAATGTGGCTAGGGAGCAGCTGGGGCCCAACCAGGGAGAAAAGCAGCCCAATGGGCTCAGGGAGTGACAGAGCTCCTTTATCCTCCGCTCACTACCAGCATTCACCTTGCTCGTCCTTTGGCTGGCATGGATGGTCAGCCTGTCTCGGGGCTCTGTATGGTGCCTGCCATTGTAGCAGTGTCTAAGAGTTTGGTCTGCGCGTTCCCACTGAAATTGGTTGCTTTGCAGGCTCGACGGATCATTGGAGACTTTGGAATCCCCATCTCGATCCTGGTCATGGTCTTGGTGGATTACACCATCACAGATACGTACACACAGGTAGGTGCTGGCGCCCCCATCAGGCCCAGACATCATCCCCGCCCGTATGGGACTACTGATTGTTCCATTTACTGGGCTTGTGTAGCTAGATGTTTCTGTGTTTCCCCACTTTCTCGCTCAATACAGTGAAAACCAAAGAGAGATTTTTGTGCACATACTTCTGCCAATCAGAGCAGCCTGGGAGGCACCGAATCCTACCAAGATGTGGGTCAGAGCCATCAGGGACTGAGGGCTCCTGCCACACCAAGAGCCAGATCAGAGCTGTCTGGGTTGGAGGGTGTGCGTGTTACCGAGAGCTGGCTTAGAACTGGGAGCAACTGAGGGTCTCTGCAATCCGAATACAGCATCACGAAACTCATTACTGGAGGCTGTGGCCAGTTCTGGTGCCCACTCTTCAGAAGGGACACTGAGCTCCCGGAAGGGGCTCAGAGACCGTTCACGATCTGGAAAACCTGCTTCGCAGGGAGACTGAGGCTCATTGTATTTAGTGTATCCAAGAGGAGCGAAGAGGTGACTTGATCACTGCCTGTAAATACCTTCCGAGGGGGAGATTTCTGGCTTGTCTGCATGGTGCATTAGGCTGCCCCGAGGGTATAAATTCTAATGCACACTAGCGTGTTGTGGACTAACTGTCCTGTGTGGACCCTGCTGGTGTCCCCTGCCTGGCAGTTCGTTTGCCAACTGCCAACCCTCATGCACATTAATGTAGTATTGTTTGAAATGGGAACTGTTAGTCCGCACCAGCAGAGTCACCCTGAGCCACTTAGTAAATGAAACCCTGGATGCATCCCTGCCTCAGTTTCCCTTAACATGCTTTCAAGAAGTCCAATGAGGTTTATATATATATATCAAACTGTGCCTCTTCAGGGGTCTAGTTTATTCAAATGTGCTACACAAATGAGCCTCCATACCAGCATCCAAGATGTGGAGAGAGAAGGAAGAAGGGAGCCAAATTAACCTTGGTCTATCAACTCCACTTGTGTCCCTCTCCTGCCTCCATCGCTGCTGCTTCCCTATGAAGCACTCTTGACCCAGGATCCTCTTCTGGAGTCAGGACCTCTGGGGAAAGGTCCCCACAGAGTTCAAACCAAGGCAGCCCTTGGCATATAATTCTTCCTGATCTTTAGCTCCTGGTGAGATCCTCTCACTGGGACCAGGTTCTGCTAGGGCTTGGCATTCACAGCTCTTCCCCTTCAAAGTCTCTTCTTCAGTTCCCTGGCCTGCTGAGCTCCGCACTGCCCAGGGGCTCTCTAGCTCTCTGCTCCACTCCCTGTCTGAGCCAGGGTAAGGCCTGGGTGCTTCTGACCTCAAGAGCTGCCATCCAGCGAAGTCAGCTCATTCTGCTTAGCAGAGCCTGTCACAGGCAGGCTGGGTACCTGCCCCTCCAGTGCCAGCCCCCAGGACAGTGCAGCACACACTAGTGCTCAGCAGATTTGAGACCCCTGAACCAGGGCAGACAAACCCTGAGAGCCAAGGCTCTGAACCCAGCAGGCAGAGGCAAAGCGACACCCAGCGGCTGGGAGCTGAACAGAGACAAACTCAGGCTAGAAACACGGGAGGGAGTTTAACAGGGAGGGGAACCATCCACAGGAACAGGTCACCCAGTGTGTAACGGAGTGTGAGGGAGTCGAGGCCCTGAACCCCCACTTCCTGGGATTCACAGTGACTCTCAGCCAGCCAGTGGAGTAGGTTTATTAGGGGTGACAGGAACTCAGAGCTTGTCAGTACAAACAGGACCCCTTAGTCAGGCCCTTCTTGGGGGGCAGGGAGATAATACCCCAGATTAGGGCTCCCTCCTCTTTCCCCAGCCAGATCCTAGAAAAAGACCCCAACCCCCCCACAAAAACTGTCTCTCCCCCCCCCCCCCCAGTCTTTGTCCAACTTCCAGGGCTCACAGTGGTGTCAGCTCCCCCTCCCCCTTCTCATCTCAAGTTACAGTCTCAGGTATTTCACTTCAGAGAAACCTTCCATCTCCAGAATCAGAGAGGTAGCTGTGTTAGTCTGGAATAGCAGAGGCAACAACGAGTCCTGTGGCACCTAAAAGACTAACTAAAGTACAGTAAAACCTCCATTTAATGGACTAATTCGGGCGAGGGATTGTCCGTTAAATCCAAAAGTCCGTTATTTAATAATAATAATAAAAAACCACGAGCTATGGGAGCAGCAGCCCGCCCGCCACAGGGCAGGGCCGGCGACAGAAATTTTGGGGCCCCCTACTGTGATCGTTGGGGGGCCCCCTACTGTGATCGTTGGGGGCCCCCCCAGCCTATTCTGCCCCAGTCAGCTCCCGCTGCCAGCCTGGTTGTAGGGAACCCAGGCTGGCAGCGGGAGCTCAGATCCCGGCTAGCAGGAGCTTGCAGGGAAACTCTAAAGTGGCAGCCGGTTGAGCGCTCAGCCGGTTGAGCGCTCAGACTGCCGCCGCTTTGGGGTTTTCCCCCCAGGCTCCTGCCAACCTGGGTCTCAGCCTGCTGCCAGCCTGGGTTCCCTACAACCAGGCTGGTAGCGGGAGCTGACTGGGGCAGAATAGGCTGGGGGGCCCCAACGATCACAGAAGGGGGCCCCAACATTTCTGTCGCCGGCCCTAGAGCCGGCAGGCAGCCCGCCCGCTGCCTGGACCCGGGCGGCAGCAGGGAGCCGGCAGCCAGCCCCCGAAAAACAGATTTGGGATGCATCGGACTTGCTCATAAATTTTGTCCGTTGCATCCGAAGTCCGTTAAATCGGGGTCCGTTAAATCGGGGTTTTACTGTATTGAAGCATAAGCTTTCATGGGCTAATACCCACTTCGTCGGATGCAAGCAGTGGAAGTGTCCAGGGGTAGGTATAGATAAGTAGGCAAGAACCAGGTAGGAGATAACAAGCTTAGTCCAATCAGGCTGAACCAGCTTGTTATCTCAAATCAGGGAGGGTGAGGTATTCCTTTAGCAGCTGAATTGGAAATGTAAACTGGGAGAGAGGAGAAGCTGTTTTTGTAATTAGCAAGTCATTCAAGATCTTTGTTGTTGTTGTTGTTGTTTTCCTGCTCTCACAGAAGCTGAATGTTCCCTCTGGGCTCTCGGTCACGTCTCCCCAGAAGCGTGGCTGGTTCATTCACCCCCTGGGCAGCCGACAGGCCTTTCCCATGTGGATGATGTTTGCCTCAGCCATCCCTGCACTCCTGGTCTTCATCCTCATTTTCATGGAGACCCAGATCACCACGTGAGTGCTGCTGCCTGCACCCAGCCCTCCCTCGTCCCACTGGGCTCTGAGCCAGGGCCTGGCAGCGGGGCGGGGAGATGGGCGAGGTGGGGGGGTCTCGACATTGAGCTGGGCCCTGGATGTTCAGCCGCAGTCACAGGCTAGACGTGGGGAGGCAGGGTTCTGCTCCCTGGGACTCTTCTGTCCTGGCCCTTCCTGCACAGCGACTGGCTGTGGGTTCCACTCCCTTGCCAGGTGGAGTCTACATAGCCTGCGCCATCCTCGCTCGGGAAGGATCCCGTCCCTTTGCTTGGCAGACAGGAGAATGGCCAGGAGGGGTGAAGATCGTCCCCTCCTGCCTCATGTGCCAGGCTGGACTCTCCCCTCCCTGGCAGTTCGTTTGTGAACTGTACCCCTGTGCCGCGCGTGAGCAGCGCTCTGGGCTCCAAAGGCCATTGGGCCATGTTCTGCCCCAGAGCACTGGCGCAGGGGGGACCCGGGGCTGAGCAGACCTGGCGCCGACAGCAGGATCCTCCTGTCCCCCCAGCCTGATTGTCAGTAAGAAGGAGAGGAAGCTCCTGAAAGGCTCCGGTTTCCATCTGGACCTGCTGCTCATCGGCACCATGGGCGGGCTCTGCGCACTGTTCGGGCTCCCTTGGCTGACGGCTGCCACGGTGCGCTCGGTCACCCACGTCAATGCCCTGACGGTCATGAGCAAGGCCATCGCGCCGGGGGAGAAGCCGAAGATCGAGGAGGTGAAGGAGCAGCGCGTGACAGGAGTTGCAATCGCTGTCCTTGTGGGTGAGCCCCAAGCTACTGAACTTGGGAGGCAGAGGTTGTCCAGGGTTAGGGTTAGCAGCACCACTGTGGCCAGTGACTCTACTCCACCCTCCAGCCAACGTGTTGGGACTCCCCCCAAGACCTTTCCGCACAGCTTGTCTAGTTCTGGGATCCCTGTGATCGAAAACACTCGACCTACTCTGGACCTCACCCCTCTGCTCCTAGCTCATCTTGTCTGTTCTTAGTAAAGGGTCCTGGCTGTTCTCCCTCCTGTCTCAGCTGGTTCGCACATTCTGTTTCTTTCAACCTAATGCTCTCTACACCTCTCAAATTCTATCCTCCCTCCAAGTGGGAATTACTTATGTCAGGGAAGGCCTAGGTCACAGCGCCCCTATCTCATGGCCACCATCAGTACCCCACCCCCAAAACCAGCACCCTACCTCAGGGCCAGAACCTCTACCTGCCCCCAAAACCAGTGCTGCTATTTTGCAGTCATCGACCTTACCTAACATGTACAGCCAGTCAGGGCCGGCGACAGGAATTTTGGGGCCCCGTACGCAGATCGTGCGGGGACCTCCCCCCCCGGTCTCCCGCCGCCCGCGGGCCCCCCCCCCCCCCGCCGGTCTCCCGCCACCTGCGGCCCCCCCCCGTCCGGTCTCCCGCCGCACGCGCAACCCCCACCCCCCCCCGCGCCTTGCTCACAGGCCTGGCGACAAGGGGGTACAGCTGTGTACCGGGCCCTCCCCGGATTTAAGGGGGCCCCCCTTAAGTCCAGGGCCCGGTACAGCTGTACCCGTTGTACCCCCCTGTCGCCGGCCCTGCAGCTAGTGCCCCTCCCCTGCCCTCGATGGCCAGCACCCCATCTCATGGCCAGAGCCCCTCCCTGCCCCCACAACTAGTCCCCAACTTGCGCCCCACTGCCAGTGCCCCAGCCCTGCTCCCCACAGCCCCCACCACAGCCCTGCCCCCCACATCTTCCCATGGCCAACGCCTTAGCCCTGCCCCAGCCTTGCTCCCGACAGCTCCCCATGGCCAGTGCCCCTCCCTATCTCCACAACTGATGCCCAACCTGCTCCCCTCGGCCAGTGCCCCTCCCTGCCCCTGACAGCTCCCCACGGCCAACACCCCATCCCTGCCCCTGGCAGCTCCTTAGAGCCCCCGCCCCATCCCCCTCTCCCCAGCTCCCCCAGCTGGGAGCTCCAGGCAGCGACCGCCCGACCCTGTGCTGTGTTGCAACGAGAGCGATGCAAGCGGTGTCGGGACGATGGTCCGTGTGCAGTGAACACGCAGCAGGTGGGCGATGCCCTGAGCTCTGTCTTTGCAGGCTTGTCCATTGTGATGGGAAACATGCTGCGCCGGATCCCCCTGGCCGTGCTCTTCGGGATCTTCCTCTACATGGGGGTCACCTCTCTCACGGGCATCCAGCTCTACGAGCGTCTCCTCCTCATCTTCATGCCATCCAAGCACCACCCGGACCACGTCTACGTCGTCAAGGTGAGCGAGCAGAGGCCGTCCGGGGAGCTGGGGCTGGGACATGGGGGTGGCTGGCGGGTGGGGACCCGGGAGACTGAGAGGCCGTGGGTGAGAGATGTAAGAGGGGAACTATCCATGAACTGTCTGGAGGGGCCAAGCGTTCAGTGGGGCCCTGCTATGCGTGGGGCAACGCACGGGCTGGAGGGGCCCAGTGTTCAGTGCGGCCAGCTCTGGGTGGACGTGGCGACGCACGGGCTGGAGTGGGAGGTGGCTGATCTCCCTGAGGGATGCTGCATTGTAAGGCTGGACTTGTGTCCCCAGGTGAAGACCTGGAGAATGAACCTCTTCACCTGCATTCAGCTGGCCTGCATCGTGGTGCTCTGGGTGGTGAAGTCCACAGTGGCCTCGTTAGCTTTCCCCTTTGTCCTGATTATGACGGTGCCCTTACGACGCTTCCTGCTGCCCCGCTTCTTTCAGGACCGGGAGCTCAAAGCCGTAAGCAGCTCTGTGTGACCACGTCCATCTCCCCGAGGCAGGGCCGTCTTCAGTTCACTCAGGCAGGGGCATGGGGGGCACTGCCTGCTCAGAGGGGCCGGGAGCTTTCTCCAGCTTCTTGTGGGTAGTGATTTATCTGCAGTAATGCCTAGGCCAGGCCCAGCACTTTCCAACAGAGCCAGGGGACCCTGCCGCAGTGAGCTCACAGCCTGGGGTGTGGGAAGCGCACAGGTGCCAAGCAGAAGCCTGGAACGGGGGCTCCCTGCTCCATCTCTCTCCATGGTCAGGGCTGCTGGATCTGGTGAGGTTGGTCTGGAGCTATCAGGCCAGCCAACGCGCCCAGTTCCGCGGACGTTGATATTGTCAAACACGGGGCTCTCCAGACCGAGAGCCATGGGGCTGGGGCCTCTTTCCATCTCCTGTGGGTGGCATCCAGTGTCCTCGTTACAGAGACGAGCCTGCGTCATGGAGGAGCTTCTCTGCCTTTCCTAGGGGCTGCTACTGTCTAGCAGAGAAGCCAGCACCAGAGCTACCAGGGAAAGGGGAATGTCCAGGGGAAGGACCCCAAGCCGGAGAGAGGGAAGGGGAAATGGGTCACGCGGGAAGGGGGAGGAGACAACGTGAGCACCCGGCGACATAACGGGCAAAGCGCTCAATACGGGGCGGGTGAGGGCCCTGCTTCTGCTCCTGCCGGGCCCGGGGCTGGTGTCTGAGGCTGGTGGGACAGCTCTAGTTGCTGCTATGCCACTGCCCAGGTTCTGCCTCTGCCCACAGCTGGACTCGGAGGATGCGGAGCCGAACTTTGACGAGGACGGCCGGGACGAGTACAACGAGATGCACATGCCTGTGTGAGCGGCTGCTCTGCCCCCTGCCCTGTGGAAAGCTGCTCGTTCCACGTATTCTCCCTGGCTAAGGACCAATCCAAATGGCTTTGAACTTACTACACCTCAGATGTTTTCCTGTCTGGACCAAAGAGCAGCTGTGTCGGAAGCCTGGAAGGAGGTGGGCAGGGCCGTTCCCATCCGCACCCCTCACCTGGCCCCAGCGGGAGACACTTCTCACCTCCGAGGCTCTGTAGCGGCCTGTACTCCCTTGGGTCATGGGTCTCCCTCACTGGAGACTGGGGGTTGCATTGGTATGTGGGTTCGCAAAGGGGGACCGTGCAGCTGGGGGCCGCTACCTCCCCTCCCCTCACAACAGAGCTCCGTCTCCTCCCAATGCCAGCCCAACACCACGTTCCACTCAGCCCGAGGCAGGCAGGCCCCACACAGAGCCCAGTCACAGTGCCCAGCCGGACTGTCTGCGCAGGGGAGACTCCAAGACTTGCCTGCTCTGCTGCCTAGCGCCCTTAACAGGCACACAAGCGGGCTCCTTGCAGGACTCCCTGCCACAGGCCGCTTCGCATCCCAGCCTGCCCTGCTGGTTTGCCAACAGCGCTCCTGGGGCATCCTGGGCTGCAGCAGGGCCAGGAGGATGAGAAGGCCCCTGGCTCGCTCTGCTACTGGCCCGTGCGCCTGTGTCCCAACAGCGGGCAGTTTCCCTGTGGACAGGCGGGGGTTCAGCTCCTGAGGAGTTCAAATCCCATCCCCCGCCTGTCCGAGCCCCTTCCCTGGGTGCCTGCCCTGCCCGCTGATGGCTCCAAGTTGTATTTCTGGGCTGGAGGGTCTGAGGTCACCAGCCGCGATGTCAGTGTTAGACTGTGATGTCTGCAGGGGATGGAGCAGCTGGAGGAGGGGCCTCCTAGGGCAGGCAGGGCTGAGGGGGCTTCCAGAGGACGTATCTCCCCCGGTCATGTGGCGGGATTGTGGCCATCTCAGTCCCAGGCTATTGGAGACACAAGGTGTGGGAGGGAACTTTTATTCCGCTGGTGAGAGCAGCTTTGGCGCTTACACAGAGCTCGGCTTCAGGTCGAAAGCTCCCATCTCACCAAGGGGGGCAGGTCCAGTCAAAGATGTTCCCTCCCCCACCTCTCTCCCACAACGTGGCATTTTCCCAGATGGGCTGCAGCCAGCAGCAGGCATCCCCACCCAGCACTGGTTACCAGGACACAGCCTTCCCCACAGTGACTGGGCCACCCCTGCCCTGTGGCTCCCCATCTCTCCTACCTGGGCCACCCACAGTGTCTGGAGGCACCTGAGAGCCAAAGACCCTGGCACCCAGGCCTGTCCCCGGGCAACCCACCTGGAAGGCCTGAGGAGTCTCCAGCCATCAGGGTCTGAGGCCTCATGTGGGTCGCTGCCTGGGCCCTTCAGAGCCCAGCTCTCCCTGCAGCTCTTGCCAGCTCTGCGGAGATCACCAGGTGCTGGGCTGGGAGTCCTGCCTCCACCAGAACGTCCTGTGGGACCTCAGCAACAGGGTGGTTCCAGGCACCAGCGCAGCAAACACGTGCCTGGGGCGGCAAGTGGCAGGGGGCGGCGTGGTGGTCGCTCTTAGGGCGGCAGGTAGGCGGCCTTCGGCGGCACACCTGCGGGAGGTCCGCGGGTGCCGCGAATTCAGCGGCAGGTAGACCAAAGCCGCTGTGCCGGCACCTCTCGCAAAGAGGCCGAATCGGCTAGGCCAGCGGACCTCCGCAGCTGTGCCACTGAGGGACACTTGTCTGCCGTGCTTGGGGAGGCACAAACCCTAGAGCCGTCCCTGCTCAGCAAAGCCACTGACGCTCCCTGACTCAGTTTCCTGTCAGTGAAATGGGGCAGATCCTTCCCTACCACACGCGTGGGGGTGCTCGCTACAGTGTGGGAGGCTCAGACGCTACGGCCACAGGGCCATATGGACACCAGGCCGGGTGGAAGGGAGCCTTCAGAGCCGGGGTCCTGCTCTGGCACACCAACAGCCCCTGTGATGTCAGTGAAGCCTCGTGGCTAGGAGGTGTGTCTGTCTGTGCGTGGGTGCGTCCTGTCCCTGTGTAGCGTAGGAGGTCTGCTGTTGCTACGTGCCTGCCAGCCTAGCTGTGCATTGTGACTCCTCCCTGTAGTGGAAATGGCTGCACCAATAAACCCTTCATAGGAACTGAGCTACCGAGTCTCTGTGCATGCTACAGCCCACAGGGAACGGCCGCTCCGCCATGGCAGTCGGTCCGGGAGACCCCTGGGGTTCCCTGATCACGTTTCCACCCCTCGCCACCCATGGCCTGAGAACCCGGGAAGTGGCACGGATGTCCAACGTCCACACAGAGCTGCCAGGGGACTGAATTCCTGCTCTGACCCACTGGTGACACTGAGAAAAGGGGGAAGGGTGAGAAGAGCAGGGCTGCGGGAAGCCCCCCCAGAGGCAAAGCTCTCACTGCCCCCAGCTCCATGACAGGACCTACCAGCTGGGTCGCCTGGCTGACAGACACTCAACCCCACAGGAACCGCCCCCCCTCCCCAGCTGGCTCCGTGCACTCAGCCTCCAGGGCTACTGGGGACACCTGGACTCGAATCAAGATTTGCCCTGGTTCCCCTGGCCGAGCCCCTTCCCCTCCCCATCTGGCTTTACCATTGTTTGTAGGGCATGTCCCGCCCCTGGCTGCAGGGCTGAGGGGAGGCACCTGTGACAGGCCAGCTGCTTGCGCTCGCCCATCACCAGCGTCTCTGCCACAGCGTTGAGCAGCTCGCAGTCACGGGGGAATCTTGCCTAGAGCGGAAACGACTGGTCTGGGGGGTAATGGGAGCGGCTGCCCCATCTCCTGCTACCCTGGACTCACCCAGCAGAATTCAGTGCCCGGGACAAGGTTGTAAACTCTCTGCCTGGCCAAGCTGAGGTGTCAACCAGGTTCCAAATGGCAAGCGGAGCAGTTCCCAGAGTCTGTGTGGGGCGGGGGTCGTTCCATCAGCAGCGATGGCTGTGGCAGGCCCCAGTGGATGGAGGATGCCATTTTGAGCTACTAACTGGCGTCCTCCCTGCGGCGTGACCCAGGCCTACGGTGCATGCGAAGTCACGCTGTGCACTTTAACTTGTGCTGTCTGGGGTCACGGGGAGCAATAGGGGCCCAAAGATTCCTAGCAAGGTGCTTGGGGGGCCCAGACAGGGGCTGCTCTTGCTACATTTGTGGCTGGGGGCCCTAGAGCTGGGCTGGCTCAGGCCTTTGCTGATGGCATTTACAGGCCTCAGTTGGGACACAGCCCAGACACCCCGCAGCAGGTTACCTAGAAATGCTGTCAGCATTACACAGCATCTTGGGTGCATTTTCTGCCCCCTCTGGGGCAGTCTAGGGCTGGTGCTACGTGGGCCGAGACAGGGACGCTGCAGGGAAGGATAAACAAGCGATGCACTGGGATCTAGGAAGGAATGTTCCTGTGGGAAGAGAGGGGGTGTTGGCTGCTCAGGGCATCTGGCCTTGTTCCTCAGGAAGGCTGAGCTGGCCTAGGGGATCACTCTTCCTTCCAGTCACAGGCTGGGGAGCGGAGTCCCTCCTGCTCTCACTTTCCAGGTTTAACTTCTGTTCCTGAAACACGTACCCCCAAATCTCAGAGAGCCACTGGCAGCAGCAGCTGTGGGTCTCCCGCTCCTGGAAGGCAGGTCAGAGGTGCAGGTGAGACTCCATCCAGCAGTGGGGCAGACACATTGAGCAACGCACATACACATGCACACAAAGCCTGTCAGTTACAGAGGCAGGAAATGGGGTCCAGTCCCTCCTGCCATTGTCCCTCCGCAAGGGCAGCACTCAGGCTTTATTGGTGGGCATGGGAGACGTGGTGGAGCCAGGCCCTGAGTCACACAGGGAAGCAGAGTCCGTCCCGCTTGCTGGCCGGAGATGCTGTAGTGCAGCCTGGTTCCTGGCCTGTAGCCACTGCTCCTGCTCTCTGCAGCGCTGCTGCACCTGGGGAAGAGGAGGAGGCGTCACAGGTGCGCTGGCCCCTGTCCAGCAGGGTCTGGCCATACAGGCTGCGGGGCAGAGGAGTTATGAGGATTCCACTCCGACTGCCCCATCTGTCCTGAGAATCCTCCCGCTCTCCTTGCAGGAGTATGTGTGGGCCTGAGTACGTGGGGGGATCTGCCTATGATCTGTCCTGACCCCCCCGGGGCCTCTCTCACATACACACGCTCACTCAGATGCTCAGGACCCCCCCCCCCCCGCCGGCTTCCCCCCTCCCACAAACACCCCAGCCCCCCCCCCAAACTCACACCACCCCCCCCATCTCATGTCCCCCCCGCACTCAGGCCCCTTCCCGCACACACAGGCTCACTCACACTCAGGCCCCCAAAGGCCCCCACATCACAAACACAGGCCCGAGCCCTCACTGGGGCAGGGGGAGGGAAATGGGCCTGACTCCAGAAAGTGGCATCACCCGCACAGCATTGGGGGGTGAGATTAATGACCCGGGACGGCAGCTCAGCCTCTTACTGCATCAAGCTGCCGAATAAGACATGGTCTCAGCTCCAGCTCCAGCAGCCAGTCACTCTGCAAGATGCTTTTACGATAGTTCTCCAGCTCCGCTTGCCGCCCCAGTTCCTCCAGCTGTCTGAGCATTGCTTGGCACTGGCTGCTAAGCAGCGGTACACGGCCAGGCATGTCCCAGTCTGCCTGCTCCAGTCTCCGCTGGAAAAGGTCCAGCTTGCACCTTGTGTCTTGCTCCTCCAGCTGCAGGCTGGAGATGCGCTGGGTTAGCTCCTCCAGCTGAGTTTCCAGCACTCCAGCACGCTCCACTCGCCAGAGCAGGGTCATCAGCTCCTCTCGACTCTCCCGCAGCTCGGTTCGCATGGCACGGGTGTCCAGCCAGCCACCTCCATCGTGGGAGCTGCAGCTGCTGCTGCTTCTCCTGGCTCTGGGATGAAACTGGCCTCCTGAGAAACTGCTGCAGCTGTTGGCAAACTCAGGGAGGCATGTGGCCACTCCATTCTTCCAGGGCTCAGAGGGGCCAGGAGCCAGCCCAGTTCTATGCTTGCCCTTCTCCTGGCCTGGTTCCGACGGCAGCTGGAAGAAGCGGTATCTGCTTCCGTGGAGACCGAGCCACTGCCTGGCCAGTGCCGCCGTAGCCAGGCTCTTGTGAAAGACGTCAGGGACCAGCCTCAGGACCTTCACGATGGGATCAACGTTGGCAAAGCCCCGCAGGGCACACAGGCTCTGGGGGCTGAAGACTCGGTCGTCAATCACCCCCCGGCTGAACAGCAAGGCCCACTTCCTCCGGACGGCAAACAGTTGCTTGGCGATGTCTGCAATGGAGGTCACAGCGTGGGGCCTCTCCTGCCCCTTCTGCCCAGCACCAGACTGGCTGTGGGGAGAGCAGCGCCCAGCCCCAGTGTCCAGCTCCTCATGGACATACAGGTGCTCACACAAAGGGAACACGACCTTGGCATCAAACATCTCTTTCAAAGCACGTAAGTACCCCAGGTAGGAGCCAAGCCAGGCGACATAGCCAGGGACATCACAACTCTCAGCGCTGCCTGTAATTCTCACAGTGGCCTGGCCTGGCCAGCCCCTGCCCTCCACAAGCTTTTCCAGTTGCTCCAGGCTTTTCACCTCCCAGGTCGGGCTCCCGGGAAGCAGCAGCAGCAGCACATTGCAAAGCGTGTGCAGGTCAAAGTCCTTCTGGCAACTCTGCACCTGTGCCTCGAAGGCACGGATCTCGTCCTGGAGGGCAGAATAGAAGGTTTCCATGGACGGCCTGGGTGACCTGAGATGGCAGAAAGGAGGTGGAGAATGTGAACTAAGCATGGACCAATCTGACCCCCAGAGCCGACCCCACAGATCCCACTGCAGCCAGTGAGCAGCTGAAAGGTGAGCAAAGACCATTGGAGAAAATACATGATGCATCTGCTGGTCAGCAGGTACCTTGCACTGAGCAGCAGCAGTCTGGCTAGCCAGTAGCCATCTTCCTATCTAGCATTATCCAGGCAAATAAAATACGTAAGATCTGGCATAGAGCAAAAGTAACAGCCCAGCCAGAACCAGGGCGGCGGGAGGGGGGGGGGGGAGGGGACCATTGACGGTGAACGCTGCTCTCTCTCTTAGCTAACCTGCATGTACAAATTCCTTAAAAGGGCTCAGCCTTCATGGGAGTGCCCCACTGCTGATCTCTTGCGTGTAGCTCAGGCAAGTCTCAGACCAAACCACGGTCCCTGTGATCACGGGCTGGCACGCACCCCCCACAGTGAGGCACCCAGGCCAAGCAGAATTCATAAATCTCACAGCTGCATGTGTGGCACACCGGCCTCCCGTAGAGACCGTCACTGGGCCGACTGCAATGGGCGCTCAGGGCTATGGACCGAGAGAGGCCACAGGTTCCAAGCTTCACTTGGACAAACACCAGCATTTGAAGGTCCCAAAACAAGAGAGTACCTCAGGGCTCAGTTCTAGCACAGATACCTTTCAACCCCTTCACAAACGACTTCCCAACCCCACGGCCAGGCGCCTTCTCTACGCAGATGACAGCTGCCTGGAAGCACAGGACCAGGGCTTCTGCCACAGCAGAACTGAATGGTGACATGAAAGAGAGATGGCCACTGCTGCACAGGGTGGAGACTTAAACCTTGCACCAAAAAGATTATTTCCAGATGCTTCCGACAGTAATCATACAAAGGCAACAAACAGCTTCCTGCATGGCCACTGGCTGGCCCATGAGCCAAAGCCTGGGTCTCTAGGTCCACACAGGACCGTAGCATGACGGAAGGAGCACCTTAGCAAGACCTCACTGAAAATAAATGCAAGAAACAACTTGATCAGTAAATTAGCCATTCTGCCTAGGCAGCCAATGTGCCAACACCGAGGCCTGGTCTACACCACACAGTACGGTCGAGCTAAGGTCGTTTACGTCAGCCGTAGGGTTGCCAACTGTCTAATCGCACAAACCCAAACACCTTTGCCCCACCCCCTGCCCCACCTCTTCCCTGCACCCCTTCTCACTCATTCCCCCTCCCTCTGTCACTCGCTCTCCCCCACCCTCACTCACTTTCACCAGCAGGGCGTTGGGGGGCAGGCTCGGGGTTGGGGGAATAGACTGAAGGGTTTGGTGGTGGGGGAGGAGGCTCCAGGCTGAGTCTGGGGGGGGGGAGGGTTGGGGTGCAGGAGAGGGTGTGGGATGTGAGCTTTGGGAAGGAGTTTGAGTGTGGGAGGGGGCTTGGGGTAAAGGGGGGGGGAGGGATGCAGGCTCCCTCCAGGCAGTGCTTACCCTCGGGCGGCTCTCGGGAACAACTGGCACTGCCAGCTCCTAGGCTTAGGGGCAGACAGGTTGCTCTGCCCTGTTCTATTCCTTCAACTTCAACGACTAGGACAACAAGCTGTGAGCGAGGGAGCTGGGGTAGAGGGAGCCGGTGCCAAGGCCTCAGGTTGGGATCACTGTTCAGACTCCCTGCAGTAGGATGGAGGGTTTACCTAATATTGCTAATTGATTCATTGCTGCTTTCCCCACATTCATTCTGTTGCCCCACCCTGTTATTCCCCTAAAATGTCTCTTTGTTTTAAATCCCTGGACTCAGGGCTTGCAAGGAAGGAAATTCTGCCCTCAATGGCACCCGGGGGTATCTACTTGACTGTGATATGGGGCATGCCCCACACTGGCCCTGAGAGGGCTGAATGGGGCCCACTTGCCTCAGCATCTAATTAGGCCACAAACAGGGGAGATGATCTGGAGGAGGCTAATTAGCAAGAGGCTCACCTGTGAGGGAACAGGCAAGGCTTCTCCAAAGCCAGGTGGACAGCAGTTCCCCTCCCTGAGGTGAGGGAGAAGGAGGCGGGGAAGGAGTCTAGGGGTGAGACCAGTAGGATGGTCGAGAGGCAGATCTGAAGGGGTCACTACAGGGCCCTGGCACCCAGAGCAGAGTGGGGGCCAGGCTCCCCTACCAGCCTCTTTGGGGACCGTGACCAGGAAGACTGCTGGAGCAGTGGGTGTGAGGATGGCCTGACGCTGGCTGCATGGATAGAAGAGACTTTGAAAGTCTGCCCAGGAAGGGGACCCCACTAGTGACCTGGCCGGAAGGCTGAGCCATGACGAGGCCACAGCAGCTCCTGGAGCGGGGGGCTGCAGACAGGGAGACGCTGAGGGATGCTGTGACTCCGGGAAGGGGCTTTCCTGAGCTTCGAGCTATTCCCCAGAACCACCAGGTGCAGGTGTCATCCCAGTGGTGAGTAAAGCCCCCGCCCCAAACACGGGCCCTCAAGCCAGTATTGTTTAAGCCTGTAGGACAGAGGTGGGAAAACTACGGGCCACATCCGGCCCCTGAGCTCCCAGCTGGGGAGGCTAGCCCCCGGCCCCTCCCCCGCAGCTGTGCAGGGCCGTGTGCTCCTGCAGGGAAGCATGGCAGCGTGTCTGGCTACCAGACATGCTGCTCTGAGGAGCATGGTAAGGGGGCTGGGGGGTTGGATAAGGGGTGGGGGGCAGTTGGATGGGATGGTGGTTCTGAGGGGGATGGGGAACAGGGGCGGTTGGATAAACGTGGGAATCCTGGCGGGGCAGGGCTGTGGATAGGGGTTGTGTCGGTCAGAGGATGGAGTTGGATAGGGGGTAGGTTTCTGAGGGGGTGGTAATGGGGCAAGGAGTGTGGGGGGGTTGGATGTTTTGGGGATTTTGAGGGGGGATGGTCGGGACAGGGAGCAGTGGAGGTTGGATAGGGGGTGTAGTCTGAGGGGGGCAGTTAGGGACAGGGGGTACCGGGAGGGGGTGGTCAAGGAAGAAGCAGGAGGGCTTGGAAGGATCGGAGATTTGAAGGGGACTGTCGGGAGGGGGTTGGATAGAGGGTGGGGGCCAGGCTGTTTGGGGAGGCACAGCCTTCCATACCCAGCCCTCCACACAATTTTGTAACCCTGATGTGGCCCTTGGGCCAAAAAGTTTGCCCACCCCTGCTCTAGGAAGAGCCCCTGGAAAACGGAACTCAGACCTTTTTGCTGCCAACATTACCTGATAGTTTCCATAAATTTTCAGTTTTCAGATGGCTGCAGACTTTTGTCTTGAGAAGGCAGAAGTACCTTACAGGGACAGGAGAGGGGTTTTTCCAGCTGGATTGGGAGCAGCAGGGCTTTGAGGCATAGGAGACAGACAGTTTGAGATTATGGGGTAATCCCATTAACTAGGGTTCCTTCTTAAATGGATAAACTGTTAACTATACTGATACTTTCATTGTTCTCATTATGGTTCAGCCTCGCATGCTCTTGAGATGAATGGGGTGGGTGACTGGTTTCTCTGAAGGCTGCCTCAGTGACACTGTTGATGGTTCAATGTCTTTTTGTCTGCACACAGACTAGAAATGCCATTCTTTTAAATGACAGAGGAGATGCTGGACCTCAGTTCTGCAGCAGAGGGGGATTTGGTGGCAATTCCAAATCTGTGGAATGCAGCCTGTAGCTATTTATCACAGATCGAGGTGTCTGTATTGTGTGCAGTGGGTGGGTTGTGTGCAATGCTCTGTCCCTTTAAATGTGTGAGCGCTCCCCCTCCCCGGACGAAGCCGCCCTTCCCTATGGGGTTCAGTGTGCTGCAAGAAGAGTCAAGGCCTCACAGCACACAGCTGGGTTTGTCAGCTGTAGACCTCTAGGTCCGTCGCCTTGTCTGCTGGGTCCGGGAATAGAACGGTGTGGATCAGTGAGTTGATTTCTCTAATGAGCTGGTGGGAGTAGCAACCCGCTACCCTCACCTGACACTTCAGACTAAACTAGAGCAGGAGGAGCTGTGAGTGCCAGGGAACAAAGGGTGCTGGAATCGGAAATTCTGGGTACGGACATGAGTGATGGGCACCAAGAGAGGAGCTGAGGGACAGCAAGAGAGATTCAGCTAATAAATCTGGGGGGAAAAGCACCCAAACCCTAATCCGGTCCCTGGGGAGCAGGAATGGCGGGGAACAAGCAGGCATTGAGGATGGCAGTAGATGTAGAGATGCAGTGTGGGTGGAATGAGGTTAAATTCTGGGTCCCAGATCATCAAAAGTGCCTGGAACATCTGGGCCTGGGAGTGCTGAGAAGAGCCAAGGGCAGGGGTGGGTGGAGGGGAATGTGGCCCCTGGGGTTTGGGGGGGCATGAAGACAAGCTGCACATCTAGGAAGGGCATGAAGCCCCAGCGAGGAGAGGCTGGCTGAGGTGGGAGCCGCTGTGGGAAGAAGATTGGAACCGCATTGTGGGGTGAGCTGCACAGACTGGGTCTGTGTTTCCCAAGCCCTGGACTGGACACTAGACAATGTTCTATGGGGCGCTGCCTGGCCAAGCCGCCAGGCGGATGCAGCTAACACCCAATGCCCCAGAGCTGATCCCTGGGGCACTGCTGTCAATATAATCAACTAACAGGTCTCCAACACGGACCATCTGTGCTTCCCCTGCATCCCCCTCCCCAGTCCCTCTCCTCCATCCCGCCCCCTCCCCTACAAAGCCAGTTCCTCTCTGGAGCTGAGAACGTACCGCTCTGGGACAGGCAGAGGAGGAAGAGCTGGAGCTGGGTTCGGCTGCACTGAGCCCTTTGCTCTGTGCCATGCCGGACGGGCCGCTCACAAACCTACCTCGCCATGGCAACAGCAAGTTCAGACAAGCTGGGATCCGTAGGCACCGGCCCTTCAGCCTGTCAGCCCAGCCCCAGGCAGCAGGGGAGGGGTGCCTGGGTATTCAGCCCCTCCCAGCAGGGCTCACTGTAGGCAGGGGGCAGGAGCACTGGCTGTGGGGGAGCTGCACATTATTCTAGTCCAGGATCTCCTGGCTGGGGGTGCTGGGGGAGGGGACTGGTACTCCTGGGGACCCCGGGGCTGAGTGTCCTCGGCCTGGCAGATAGTTTGATACAGCCAGTGTCTGAGGGCAGCAGGCTGCCTGGTTAACGGTCCCGCCGGAGGGGGAGCAGAGTCGGCAGGGCCAACCGTTCTCAAGCCCGGCACCAGCTGCAGTGTGGGGGCTGCTCAAAGCATTGGCCGGTGGCCGCAGTGGCTCCTGCCTTGCCCCAGCCGTGCCTGGTGTCAGGTCACCTGGCCCTGCTGATTTCTGACTCTGGTCCTGCCCCAAGGCCTCTATCCCTGGCCACTGGCTCCTGATTGGCACGAGTGCCGCTGACACAGCCCTGTCTGGGGGGGACCCTCTGGCTGCTTTCCCCATAGCCCTGCCCCCCGGCATGCTGATCAGGGCTGCAGGGGGAGGCAGGCAGAGCTCTCTGGCCCCTCTGTTCTCACAGGAGGGGAGGAGGGAGCAGGGAGAGCCCAGCTGCTCAGGACCTGCCTCCTCCTTCCTGTAACACCCGGCCTGGGACGGGCACAGGGACCTTGCTGCAGCCCCACGGTGGAGCAGAGCCAAGGGAGGGGAGAGTTTAGAACCCTCCCTTTCTTCAGACTCCTTTAACCAATGTCTGGCACCCTCAGCAGGGGGTGCTGTGGGGAGCGGGGCAGGAGCTGGCTGTGTGGGGGAATGCCTGGCTACGCCAGCCCCAGCCTCTCCCAGCAGGGGGTGCTGTGGGGAGCAGGCCGCCATGGGTCTGATGGCCAGCGGGTGATGTAAATCACACAGGGTCTGTGGAGACACTGCACTGCCCTTACAGCACTGATCTCCGGGGAGGTGGAGTGGTTAGTACGGTGACCAGAGGTCCTGATTTTATAGAGACAGTCCTGGTATTTGGGGCTTTATCTTATATAGGCTCCTATTACCCCCCCCCCCCTCACTCTCGCTCACCCGTCCCGATTCTTCACATTTGCTGTCTGGTCACCCTGGTTGTTAGGTTGTTGTCATGGGTGACTGGTGTTGGCAGGGACAGTGTTGTACTGTAGATGCTGACTGAGTTAGGTCGATTTAAGCCAGTGGTTCTCAAACGTTTGTACAGTAAACCCTCGATTTAATAGACCCCGATTTAACGGACTTCGGATGCAACGGACAAAATTTCCGATGCATCCGAAATCCGTTCTTCGGGGGCTGCCGGCTCCCGCCCCGGGGAGCCAGGCAGGAGCTGTCACTCCCTGCAGAGGTTGACAGCTCCCGCCCGGCTCCCCGCAGCGGGGAGCCCGGTGGGAGCTGTCAAACCCCCCCCCCCCCCGCTCCCCGCAGGGGGAGCTGGGCGGGGGGGGTTGACAGTTCCCGCCGGGATCCCCACAGCGGGGAGCCTGGCGGGAGCTGTCAACTCCCCCCACACACACACCCGGCTCCCTGCAGGGGGAGCGGGGGGGGGGGTTTGACAGTTCCCGCCCGGCTCTCCACTGCGGGGAGCCGGGCGGGTGAGTTGACAGCTACCGCCGGGCTCCCCACAGCGGGGAGCCCGGCGGGAACTGTCAAACCCCCCCCCGCCCAGCTCCCCCTGCGGGGAGCCGGGGGGGGGGGGGGGTTGACAGCTCCCACCGGGCTCCCCGCTGCGGGGAGCCGGGCGGGAGCTGTCAACTCGCCCGCCGGGCTCCCCGCTGCGGGGAGCCGGGCGGGAGCTGTCAACTCGCCCGCCGGGCTCCCCGCTGCGGGGAGCCGGGCGGGAGCTGTCAACTCGCCCGCCGGGCTCCCCGCTGCGGGGAGCCGGGCGGGAGCTGTCAACTCGCCCGCCCGGCTCCCCGCAGCGGGGAGCTGGGCGGGAACTGTCAACCCCCCCCACCCGGCTCCCCCCTGAAGGGAGCCGGGTGGTGGTGGTGGGGAGTTGACAGCTCCCGCCGGGCTCCCCGCTGCAGGGAGCTGGGCGGGAGCTGTCAACCTCTGCGGGGAGCCGGGCGGGCGAGTTGACCGTTCCCGCCGGGCTCCAAACACCCCCTCCCCCCCAGCCGGGACCCAGGCGGGTGGGTTGACGGCTCCCGCCAGGGTCCCAGCAGCCGGGCTCCCGGCGGTGATAAAAGTAAAACCTGGACATAGCGGACTAATTCGGGCGAGGGGGGTGTCCATTGTCAGCCGAAAGTCCATTATTTAATAATTTTAAAAAATTATTAAATAACGGACTTTCGGCTTTAACGGACACCCCCTCGCCCGAATTAGTCCGTTATATCGAGGTTTCACTGTACTGGTGATCCCGTTCACATAGCAAGCCTCTCAGTGCGACCCCCTCATACAATAAAACACCTCTTTATATATTTACCACCATTGGAAGTGCAAAGCGGGGTTTGGGCTGGAGGCTGACCGCTTGCGACCCCCCCATGGAATAACCTCGCGATCCCGTTTGAGAACCCCTGATTAAGCTGTCATACGTCAAACTAGCTCTGTAGTGTAGACTAAGCCACAGTGACCTTGGCTAATCTGCCCAGTGCTCAGAGTTAAATGGGAGCTAGGAACTCCTGGATTCAGACTCTTCCTGTAGGGCCTGGGTCAGGTTTCTTCCTCCCTATGGCCTTGCCTCCACTAATCCACTCTCCCTTTGCTCCGTCCGTTGGGGGAACTCTCAGTCTTCAGGGGCCGGGTCCCAGAGACCTGCTCTGAGCTGCATTAGACAACACGGGGCTCAAAGTGCTTGTAGTTGTGTATAGTCCTGTCCGCTCTGGTGCTTCCTCCAATAGATTTGAACAAGGGGTGGCAATGGCTAAAGTGTCCCTGAGCAGACAGTTTGTTTCCTTTTCTCCAGCTGTACAAAGGCGACTAATAACAGGGACCCAGCCCCCAACAGAGGGCCATGAGGCTGAATTAATCAATGCTTGGAAATACCCTTGGATGGAAGAGGTTTGACAAACAGGGGAGTATTGTTCTCTAGTTTGAATTCCTGTTGATTGTGCTCTTGCCCACTAGGAAGCAGCACAGAGTTAGATTGCAGCATTGGACACAGATTGTGAGCTGTCCCCTGGCCAGGTCCTGGCTCTTCAGGGGGCTGTGGAGCCACAGACTGAGCATAGGGGCCTCTCTGCAGTAGCTTGGCCTTGGTTCCTGCATGGACAGTGTTGCACTGAGCTGAGGCTCATCACTTCTGCACATGCTTATGCAGGGCTGGTGCAAGGCTATTTTGCACCCTAGGCAAAACTTCCACCTTACGCCCTCCCTTTGTCCGTCCCCCCGAGTCAGGGGGCAATCCGGGCTCAGCCGTATCCTCCACAGCCACCCCATCCCCGGATCAGGGGGCAATCCGGGCTCAGCCGCATCCTCCACAGCCACCCCATCCCCGAGGGCACGGAGCCGTCACGCACTCCCTCCAGCGGGACACTGAGACCTCACGCACACACCCCTCAAGCAGGACATGGGCATGGAGCCCTTGTGTGCTGCCGCCCACCCCACCCACCCCAAACAGGACATGGGCACAGAGCCCTGGTGCGGGACATGGAGCTCTCGCATGCTGCCGCCCCCCCACCCCGCCCCAAGCGGGACATGGGCACAGAGCCCTCACACACCGCCTTTCCCCCCCCCAGGCAGAACACGGGGCTCAGCCGCCGCTTCCCGGCCTGAGCGCTTTTTGGCACCCCCAAATCTTGGCGGCCGCCTAGTTTGCCTAGTGGTTACACCGGCCCTGTGCTCATCCTGTTCTCATCAGAATCACAGAAAAAGGGAAACGAATTCAGATGCAGACTTTTAACAGCAAGCATCATTCAGCATTGGAGCAGCTTTCCAAGGGATGTTGTGGATTCTCCATCACTTAGATCCATAGATTCCAAGGACCACTGGGATCTAGTCTGACCTCCTGTACCACGCTGGCCAGAGACCTTCCCCAGTGTAATTCCTACAGCAGATCTTTTGGAAAAACATCCAATCTTGATTTTAAAATGGTCCTCAATGCAGAATCCAGCATGACCCTTCCTAAATTGTTCCAATAGTTAATTATTTACTGTTAAAAACATATGCTTTATTTCCAGTCTGAATTTATCTAGCTTCAATTTCCAGTCACTGGATTGTATTAGACTTTTCTCTGCAAGGTTGAGGAGACCATTACTAAATATTTGTTCCCCTTGTAGATACTTGTAGACTATAATTGTCATCCTTTAACCTCCTCTTTGTTAAGCTAAGTCGATTGAGCTCCTTGAGTCTCTCATCATAGTGTGTTTTCTAATCCTTTAATCATTCTCGTGGCTCTTCTCTGAACCCGCTCCAGTTTATGCACATCCTTCTTGATTGGGGGCACCAGAACTGGACACATTATTCCAGCAGTGGTCAAATACAGAGGTAAAATAACTCCTAGGACGACTCTGTAGAGCTTAAAAGCTTGTCAGTTTCATCAATGGAAGCTAGCCCAATAAAAGATATTACCTCACCCGCCTTGTCTCGTATCATGGGAGCAGCATGGCTACCACAACACTGCAAACCGCTCTCTGTTCCTACTCTAGCTTTCCCTGTTTATGCATCCCGGGATCACATTTGCTCTTTTGCCCACAGCATCCCACTGGTGTGAAGCCCAACCAGGGAGGGAAGCTATTGGGCCCAAAGACTGATGGGAGCAGCACAAGCTGGTGCTCAGGAACAGCCTCCTGGTGTTGAGAACGGGGGGTGGTGGTGGTGGTGGTTATTTTTTTGTTTGGTTTATGGGGGAGACCAAAACAACTGCTCGGTGTGTGGGTGGGTGTGGAGAACCTCAAAGATTCTGGTGCAGCTGAAGCAGGGAGCTCAGGGAGGGGGGGAATAGGGGAGCTCCAATGCTCTTCCCTCTTGGGCAGAGCTGCTGCAGGCATGCCACCGAAAGCTGCCGGAGTGCTGCCCTGACAGCACCCGGATTGCCGCCCCCTGCCGTTTGACACCCCAGACACCTGCTTGCTACGCTGCTG
Source organism: Sternotherus odoratus (assembly GCA_032164245.1). Lineage (NCBI taxonomy): Eukaryota > Metazoa > Chordata > Testudines > Kinosternidae > Sternotherus > Sternotherus odoratus. Next base: position 63,835,209 of record JAVMKO010000011.1, read on the forward strand.
CCTGGAGCCAGCTCTGCCTGACCTGTTCATTCCTTTGGAAGCACCTGGCATTGGCCACTGTCAGACAGGATACTGAGCTAGGTGGGCCCCTGTTCCGACCAGCGTGGCCATTCTTGTGACAGTCACCCCTGAGGAAGAAGAGCGACTGTTCTGCGTGGAGCTGGGAGGAACGGGGACATGAGGAAGTGTTCCGGGAAGGCGCTGTGGAGCCAGAAGAGATGTTACCCCAGAGCATCTGCACAGCAACATGCACCTGCTGAACGTTCCCCTCGGGCCTTGCTGCCCCAATGTCTGTCTGGTTCAGGGAGTGTAAAGGGAGAGGGCGGCTCGTTGTTGTGAGTTGCAGATTGGTGGCCACATTTCGCCTTGTCTAGATAAACGTGCACCAGCACAACCAAATCCGCGTCATTCCAGGGGTGCAGAGATCGTCCGGGTTACAGTTCTGCTGCCCCAGCCCAGAGTGGGAGTGCACCACTCTGGTGACATTCAGTCGGGAGGTGGTGGGACCAGGGTCCTGTTGGGGGGGGGAGTGGTGTGGGTGCCTGAGTAACTCCCAGTGGGGGTGGAGGGTGAAGGTGGGGGGTAGGGGTGGTAGTGCCTGAGTGAATCCCTGTGTGTGTGGGGGTGAATTCCTGTTGTGTGGGGTGGGGGAGCGGTGTGGCTGCCTCAGTGAAGCCCGGGGGGGGGGGGGGAGGTGCCTGAGTGAATCCCCGTTGCAGTTGGCCCCATTGGCTGAGGGAGGCTCCTCGTGAATAATCTCTCCTCTCTTCCAGCCTGGGGATGGTTCCCGGGGGCTGCCCAGGACCCTCCTTGCTGGGAAATTAAGAATCCATGGGGCAGCTCCCTTCCTTCCTCTCTGTCAGCGGGAGCAGGTGCTGCAGCGCCTGACGTCAGCCTGTGAAAGCCTCTTCAGCCACCTAATCTCATTCCTGGGGAGCGAGGACACATCTGATGTGAACACGATCCTGTCTCTGAGGAATCCGCACTGCTAATTCCTTCAAAGGGCCCCAGTGCCCCGGAGCAGCTCCACGCCCCCGAACAACAGCAGGGCCTGTGCAATGTCAATCCATCATCCTTCCATTGCAGAGAAAGGGAATCGCTCCTTGGGGATGGGGGTGGGGCAGGCAAGGACGGAGGAAGCAGTGAAGAGCGAGGAATAGGCCAGGGGCAGGCAGAGGCCAGGCGTCCAGCTGGTTTGGGGTGCAGGCTGGGGCAGGAGGCAGCTACCAGCATTTCAAGGAAAGAAAGGTCATTGGCTGGAAGAGACAGGTCCAGACTGATTTTGTTAAGAGCCCCCACTGTACACTGGAGTGGCAACATCAGCTTAATGCTCCGCATGTTAGCCCTCGATTGGATGCATCAGGCACCCCCGGGACAGGGGAGAGGTCACCCTAAGCCAGGAGCAGTCAGTAGGTGGACCAGGGGCCAAATCCAGATCGCCAGATGCTTTTGAATGCACCCCAATTTTTTTTTATTTACTTATTATCATGATTGGATTTTTGTTATTTTCTCTAAAGTCTGGATCTTGACCAAGAAATTTGGACCTTGACAAAAAAGAATTGACTACCCCCGCTAATCAAAGCCCAGTCTGTTAGACCCGCTAAGGTCTGTGGCCTGTGGGGTGCGCTGTCCCTGAGGAGGGGTCTCTGCTGGCCCCACAGTTTGAACAGGGGATGACCTTTGACCTTGGGAATGGGGGAGGAGAAGAGTTGTGGCTAAGAACATCCTCCTGCCCAAGCACTAGACGGACTGAAGTCGAGAGGTGAAAGGCAGTGCCAGGGCCCCATTCCCTGCTGCAGTGCTGGGTGCCTGAGGTCAGGACAAACTGAACACAGGACTTGGCAGTGTCAATCCTGCAGGGCTTTGGAGCGGAGCCCGGCGCTGGAGCGCGGAGCAGGGGAGCTGCAGCAGAGCCAGAGCACAGCTCCAAAGCCCTGGAATCCTGTGCCTGTGTCTCTGGAGTCTGGGCATGTGTCCCTCTGCACCCCTGTGTGCATGATTCCCACCATGCGTGTGCATGTGTGTACTCTGTTGTGTGTGCGTGAACCTGGGTCTGTATGCAGTCACTTCCTGCCAGCGTCTGGCTGCAGAGTTGCTCTTTGCATGTGTTGTGTTCCCCCGGGGTGGGCAGAGACAAGCTGCATTTGTGGCAGGTCCGTCTCAGGAAGTCTCCTGGACCCTGCTTCAGGGAAGGTCGTTCCTGGGCTGGCTCTGCTCTCAGAGATTTTGGGCCCAGGATAAGGCAGGAAGCCAGGCTGGATTCATGCTGCAGCCAGAGAGATGTAATGCAGACATACACATCTCCTCCTCGCCTGCCTCCCAGTGCCCCAGGCGGCATCTCCTTGTGTGAGGCATCCTCCCCTCCCCCACGGCTGACATCATCCCACAGATTAGGGGCAATCTCACTTCAGAGAGGCAGGAAATAGGAGCCCACTCAGCCCTTTGAAGTGCTGATCAGGTCAGTGACCAGGGACCTCCTGGCTTCTCCTCTCAGGCAGAGGGGCTGACTCCTGCTCACAGGAACGGATGCCTCCCACAATGTGAAAGAGGAGCTGCTGCAAATTGTACAATGCACTAATTCCCAGCACAGCCTAGAGCCAGCCCGAAGCAGGCTAGTTCCCCCCAGCGCCCCTCAATCCTGACCTGCAGCCCCCTCCTATTCCATCCATGGGGGATCCCCCTCCTGAGTGTGAGAGGTGGGCTGAAGAACGGAGGTGTCCCAATATTTCCCCAGAGATCCTGCCTTGCAGACACTAATCTCCCGCAGTGGGAGTGCCCATGCTGGCCTCAAGCCCAGCCACCCTCTGTCCCGGCCTTCTGCCAGCCCCATGGCACCGCAAAATGGGGTTGTCTCATTTCCAGGAGGAATTCCTGCCCCTGCCAGTCCCTGCCTGTCTCACTCACTCACTCATTTGCTGCTGTTAAAGCCTCACAGCAGGAAACTGACTCACGCTGCTGCCCGCTGCCTCCCCTGGCTGTGGGGAGGGAAGATTCCCAGACCTGCCTTAAAGGTACATGCTGCTGCCTTTGGGCCCAGGGTTCAGTCCCTCTGCAGCTTTTCTCAGTGACTGACCCATGTCAGGTTATCCTCCCTGTGCCAGGTTCCTTCCTTTTACTCTGATCATGAGGAATGACGGTGGGACCCTCTGTCTCATGGGTGGTTCTTGTCCTGGGCTGGCTGCCACGGGGACAGCTCAGATGCTCTTCAGGTCAATACTCTTCTGGCACCACAAGATGAACCACCCAAGAGGTGTGAAGAGACCCTCCTGCCCAAGTCTGCCCAAGCAGCGCTTCACTCAGTGCCCCCCACCCTTTGTCCTGCCGCCTTGAGGTACCTGGACGAATGGGGGGAGAGCTTGGGGAATGCTGCTCTCGAGAGGCTGGGATGGCAACGGGCGCACGAGGTCCCATGGAGCAGACACACGCAGCATTTCACTCTCGACTCCTGGCTTTGTGTTTAAACCAGTGGACGTCACTGGTGGTGGCAATGCCTTTGTCATGCAGTTCTGATGGATTCCCCCGTCTCTGCCACTAACCCATCTAGGCCAGCTCTGCTGCTCACATTCCAGACCCCAGGATGGGAAGTTGCCATTTTATTTTTAAAAAACTTCCCACAAATTTGTTTCTAACCCCCTGCCCCAACTCCATTGACCTGCAGACGAACACTGGCAATATTCAGTTCTGGACAAGTGACTGGTCTGAGAGCCAGAACCTCAGAAATGGTCAGGTTAGAAACAGATACTTCATCCAATGGTAGAGGGGATGCATATCCTTCCTTTCCAGGGGGATGCAGCACTTGTCTTTAGCGCTGGTCCGTCGTGAATTACTGTCCCTGACAAGCCCGATGTTTAAAATATCTCTGTTTATCTTAATAGATTTTAAGGCCAGAAGGGACCATTATGATCACCTTGGTCTGACCTCCCACAGAACACAGGCCATATGACTTCAGGTAATGGACAATCACCACATGCTCTGATGGTTAAATACCCTCACTGTTAAAAAATGTGCACCCTATATGTAGTCTGAATTTGTCTCACTTCAGCTCCTAGCCACTGGCTCTCGTTATTCCTTTGCCTGATAGATTAAAGATCACAAAGGGGGTTTTAGCCCCCGAAAGCTTAAACTCAAATAAATGTGTTAGTCTCTAAAGTGCCACAGGTACTCCTCATTCTTTCTCCTATCAGAAATCTCCCTCTGGTGTAGGTATTTACAGACTGAGTCACCTCTTAATCTTCTCATAGATAAACATTAGCTTCTTTAGTCTCTCACTAGAAGGCCAGTTTTCAAGACCTTGAATCCTTCTGATAGCTTTTTTTAACCCATTCCAATTTTTCAACATCCTTGTTAGAGTGAACTCAGTATCCCAGGAACAGTCTCATTAATGCTGTCTAGTACAGAAGTAACACCTCCCTGCTCTTACTCAATATTCCTCTGCTTATAGATTCAAGGATTGCATTTGCTCTCTTAGCTGCAGCATTGCACTTTAAGAGGAAGTTCAATTGGTTATTTACCACAATGAGTCCTTTCCAGTACCGCTGCTTTCCATCTTGTGTGACGTATGTTTTGTCCCTAGACATAGGCCCTTGCATTTCGCTGTTTTAAAATGTATTCAAATGAGTCCACTGCCCACCTGACCAGGTGATCCGGGGGCATTTCTCAAATATCTCTTTGGGAAAGCACTTGGTGGGTGTGGTGTGCCTCTATTCATGCCTTGAAAAGTGTCTCTTTCTAAATGTGTGTGTGATGCAAGGAGTTTGTGTGGGTGGGGAAGGGGATGGTATTTATCGCTGAGCAGCAGGATACAAGTGTGGACGGGACGTAATGGAAGGAGCGAGACAGGAGTAGTGGAGGAGCATCCTTGTCTGCTGTAGCCATTATCAGTATCCTTCTCTCACTCCCCTCCCCCATCCCAATCCTCTCTCCTTCTCCAGTTCCTTTATTGGCCCCCAAAGGTTGTTATTTCACTAAAGCCATTTGCCAATTCTTAAAGCCTAATTTAAATGAGTAAATACAGTGAAACAAAATCTCTGTGAATCTTAAACTAGAAATCTTTGGCACCCAGCTCTGTGCAGGAGTTCTGTGTGTGTAGGAAGCGTGCGTAGCAAGTGCCAGTGTGTCTGTGTGTTTATCCATATGTTTGTGTCTGCGCAGGCTGCATTAGTATTGGGTGTTGATGGTGGGGTAGTGCCCAGGGGCATGAAACAGGAGTAGGCCCATTATGCTCTGTGCTGCTGTAGGTGTCTCTCTGGTTGTTTCCAAGTGTCTCCAGTGAAGCATTCTCCCCCCTAAGGTGCACCCCTCACTCACACGGGTGCTGGACTAGTTTGTAAGGGGTGGGGGGTGCACGCATGTGCCTCCAGGCTATGCTCCCTGCCCCTCTGCCGAAGGGGTGTGTGTGTGTGTGTGTGTGAGAGAGAGAGAGGGTGTCCCTGTCCTGTGTGTATATGTGTGTGAGTCACCCTGTCCTGGGAGGGCCGCTCCATGGCCCAGCGGTTCCAATTTCCCCTGCAGAATCAGCCCCCCCCCCTTTGGGGCCGGCTCCCAGGTCTCCTGGTTCTAACAGGGGCCGAGCCAGGCGCTGGGAAACGGTGTCAGGCCCAGCTCCGTGTCTGCGCCCAGCGAGCCGCAGCCAGAGCTCGGGGGCCTGTGGACCGGGGTCCGGCTCGCGGGTGGGGCGGGCACCCGGGGCCTCGGTGCCCGGCGCTGCTCTGGGCAGGGAGGTGCCGCCCGCGGTCTCGGCCCCAATGAGACGGCGCGGGGCGGAGCCAGCCGGGGGCTGCTGAGTGCGGGTCCCGCGGGCGGCTCAGACCCGGCGCGCGTGGGCTGGGGCCGCTTCCCGCGTGACACCTCGGGGCCGCGCGACGGGGCCTCTGCTCGGCCGCCGGGGCGCTGCGCCCCCGGGACACGCGCTGCGCCTTACGCGGACACGCGCTGCGCAGTCCACGGACACGCGCTGCCCGCTCGCCCGCCGCGAGCCGCAGACAGCAGCTGCCCGTGGCCGGCCGCTTGCAGCCGATCCTGACACCGGGACTGCGCCCGGCCAGAAACCCGGCTCCGGGGGACCAGGCGGGGGAGCTGCAAATGGAAAACTTCTTCCGAGAGGTAGGAAGCGCCGAGGGGCAGCGGGGCCCCCGGTGTGCGGGAAAACCTGCCCCCCCTCGGGGGAAGAGAACCCCCCCGGGGCGTGGTGGCGCCCGCTCGCTCCCCTGTGGCTGCAGCGGGGCAACCGAGCCTCCCGGTCCCGCTCAGACCCCCGAGCTCCTGTTGCAGCCAGTGGGCAGCCGCTGCCCCGACTAACCGGTGCCAGGCTCGCCTGAGCTCATCCAGCCTCGGATGAAGCCGCGCTGTGCGGAGCTGCAGCAAACGCCCCCCAGCCCCGGCTCGGTTGCACTGTGCAGCGCTGGAGAGGCTCGGAGAAGGGCATCGGAGCCGGTTAGGGGCTGGGCGGGTTCCACCGCTGCAAGAACCAGCCCAACACTTCCTGCAAAGCGCGTGTGTGAGTGTTGGTGGCGGGAGGGAAGGCTCCGGTCCAGACTCCAGTGAGTCCAGACTCCTGCTCGCCCTGGCCCAGAGCGAGAACCCAGAGGTCTTGCAAACTCAGCGCCAGTAAATGCAGAGCTACCCAGAGGAAACACCCCGCTTCCCGGGAAGCGGAGCCGGCCAGAGTCGTGTTCTGGGATGGGAAAGTATCTTGCTCTGTTGTGCCTCAGTTCAGGAGGCTGATTATGGTCATCAATGAGGCTATAACAGCCTCGTGGTTTGCGGTGTGGCAGTGCCAGAGACTGCTGGGGAGCCAGGGGGAAAGCACGGGTCCCTGGTGCTATATGGTAGAGGTCTATAAAATCATGACTGGTGTGGAGAAGGGGAATAGGGAAGTGTTATTTACTCCCTCTCCTAACACAAGAGCTAGGGGTCATCCAATGAAATTAATAGGCAGCGGGTTTAAAACAAAAGGAAGTATTTCTTCACGCACGCTGCATCATTAACCTGTGGAACTCCTTGCCAGGGGATGTTGTGAAGGCCAAGACTATAACAGAGTCCAAAAAAGACCTAGATAAGTTCTGTCCATCAATGGCTATTAGCCAGGATGAGCAGGGATGCAATCCCATGCTCTGAGTGTCCATAGCCTCTGACTGCCGGATGCTGGGACTGGATGACAGGGGATGGATCACTTGATAAACTGCCCTGCTCTGTTCCTTCCCTTTGGAGCACCTGGCACCGACTGCTGGGCTGTACGGACCATTGCTCTGGCCCTTTCTGTGGTCACTGTCCAGAAGACCAACTAGTGGAGGCTCTAGGTCACAATTTTGACAGGTCTCAGGAACACCGCCACCCCTGGGGCATCAGGCGCGTATGCTCAGTGGCCTGCCCTGACTGCTGGGCTGAACGGTGTAGTGTGGGCATCTTCCAACAGTTCTGGTGTGTCTAGAGCAACGTGCATCCATGCTGAAAAGTGAGGGGCACTGGAGCAGCTGCCCAGCACAGCTCCTTCCCTGGGGGAAAAGGGTCCGAGCCCACGGTGATGTTAGCAGCTGTGGAGGGTGTGAGTGCTACGTGCTGTTGATAACAGCACCATCGGCACTCGCGGGATGTGCCGTCGAGATGGGGAGTCAGGCCTTCTGCCTTAGAATGTCAGCAAAGCCCCCCAGGATCTAGGGAGACAGCACCCAGTGGGAAGCATGGCACATTTGGCTAGATGCTTTGTGGGAGTCTTGCCTTCCTCTGAAGCACCCAGTGTTAGTTGCTGCTGGATGCAGGACATGGGCTTGATGGTCTGGCCCCGTGTATCTGACCCTCCGTGCCCTGTGCCTGGGCAGAGGAGTCCAGAGCCGCAAAGTGTATGTTTGTAACGAGAGCGCCAAGGCAGGTAACTGTTCCCCACACTTAATGGGGGATTCTGGGGGTTGTGGTTCAGACTCCAGCATGGAGCAGTTCATGGTGCTTGCTGCCCCTTCCCCCACCCTGGCTCTGTGCCCTGCCCCGTTTGAAGGAATAGCCCCCCAGTGCAGGTGCCCTTGCTGGGTGGATCTGGGGGTCTCACTTTTAACTTTGAATGCGCAGATACTGAGAGGGGAAGTGAAGTGATTTAGGTTTTGTTTGTGGGTGGGAGGGGCAGTTCAGGTCTTTCCCCTCAGGGGTCAGTCTGGTGCGGCCTGCAGAAGCCCTGTAAGGAGCAGTAGGTGCTGGTGGAGCTGCTGGGAGAGACCAAACTCCAAATGCAGTTAGTTGTCACAGTTCAGGGTGTAGGAGCTCACTGGGAGCGGGGAGAAGGGACTCACTGTGTCAGAGCTGTGGCTACCCAGGGACTGCTAGGATGTCTGTTTACATCCCGTAAACAGGCTGGGAGCTTCACGGGTACCCGCTTCAACCTTCCTGGGTCTGATCTCGGAGCATTCAGCACCTTCTGCCCCTCCGTGCGCTTCCCCCAGCGAGCCCGCCCAGGCAGGGTCCGGGGGGATCCCATGGCTTCTGCACCCCAAATCCACAGTCAGACATGGAGCCAGTAAAACAGCCAGCCAGTAAAACAGAGGTTTATCCAATGACCTGTACCTGGTCTAACACAGACCATACAGCCCAGGGCTTCCTCTTGCTCCTGTTCTCTCTGTACGTTCATGTTACAGTTCTGCTGTCTGCACGTGTCATGGGTCCGAAGAGGAGTTTTGACACCGTGTGGGAACATGCAGTGCTGTGGAGCGTGGCTGTGATTCCCCTGCCTCTCCTCAGTGCTGTTGCCCAGTTGGACTCCTGCACTATCACACCTACATGCCAGCGGATGGACACACCAGTCCTCTCCTGCCTTGTCACAGCTTTCTTCATTGGCCTTTCAAATGCTTTGCAAACCCCTAATGAGCCTGGCAAGGTGCCCGCAGTCCCCAAAAGGAAAGGCCTGCTTTAAGGGTGCCTAGCTACTGCAGTGCCTGGCACCCTAGAGACCCAGGCCCTCCCTATGGGTTTTCTTTCTTTCTCTCCCCCTTTGGCCAGTGAATCTGCATTTGGAGCCCAGACCCAGGACTGCCCTCCGTGAAGGATGTTCTGTGTTTGCAAGTGGCTCGCTCCCCTTCCTAATCACTGGAGATGGCACCAGTGTCTGCATTGCTTGGGCATGGCCGCCGCCATCCAGTGAAGGGGTCAAGAAGGGAGGATGTAGCTGAACTCGGTGAGCCTCCTGCTGGGGGGGGTGGGGGGGGGGTGGGGGCTCTGCTTCTCACTGCACTGATCTTCACTTCTCCATGATTCATGCTGGAAGTTTCCCACCCTACATTGGTTTCCAGGCCATTAAACCCTGCGTCTGCCTGCGCTGTTCCCCGCACTAGTAAAACAGGAACCACTGGCCTGGCCAGACTTGAGGGAGTTCTCTGCTGACAGTGCTCAGATGGAGCAGCTGAGTTAAGGGGCTTAGCCCTGTCCCCTTTCCCACTTCCCTGTCTTTATCAGAACAGATGTTTTCACAGATTCCTGGTGGGGGCCTCTGCCCCCAGGGTCTCTCTGCAGAGCACATGGCCAGGGGCTGCTGCATCCATTAGATGATTAACCTAATGCTAATGGGAGCCTGTGGTGTCTGCATCTAATTAGATGGAACTCACTATCTGCTGTGGGGCCCCCGATCAAAGCCTCTTTTCCACCCCTTGGCTGCTGGGAAATTCCTCAGCTGCAGAACCAGCCACTGAGGAGCTTCACACACTGCCTGGGGAAGAGACTAAATAGAATTAGGAGGTTGGAGCCAGGAATCCCAGCATCCTCTAGTGTGTGTCTGTCTCAGCAGGACCCAGCCAGTCAGCATCTGCCCAGCCTGGCCTATCTAAGCCTGTAGGAGACCCCAAGGAGACAAAACCATTGGCTGCATCCATGGGCTTGGGGACATGGTTGTGAGAATGCCTGAGCCTCGGCCATGCTACGGCTTCCCCCATTGCAGCTGCAGGGACTCGTGAGTCTGACAGATCCTAGTGGAGACAAGGTGGACAAGGCTAGAGGATGAGGGCAAACTCTGCTCTCAGACAAGGGCCAGACTCTGACCTGCACTCACAGGACATATGGTCTGTGTGTGTGTGAATGTGGCTTCCACCCTTCCCCACAGACCAGAACAGTTGGAGCTCTGTCCAGCAACTCTCATGTCTTCACCCACCCCCCTGTTGTGCTGGGCATTGTGTGGAGAGGCTGGAGTCCTGTGCTGCACTGGGATTTTCACAGAGGGCAACTCCACCCCACTGATGCTTCAGGAGGGTGGAATCTCTCCCAGGGAATTGCTCTATAGAGCCCTGCAAATCTGCAGGTATCTGCTTCATAGCTGTGGCTCTCTGTGGGTGTGGCTGTGGATATCCACGGATGCACGTATCCATGGACCATGTTTGCGGATCGGATGTGGATAAAAATTTTATACCTAGAGCCCTGCAAATCTGTGGAAATCTACTTGATATCTGTGGACCATGTTTGCGGGTCATAGATCAGACGGAGATATACATTTTGTGTCCACAGGGCTCTACTGATCTGAGGAGGGATGGGGTAGGTCACCTCTCTCATTGGTTAATTTAAAGCCCCGTGTCCTTGCTAGTCTCCAAGGCACTCAGTGTAAACATCCTGTGATAAGCACAGGGCAATGCAGCATTCCAGGTAGGAAGAACCAGCTGGATCCTTTGTAAATGGATCCCAAAGATTATGGGTGTCATGGAGTGCCCAGGACGAGGGTCTGGAACTTGCTCCCCATGAAGCCAGACAGGACTTCGGGGGAAGTGTCCCCTCTCCGTACACAGCCTGTCTCCAAGGCTAGGAGCTTCACGGGTACCCGCTTCAACCTTCCCTGGTCTGACCTCGGAGCATTCAGCACCTTCTGCCCCTCCGTGCGCTTCCCCCAGCGAGCCCGCCTGGGAGGGGTCCGGGGAAACCCGTGGATTCTGCACCCCAAATCCACAATCAGACGTGACTCAGCCAGCCAGTAAAACAGAGGTTTATCCGATGACCGGTACCTGGTCTAACACAGACCATACAGCGAATGTGACCCCTCAGCTGGATCCATTTTGGGGGCCCAGGGAGGCCAGACCCTGCCTGGGCCTGCCTCCCTTTTGCTCACCCAGCTCCAGACTGAGACTTCCTCATCCGCCCCTCCCCTGCATTCCTTTCTCTTTGTCTCCTTCCCGGCAGGAGGTCAGCTGGCCTCTCTCCAACAGGTTCAGAGGTAGAGAGGTGGGGGGGGGGGTAAGGGTCAGGGCATTGCCTGCTTGCTTTTACTCTCTCTGCTTTGCATCAAGAAATGCATAGGGGAAACTGAGGCACACACCCAGTATGCCTACTCTGTCACAATGGGCTAGGGCCTCCACCATGATAAGGTGGCGTCCTGCTGCCCCAGTGGTGCAAAGCAGCCTTCCCTAGAGCAGATCTAGCTGGGAATTGCTTGATGGTGAGAAACCATTGGGTGGTGTAGAGCTAATGTAGCCAGCTCTTCACCATGCCTGTGACTGCCTTCTGGGATAGGGAGCCATGGAGGGGGAGGCAGGCAGGCTGCACTGTGCTCTGGTGATCCCTGGCTCCTGTGATGGCCCTTTGGAGGCCTACTGCAGATGGTTGTGAAGTAGAGCTACCTGGAGGCTACCTTAGTTTAAGCAAGGGCCAGTGGTTTGTGGGGGATCAGGAGAGCAGAGAAGGGGTGCAAGGCTGCCTCCCCACAGGTCAGCCAGACCCAAGGGTCCAGATCCCTACGTCAGTGGCATGAGGTGGATACAGAGAGGAGCTGAAATGGTGTCTTCACTCTGCTGCCTTCCCTCCCGCAGGGCTGCTGCAGTGTGCTCAGTGCCCAGACTGAGGGGGAGGGGCTCCTGCCGACCAGCACTGCAGGGAGTGGTGATGGACTCCGCTTTCTCTGCGTGTCTGGCATGTGGGCAGGATGTGGGTGAGACCCAGAGGATGTGACTCGCTCTCGGACTCCCCTTGAGGAGCGGGAATGTCAGAGCTAGGGCTAAAGGAAATGCTGCACCCTGCCCTCGTCTGTTCTTTGCAGGCAGGCGATGGCTGCTAGGTTAGTCCCAGGCTAAGTCTGTGCAGACGAGCAGCATCTGGTGCAGTCACTGGCGTGTTCTTCTGAGGGCTTTTCTGCACAGGAACTCCCAGCCCCAGTGTGGATGCTTCCATTCAGAAGTCACATGGCCTGAGCTCACTGGAAGGAGGAGGATTAAACTACAGTGCACTAAGACAGAGTTTCATAGTGGCTAGAACCTTGATCTGAAATGCTGGGACCTGGATTCTGTTCCCAGCTCTGCCACTGGCCAACTGGATGACCTTCGGTAAGTCACTTTATAGCCCAGTGCCTCAGTTTACCAATCTGTGCAATGAGGACAATGACACTGACTTCCTGTGTAAGCCACTTGGAGAGCTGCTGATGAAGAATGCTGCGCAAGAGCAGGGTGTTATTTCTGAATGAGAGCGTGGGTTAAACCCACACAGGGGTTTAATGCACTTTACCTTAGGCATGTTAATGTCACACCTTTAATGGATTTGTCTTAACTTTCCAGAGTGTCCCCATGTAGACAAGCCCTTTGTATTCATGTGACCGCTGGCAGGCTGGGAAGCACCAGCATTTTAAGGTCTCTCCTTTTCCCCTTAAAGCAAAATGCAAAGCCTTTTTTATTGCTAATTTTAAATAAATCCTCCAAACAGCTTTGTAAGATTCCCAAGGGGGAAAGTGGCACCTTGCAGATCCAGACTAACACGGCTACTCCTCTGATACCAGGGGGGAAAGTCTCTGTCCGTTTAAAACCGCGTTTCATTGGTTTGTGCTGCTTCTCCCTGGGGAATGGCAGCTGCAGTTGTCCTGACCTCTCTGCTAGGGTGAGTGACAGCTGGTGCTCCGGTTCCTTGGGACCCGAAGGAGGGTGTAGTGAAGCGAAGACTCACCACTGCGGTGCCTTATGCTGGTTGTCTCGGGAATTATCTCAGTTCCTGTGTAGAGCACCTCCTACTGATCAGTGTCTCACCTGCTACTGGCCCCATATCCCTCCCTGATCCCGGTGCCCTTTACCTTAGTGTGCTGCCCCAGCAGTACCCCACCATACTCTGGGTCTCCCCTCCCAGGGGAACCCCCAACCCTCTCACCAACCTTGGCTACTGCCAGTCATCTAGCCCCGCTCCCTGGGGCAGACTGCTGTCTGTCATGCCCACCCATCATTGGCAAGGGGGTAGGACCTGCTGCCTCTGCCTAGCCCCGGGTGGCATCTTTGCAACCCCAGGACCTGTGTAGGCCTCACCAAAGCCTGCAGTCGAGGGGTGGGGTGTGTGTGTGGGGTGTTACTAGGCTAGAGCTCCCCAGCCTTATTCCCAGCACTGCTCCAGTTTCAGGTACTGTATGTTCCCCAGCACCTAGGCCCTCCAGGGCTGGAGAGGGACTCCTCCAGCTTCTGGCCCCCAGCCCTCTTATCATGGCCAGCTGAACCCTAATTGAGCTGGCCACACCTGTGGCTGCTTCTCCAATCAGCCTAATTTGGCTGGTTTAACCCCTGTTTTCCCTGGGGCAGCCACCCTACTATAGAGGGGTAATAGGAAATGAATCTTGAGAGAATGCAGCAGAAGTTGCTTAACAAAACAAACCCCCCTCACCTTTTTCTTCTTCTGGAGTCTGACATGCAAGTAGGGAAGGTCTGTGTTGTTCCCATTCCAGCCTGGGAGCTCCTTGTGTTCCAAAGTCTGTGATCTCAGTCGCCCCCCTGCCTGTCCCTTTGCACTGACTAGTACCTGCCCCTGTGTTAGTGGTGAAAGGAATGGTTGTCACTGGGTGTGCACGTGGGCTTGGAAAAGAGTCTTGGCTAATTTGCCCTCACAGGAGGCTGTACTGGAGCTGCATGAGGATAGAATAATGGGCCAAGCAGGTCATGACCCACTTATCTGATGAGTCCAGCCCCCTCTAGTTTGCTGTGATACAGCCTGGCCAGAGGGCAGCAGGAGAGTGTTAGAGGGGAGCCTTATTCCCTGTAGAGGGAAGCAAGTTTGCTAGAAGTTGGTTGGAGCACCTGGAGCCAATTAAGGCACTTGAAGCCCATGAGAGCACCTGAAGACAGTCACATGATTAAAAAAACCCTGCTTCAATCAGACAGTGGAAGGAGTTGAATAGAGTGGATTGGTGTTGGAGTGGAGAGCAGTTTGGAGAAGTGCTGACCTAGGTAAAGGGACACCTGGCTTGTGCAGAGAGAGGGCAGGAAGCCTCACAAGCTGAAGGGTAGGAGAGGAAAGATAGCTTTCCCAGGGGAAAGCTTTCCCACTATCCTCAGGGCCCCTGGGCTGGGATCTGGAGTAGAGGGTGGGCCTGGGTCCCTCCCTCTCCACTTCCCCCACTCTAGGATACTAGTGGGACCGTTAATACCCTGTTCAGGGGCAAGAAATGGTGCCCCAACCCCCCCCCCCCAAAAAAAGAGAAAGTGTGGGACCCATCATAACAGTGCCAGCAATTTGCCACATTCACATATTATTTGAGCAGACTGAGAGTTTGGAACAGGTGGCAGGCAAATGGCTCTCACAAGCTGATTCCAGCAGAGGACTTATCACAGGCTAAAAGGCTCTTGCAGCATGCAGCTGATTCTGTTTATAGAAGGAGGAACTGTGCATCCCACTGGGATGATGCAGTGATAAACTTGCTGGCTCGCTGCGCCACTTAATTCAGTGGGCCTGGTAAATGCTGGTTCCTTTCTGTGTAGGACTGGAAGGAACCTCCTAAATCATTGACTCCAATACCCTGCGATTGCAGGGAAACATGTTGGTAATTAAAGGAGTGACTTGGTCATAAGTTGGACACATTAGAAATTCTCCTTCGGCTGGCTTGCTTCCCCCCCCCCCCCCCCATAGAATCCATGAGAGATGGATGGTGGCCAGAGTCACAGGAGGGATCCACTGAGCCTTATCTGCTGTGATTGGCTCTTCCCTCGGTGAGAAAAGGGTTAGTTAACTCTGATTTTGTTGACATTGACCTCATGTGACATCCTGTCACTCCAAATAACAGTGAGCCGAGCACCAATGTGTTAACAACTGCTGGGCTAGGAAATGCCTTGGAAGGAGAAGTGACTCAGAGATTCTGCACCTTCCTGCTATAGGAATAGGGGACTGGTGTGTGGAGGAGAAGGTGTGGCAGGAATCCTCTGATCTCCCACAGGAGAGGGCTCTGAAGTCCTTGCTTCAGTTCACAGGGAACGATTTGATCTGTTCTCAGCCACACTTTCCCAGGTCCTAGAATTGTTCCCAGAAGTACCCCTCTGCAGAGAGCAGCCCTGCATCCCGGGAGGGGTCCTGTAGTTACAAGCTAGTGAAAATGTCTTTACATTCAACCAGTTGGCTAAATGTCAGACAGAGACCGGAATATTGCTGCGTAAAATAGTTCTCTAGCTCAGCGGTCGCCAACCAGTGGTCCGCGGACCATCAGAAAATTTGGGTGGTCCGCGGGGAAATTTCAGGGCGGGGAGGGGAGGGCTAGAATGATTTAGTTTGGGATTGGTCCTGCTGTGAGCAGGGGGTTGGACTAGAATCTAGATGACCTTCAGAGGTCCCTTCCAACCCTAATATTCTATGATTCTATGATTCTATGAACTTGAAAGTTGTGAGTAAAACCAAACCCACATCTTCTAATACAAATTCATGCAATTAATGACTGTGGTGATCTCTGCATTACTGGGACAAGCATGTGTATTTCAATACAAATCTCTACTGTGTAGAATCTTACAGTTCATGTGAATCTCCCCCAAATGCTCTTCAGTGATAAACTGCAACAGAGGTAGGGAGTCGCTGGGACACTGCTAGGGAAGAAGGGACTGACTTCCCATCTCATTTCAGGTAAGACGGAGCCTTAGCAGAAGGCTCTTGCACTGATTTTATTCCTATTCCTGTCAACTCTCTTCCTAGGGCCTCAATCTGTAGCCATACTCTCATTAGCTGTGACCTTGTCAGATCTTATAAGCTTAGCTATAGGTTGGGTCTGCTCAGTTCTTGGACGGAAGCCCTCCAAGGGCAAACACACGTGTCTCTTGTGAGCCAGTCTGCAGCTGCCGTTTCATCTCTAGTCAAACCCTTCCTTACAATTCAGGCTTTGCCCATTACCTCTCATTATTACCTGCTAATTTCCAGTGGGACACGGTGTTTCTTCTTTGTTCCCTTTATTTTAAAGAAAATGTGTTAACTATTTAAATGTAATATTAAGGTTACAACTTTAATCTTGTAAAACTGGACGTTCCAATTTTAAATGTCGCTCTGCCTTCTTGTGCATCTGTGTGGTCTTTCATTCCACAATTGCGTATTATTCAGTAAATGATCTAATACAATATTGCAGGAAGTGCATTTCCTTTGTAACATTGGATGCACCTGTGGAGGAAAGTAACACACCCTGGAGGATAAAAATGGAACTACTCATATATTTTACAAGGTTCTAACCCCGTGTTTCCCAAAGTGTGGTACATGTAGCCCTGGTGGTACGCGAAAGGGTCTCCAGGGGTACGTGGCAGAATTTTTTATTTTACTTTATCATAGTTTTTTTTTTAGCAGCAGAAAACAATTCACTAACATTTAATGTATAAGAATGGTGTACACTTGAACATTTATTTCTAATAAACATTTAATCCAGAATGAAATGAATTAGGAGTGTGTTATAAAAATGTGGCTACCCCCAGTTATCCCCAATTACCCCCAATTATCTTAGCCGGAGAAGGGGTATGCTGGTAAGAAATGTCTCAAAAGGGGTACGCAAATGTTGTAAATTTGGGAAACACTGTTCTAACCTGCAAGATTTGACCTGCATTCGAACAGCAAACAAGATATTAGGAGGCTTAATGAATAAGAAGGTGAATAATATTGAAAATATTATAATACCACCTATATGTCAATGATGCAGCGTCATCTGGATACTGTGAGCAGTACTGCTCACCCCCTCTCAAACGGGGTATTGCAGAATTAGGTTCATAGAGCTTAAGGCCAGAGAGACCATTGAATCATCTGCTCTGACCTCCTGTGTAGTACAGGCCATTCAGTTTCACCCAGTTATGCCAGGATCAGATACAATAACTTGTGCTTGACTAGAGCATCTTCCAGAAAGGCCTCAAATCTTGATGTCCTGATCTGAAGATATCAAGAGATGGAGAATCCACCACTCCTTGGGTGTTTGTGCACTGGTTAATCACTGTAACTGTTAAAAGTGATTTAGAAATAAGGTACAGATTTTTATCTGGCTTCAGCTTCCAGCCATTGGTTCTTGTTCTATTTTTCTCTGCTAGTTTAAAGAGCCCTTTAGTTTCTGGTATTTTCTACCTCTGAAAGTATTTATACATTGTAATCAAGTCACGTCTCCGTCTCTTGGCAGAACTCTTGTATGAAGAGAGATTGAAAATACTGGGACTTTTACCTTAGAAAGGAAAGTAAGGGGGGACCCAAGTCGACAGGCTGACCAGACAGCAAGTGTGAAAAATTGGGACGGGGGTGGGGTTAAAGGAGCCTATATAAGAAAAAGACCCAGAAATCGGGACTGTCCGTATAAAATTGGGACATCTGGTAACTCTACAAGTCTATAAAATAAGGAAGAGGTTTAGAGATGATGGATTGGGAGCTTCTGTACTCCCTGTCTTCATAGCACAAGAATACAGGGATGTTCAATGAAATTAAAAGGTGGGAAATTCAAAATTGATGAAAAGAAATACTTTTTTTACACAATGGGTAAATTATAGTGTTGAAGTCATTGAGGTCAGGAATTTAGCAAGATTCAAAAGGGGATTAGACTTTGATATGGATAACAACTGTTTTAATTGATAACAGATTTTGGCATAAAGTTACATTTAAAAGAAAAGCATAAAACACAAGAAAGAACAAGAAATCAAAACAATATACGAATGGCCAGACTGGGTCAGACCAATGGTCCACATAGATCAGTATCCTGTCTTCAAACAGAGTCCTGTGGCACCTTAAAGACTAACTTAAAGTTTTGAAGCATGAGCTTTCGTGGGCTAATACCCACTTCGTCCTGCATCCGACGAAGTGGGTATTAGCCCACGAAAGCTCATGCTTCAAAACTTTATCGTTAGTCTTTAAGGTGCCACAGGACTTTGTTACCTCTGCTATTCCAGACTAACACGGCTACCTCCCTGATTCTTGTCTTCAAACAGTGGCCAATGCCAGGTGCTTCAGAGGGAATAAGCAGAACAGGCAATCGTGGAGTGATTTATCCCCCTGCATTCACTCCCATCTTCTGGCAACCAGAGGCATGGGGCACTCAGAGCATGGGGTTGCATCCCTGACCATCTCCTATCCCCCATGAACCTGTCTAGTTCCTTTTGAACTCAGTTATAGTTCGACCTTCACAGCATCTCCTAGAAGTGAGTTCCACAGGTTGACGGTGCAGTGTGTGAAGAAATATTTCCTTTTGTATGTATTAAATCTGCTGCCTATTAATTGCATTGGTTGACCCCTGGTTCTTGTGTTCTGTGAAGGAGTAAATAACATTTCTTTATTCATTTTCTCCACAGCACTCACAATTTTATAGACGTCTATTGTATCCCTGAAGCATTTACATGAAACTGAAGTTGAGTAATTATGCAAATCAAACTTAATTAAAACCTATTAAAGCCTCTCTCCTTTTGGAGACATATCACTCTTATTTTCAACAATAGCCTTTCTTTGATGAAAAGGAGAGGATTAATTTTATTCTGTGCTGATGCGTGAAGGGTATTCACGTCCCCTGTTTAGACAGACAGTCACAAGGTGGAGGAGCGAAAGGATAGAGCAGGTGGAAGGGAACATGGCTTTTGTTGATGGTTTTGGAACACTGGGTGGCTGGTCGGGCATGAATCAATGCTTTGGACTGGTGCCTACCTCTCGCTTGGACCCTGGCTTGCATTCCAGGAAGGGATGTCATCTGATTTGGGTACTGTCTCCTCAGTCTCTCTGCCTGGTTTTCTTGCCTTTGTTTATAACATTCGGTATTGAAAATAACGTGACCTACTTTTTCCTAGAAATGTCGGTCTGGAAGGGACCTTGAGAGATTATCACTTCCAGCCATCTCTGGTATGGCAGGACCAAGTAAACCTAGACCATCCCTGACAAGGGTTTGATGATGGGAATTCCATAGCCTCCCCTGGAAGCCTGCTCCAGAGCTTAACTACTCTTTAGTTACATTTATCCCTTCCCCCAACATCTAATCTAAATCTCCCTTGCTACAGATTAAGCCCATTACTTTCTGTTGCACCTTCAGTGAGACAACAATTGATCCCTGTCCTCTTTATTACAGCCCTTGACAGATTTGGAAACTGTTACCAGGTCCCTTGATTGGTTATTGGGACATCTTATGTACTTTTACATCCAGTTAAACTCTTAATTGTTGACCTCTCCATTAGGTTAAATCTATAGGCCCAATTATTACATCAGATGCAGGCGATGTTCACTCCCCCTCACGTGACGGGAGGGTCCTGGCTGCATTACTCTTCACAGCCACCAGACAGTTTACTTCACAATTTCATCTCTCAGCCACATAAAAAAGCTGGTTAAAGTCAAGACAACCCATTTCCTGAAATAGTTGAACCTCTCGGAATGCCGGAGATCACTCTTGTAAGGAACAGCAGCAACAGGTGGTGTGGGACTATATTTTGGATCAATGTGCATTTCTTGGCAGATAGACAACTCATATCTGCATCCCCAGTCTCTTCGGATCAGCTCTCTCATGCTGCTCAGTACAGTATGAACTGTGTAACCCAGGGATCTGTTGGTGCCAACAGGCAGAGGGTGAACAGGGTTTTACAGGGATCCCCAGTGTCAGATATATACATAATAGTTCCCCAAAGGATGGCATGTGAAGTCTCTACTGAGAGGCAGCAGCCCACTGATCATTGTCATAACAGCAAAATGTATGTATGGATAATATTTAAGAAATTGTTTCTCTACTGAAAATTCTATTCTTGAAGTCTTGGAGTTAAGGCAGGTTACCAGGAGGTGAGACACCTCAAACATGTTCCTTTCAGGCAGATGTTTAAGGTTATGCAGGCAGATGCTTATCTTCCTGTCTGGTCATGCGTGGTGGATTTCATATAGTTTGTCTCACGGTGGAGGCCTTACTATGCCAGTCAAAAGTTTGCATAATCTACGAGAGAGAAAAGCTACAGGAAGAAACTAAAGAGCATGTTTATGCATGAAAATGAAGGATGGGATTCATATTTTTTTTTATATATATCTTAGGGGAAAGGAACACCTAGGATTTTTCACCAAGGAGGCAAGCTAACAGAATGTTTGCCTTATGAAAGGAAGGTCACAGCTAGCCTGGCGGTAAAACACTGCAAGGATCTGGGTGAGTGTGGCGGGGTGACCACCCGCCCCCTACCGGAAGGGGCTTGGAAAAGCCCCAAAAGGGGTTTGAAATAGCCCGGAAGGGGGTTTGCCTGATTGGGAGTTGGGCTCAGCTGTGTGGCCACGCCCCAAACACTGCCCAGCCAGGATATAAGGGCTGGGAGGCAGGCAGTCTCCTCTGCATTCAGAGGGAGACAGGCCTAGATGCAGGAGCTGAAGCCCGGTACCTGGGTTAGGGCAGAGCTGGGGCAGGGCAGAGGGAGCTGGGCAGGCTCTAGCCAAGAGCCCCAGGTCTCCGGGCCTGATACTAGGCCCGACCCAGGAGTACTAGGGTTGCCGGGGGCAGCCTAGGGCTGGAGATAGCAGCAGCAGGCCAACCCTCCTTGCCTGGGATGAGAAGCCATGATACTGCAGTCCGCCCCAGTGAGCGGGGACAAGTGGTGACTGACAGTGGCACACTCTGAGGGGAGTTGGGGATAGTGGGTGGTGGGTTCCCGGGAGGGGACCCTAAGACCAGGGGGGTACTGCAGGGGTGCAGCCCCCTCAGCAAGGGGCTCCGGGGTCCGGGAGGGACACGGGGCCAGAGTGAAGAGGTGGACGTCGGCCGACAGAGGGCGCTCCAGGGTCAAAGAGCTAATTCCCGTGACGACCAGACGGGGGGCGCCGCCGGGTGAGTGACCGACCCCGTCACAGTGAGCAATATTCCAGAAGGCAGGAGAGTATGTTTTTTGTTAAGCATAAGCTGTAGAATGCATGTTACGTATGTAACTGTTTGTTTTCAACATTTCTACTTGCAGTTACTTGAATCTCTATGCTTTGTTACATAAACTTGTACCTGATTTCACTATAAACATAGAAATGAATTGTAGAAATGTGGGGCTGGCAAGGACCTTGAGAAGTCAAGTCAAGCCTCATGCTGAGGCAGGACCAACATATCTAGTTGTGTGTGCTACGGGGAGCAGTGATGTGAGGTGGAACGGGTAAGCTGGGATGCTTTTTTGGAAGCTGTGAATCTGTGAGTACTGAGTGTCTAGTGGACCAGAGGCATGATGCTCTGTATAAGGGGATCCTCAGAGGGCTTGAGGGTTAGAGTGTGCCTGTTGCTAACCTGTGGAAAGACAGTGGGGTCTGCATAGGGCTAGAGGGGAGCGCTTGTGTTGCCTATGGCTGGTGTGTCTGGGGAGGCACTGACAAGACTACCTCATGCTAAGGGCAGGTGATAGCGAGGTGCCTCACAACATGGGACTCGCTCGGAAAGCTTCACAAGCCAATTAGGCAGCAGGTTTAAAACAAAGAAAAGGAAGTATTTTTTTTCACACAACACACAGTCAACCTGTGGAACTCCTCGCCAGAAGATGTTGTGAAGGCCGAGAGTATAACAGGTTCAGAAAAGAACTAGATAAGTTCATGGAGGACAGGTCCATCAATGGCTATTACCCAGGATGGACAGGGATGGTGTCTCTGGCCTCTGTTTGCCAGAAGCTGGGAATGGGCCACAGGGGATGGATCACTTGATGATTCCCTGTTCTGTTCATTCCCTCTGGGGCCCCTGGCACTGGTCACTGTCGGAAGACAGGATACTGGGCTAGATGGACCTTTGTTCTGACCCAGTATGGTTGTTCTTATGTTCTTAATGATCCTTCCTCATTACAACAGCATGTTCTGTGGTTATGGGCAGTTTAATCTAAAAAATGTGAGCCAAGTGTATCTCTGCAACCGTAACAGGTAGAGAATCACTTATTTTAAAAATTAAAGCTTAGATCCTGGAGAATAAGCAGGCAGCATAGCCTGAAAGTACGGCTTGTACATCAGACTGGCATATACTGACTGGATCTGAGCTCTGAAGATGGTACGTATCTTCAAGCCTGAAAAGAAGAGTTCCTAGCGATTACACAGTTCTGTAGGGGCAAAGTCTGTCTTTAGTAAAAGAATGGAATTGCTCTTATCAGGGAGATTACAAGTTCCTGGAACAGCTGAGCCAAAATTAGGTTTATGGAGCATTTGCTGGTGGTTTGCAGAGAGCTGGCAGGTCATCTTCCTGCCTCCTCGTCCCCAGCTGCCTCTGGGGGCTCCCAGCTCTTAGTGGCAGTGAAAAGTGTGGATGCCTGTAAATGCACCTGGAAACAACAGTGAGGAGCCAGCAGAGTTGCTCTCAGTATCTTTGGTACATGGGAGGAAACATAAGCTCCCCTCAAGGACCAGAGCCAGTCACAAGAGAGTAATATCCCAGGGGGAAGGGAACCAGGTGGCAGCACTGTGTGTGGAGAGACCGGGGAGAGGAGCGCCTTGTGGGCAGGGAGCCAGGTGGAATGGGGAATAGAACAGACGGGTGACGGGAAGAGCACAGGGACCTGGCGTAAGTAATTCTGACCAGAAATGGCAAAATACTCCTCCCGTTGGAGAGTTAGAAATTCACAAACCCGCCCCCTCCATGCTACTTCTCAGTGAAGTTGCTGGGACGTTGTGGACTCTACTGTGAATATTTAATTGCCCCTGTGCCATGGATTAACTTTACCAACATTGTTTACAACTCAGGGCCACCAGCTGACTGACTCTTCTGCCCTTTGCTACCTTGTCCCCAGGGCCCCGGGCCTGGTCTCGTCTCACTACGCCCTCTCACTCTTTACCTGCCTAAAGGATGAGTGACAGGGCAGGGGAAGGTCCTTGGGGAAGAGGCGGAGCGAGGAAAGGCCCTGGGGGAAGAGGCAAGAGGGGAGTGGGGCCTTGGAGGAAGGGGTGGAGTGAGGCTGAACATGGTTTGTGCACTGGTGCCCCCCCGGAAGCTCGCGGTGCTCCTGCTTGTCACTCCATTAGCCCATTTGCCTTGGGTGTATCTGTCTTGTCTCAGCAGACCACTGCATTTGTCCTGCTGTTTTTGCTGCCATCCTCTCTCTCCCCCTTCCTTTGCCTATCCCGCCTTGTGCTCTTCTGGACCCCTCCTCTTTTCTTCCTTCCGCCAGTCACCTCAGTCCCAGACCTACAGTTACAATCATAAAATACTGGTTCCTCAATCACAAACAAATCATGGAGGTGCTGAAACCAGCCGAACAGCTGTGTGAGCGTGTTTTCTCCCAGCAGCACCCATTGTCTGTGCATGCATTGCAAGCTCTTTGGCTAGACTGCATTGTTTATTTACAGGTTTGAAGCACCATGTGTACAGCCCGGGCTGTTTAAATAATAACAATTAATCTTGCCAAGCCAACTTGATGGGTCTTTTGGATAGAATAACAAAGCTACTGAGTAAAGGGGCATCTCCCACGAGCTGGCCTACAGGTAGCGTCTCAAGCCAGACCCCTTTCTTGTGTGCTGTGCTGCTCTTCAGTGTAAAAAACTCACTTCTTTTCCCAGCATGGTGAGCAGCTGCTGTTCACCCCAATGATTTCATCTCTCAAGCGTTTTTCGTAGGCTACAAAGGAAGGAAAAGTTTGATTTATTTTTCATCTTAAATTATGTGCCCGTTGCCCAGTCCTTGTGCCCCCACCTGCTGCCGCTGCCATGGAATGAAGCCCCAAGGAACGTAATTGTTGATTGCCACGACTCTCAGATGCGAAAATGCAGGCCTGTTATTTACTAAGTAAGGGATGCAAGGAGAGTATGGGTCACGACGTGAACTGCAGACACACACACACAACTAAAATTAATCAATTTAAAGTTTTAATGGGGATAATTACAAGGGGTAAGGGAGCAGCGTTTGATTAACTAATAGACTTAATGAAACTTAAAACACACAATGACTAAAATACCTAACAATATTTATAAACAAAGATGCAGCATTTAGTAATAATCGATACTTACAAATACAAACCAACGCATAACGACCGGCAAATGTAGAAGCTCTGTTTGAAACACGCGAGCCGAGAGGCTTCGAGGTGATCAAGCTCGGATACGGGGGTAAACAGGATTCATTTTCTTTTTCCTCTCTTTGCCTGCATATTGCAGGGCAGGCCAATAAGTACCAACTATGACATCACAGTAGTGTCATGTGCGGGGCCCTCAAAAACTTTGTGACTGTTTCTGATTGGCACGAGTAATGTTTATACCAAGTAAGGGAAGCAGGTGCCTAAAAGTCTGGTTTCGCCTTAAGGTGAGGGTCTTGCACATTCTTTCAGAATGCACGCGAAACTGAATGACAAAAGGAGAGGCCAGGGCAAAAACTGGTAAGGACAAGTGTTTTTAGGATGCAGACAGTAACCGATCTTAACAATAATTTAAATTAGACCCCTAACCTAAGGGGAGAGGTCAGCAGAACATGAGCACAGAGGAGGAGAAACTAGACGCACAAGGGCAGAACTGCTTTCAGCAGTGTGTGAGTTACGAGGAATTCAGATTATATTACAGTAAACCCTCGATTTAACGGACCTCGATTTAACGGACTTCGGATGCAACGGACAAAATTTCTGAGCAAGTCTGATGCATTCCTGATCCATTTCTGGTGGGCTGGCTGCCGGCTCCCGGCTGCCGCCCGGGTCACGGCAGCGGGCGGACTGGCTGCCGGCTCCTGCTGGGGTCCCAGTCGCGGGCGGGCGGGCTGGCTGACGGCTCCCGGCTGCCACCCGGGTCCAGGCAGCAGGCGGGCTGGCTGGCTGCCTGGTCCTGGCTGCCGGCTCCCGCCCGAGTCCCGGCAGCGGGCGGGCTCCCGGCTGCCGCCCGGGTCCCAGCAGCGGGCGAGCTGTGGAGCTGCCGCCCCGACCCTCTGGCGGGCGGGCTGCTGCTCCGACAGCTCTTTTTTTTTTAATTATTAAATAACGGACTTTTTGATTTAACAGACACCCCCCTCGCCCGAATTAGTCCGTTAAATGGAGGTTTTACTGTATTATTCCTGTTGCGCCTAGGAGCCCTAATCATGGCCGATTATTAATTAATCAGAAGCCCGAGGGCGGCGGGGCTCAGGTTGCAGGCCCCTCCTGGGGCTGAAGCCCTTGAGCTTCAGCTCCCCCCACCCCAGAGCGGGGGGGGGGGGGGGGGGCTTGGGCTTTGGCCCCACACTCAGGGCAGTGGGGCTTGGGCAGGCTTAGGCTTCGGTCTCTCTCCTGGGGTCGTGAAGTAATTTTTGTTGTCCGAAGGAAGTCGCAGTGCAATGGAGTTTGAAAACCCCTGTTCCAAAGTAGTGTGGGAATGGAATTTGTACAAGAGGAGCTGAGAGTTGAGCCGAGGCAGGAGCAGGGCCATGAAGAGGAGACTCAGCTCAGTTATTCCACATCAGTTCATCAATAATGTACAGTGTGGTCATGTGACTGACTTTCTGAAAGCCCCTTTCAATTCCCTCCTCTCCTGATTAGCTCACCTGCCTTCCAGCAGGGGCCTGGGGTGTTCGGAGCCCCTGCTCCCACTCCCATTAGCTCAGTTCTGTTTATATCTGTCCTATCACTTATTCATGACCAGCTGGATCAATCTGCTGAAAACTGCATTTGTTGAAACCTGATTCTGGCTTTCTCTGGATCATGTGGACCCCTCAGGCTCAAGTTTTGGTGCATGGTTTGTAACCACAAAGCAGCTGAGGCCAGGAGGAGAGGATGGGGTAGTGCAGAGGTTGTATTGTGGCCGGGAGCCCACAAAGTTCTCTTTAGATAGATAACAGCTTTCAGATGCCTCGTTCCGCTATCCTTACAGTAACCACACAACAGAGAAGTCAGAGGGAGGAAAACCACCCTGAGTGGTCCTGCATCGCATAAGCCATAGAATAGGGGTTCTCACACTGGGGGTCGGGACCCTTCAGGGAGTTGTGAGGTTATTACATTGGGGGGTGCTTTCAGAGACGGAGACGTTGGAATTGGCATCAGGTACCGCTCTGATGGTAAGCTGTTCAACCTAAGGAAACTTCAGGCGAAAACCAAGGTCATGACAGACATTATTCGAGACTTTCTGTTTGCTGATGACTGTGCTCTCAACGCTGGCTCAGAAGCTGATATGCAACACAGCGTAGACAAGTTTTCCAATGCCTGCGCGAACTTCAGTCTAATCATCAGTATAAAGAAGACTGAAGTTTTGCATTAGCCGGCCCCAGGGAAGCCCTATGTTGAGCCCAATATCACTATTAACGGCCAGAGACTCAATGCAGTGAACAGATTCACATACCTTGGCAGCACACTGTCCCAAAATGCCACCATAGATGATGAGGTGAATATCCGGCTCGCTAGAGCCAGTGCAACTTTTGGCAGATTAAACACCAACGTCTGGAATAGAAGAGGCATCACCACCCAGACCAAGCTGAAAGTATACAGGGCGGTTGTTCTCCCTACACTGCTCTACGCCAGCAAAACCTAGACTGTATCAGCGCCATGCCAAGAAGCTGAACCACTTCCACACAACAAGCCTCAGGAAAATCCTCAACATCAAGTGGCAGGACAAGATTCCAGGCACTGAAGTACTCGCCCAAGCAAACCTGCCCAGCATCTTTACCATCTTGATGCAGTCGCAGCTGGGCAGGGCATGTAGTCCGTATGTCAGACCATCGGCTACCAAAGCGACTTTTTTATGGCGAGTTGCAACAAGGACCGCGGTCTCATGGGGGTCAGAAGAAGCGCTTCAAAGACACTCTCAAAGTCGCCCTCAAAGCGTTTGACATCAATCCTAACTCTTGGGAGCAGAGTGCAATGAATCAGACTACATGGCGCTCTTCCATGTATAAAGGTGCCGAATCACGTGAGGCCAAAAGGACGGCTGCAGCAGAACAAAAGAGGCAAGCCAGAAAAGCCCGTGCCAGAAACCCTGCTGGAGATGTCCTCCTCATCTCCTGTCCTATCTGTCATTGGACCTTTCGTGCAAGGATTGGCCTCAACAGCCATCTGCGCACACAGACAAAATCAGCCCCAGCAATTTACGGATGACTGAGTGGTCCTCGTCGAATCAACGGACGAACCACCACATTGGGGAGGGGGAGGTCACGAGATGTCAGCCTCTACCCCAAACCCCGCTTTGTCTCCAACATTTATAATGGTCTTAAATATAGAAAAAGGTGTTTTTAATTTATAAGGGGGTCATACTCAGAGGCTTGCTCTATGAAAGGGGTCACCAGTGCAAAAGTTTGAGCACCACTGCCATAGAATCTCACCCAGCAATTCCTGTATTAAGCCCCACTCGTTTCTGGTGGAGGTGGAGAGGATCTTTTAGGGAGAGACCTCCTATGATAATTTAAGGACTGTGATTGATGGAGGATCTACCACGTCTGTTGGCTAAAGAGGTTTCCAAATGATGACTTCATACCCTAACCTAAACTTGTTGAGGGGCATCAGCATCTGGACCAGAAGGGCCGTGACACTCTGACAAGCCAATGCGCGTCTTGAATCACCTCAAAGCTCTGGCCTTGGGGATCCTGGAAGTGGGCAGGCACTGCTAAAGGACCTCCCCCCAGCCCTGGCCTCTGGCATCTTTACTGCATCAAAGCATGTAGGAGAGAAAACAGAATCACGGCTATCCCATGTACAGCAGCTGAGAGCTGGCCCGTCTCTGCCTGGTGCATGTTTCTGTAATACAGTGAAAACACGTTAGTAGCTTCTGCTGTCAACCATTCCTGCTCGGAGGATTTCTGCAAATCCTGCTGGCCTCTCGCCATGGAATCTGTACAGCAGAGGCCAGACTCTTGTATTAATCTCCAAAAGCCATGTGGAAAAGATGGCGGCCCGTGCTAATGGCCTTCAGCCAGATTAGATGGTGTCATTTCTGGGCAGAAATTTGTGAGGCCTGCACTCTCCATGGTCTCTTGCTGTTGCACCGAAACTGCCTGTCACGGAGCGCCCAGGCGATGGTCTGGAACCACTCCCTAGGAAGCCAGACCGGACCCCAAGTGGAGGGCCCCTTCTCCGTACACAGCCTGTTTCCCAGGTCAGGAGCTTCAGGGGTCCCCATTTCCACCTTCCTGGGTCTGACCTTGGAGCATTCAGCACCTTCTGCCCCTCCGTGTGCCTCCCCCAGCAAGCCCGCCTGGGCGGGGTCCTGGGGGAGCCCATGGGTTCTGCCCCCAAATCCACAGTCAAACGTGACTCTCAGCCAGCCGGCAGAATAGACGGTTTATTTGAGATGTCAGGAACACCATCCAACTCACAGCTTCTCAGTCCAAACAGGGTCCCTCAGTCAGGCCTTTCTGGGGGATGCCAGGAGGTGAGACCCAGATTCTGGGCTCCTGCTTCCTCCCCAGGTTTAGTCGATGACTTCCATCTGGTCCAACACAGACCATGCAGCCAGCGAGCGTGAGCCCTCAGCTGGATCCATCCTGGGACTAGAGAGCGAGTTGGCTTCTCTCCCCCTTTCCAGCTAGACCCAGACCCAGACTGTCTCAACCCCCTCTAGCCACTTCCTGCTCCTTTGTCTGGTTTCCCGGGCTTCAGGTATCAGCTGACCTCCCTCCCCCACCTGGGGTCAGGTTACAGCTTCACCTTCACATTCCTTTCCCTTCACATATAGGCTCAAGAAATGCATAGGGGAAACTGAGGCACACACACACAGAGTACTCCCACTTCGTCACACTGCCCTATCCCAGGCTTGCGACTGTGGGGTAGGAACAGTTGGGCCTGTTCCTAGGTGGGGCCTGTGGGTGCTACGATGATGCACATGATGGTGCGTGGCAGATGGTGCCAGTTGTTACGACTGGGGAATATCCTTGTCCAGGCTCAGTGGGGCTGCTGTGCTTTTCTGGCACCTGGGTAACAAAGGCCCCAGTCACCTGACCTCGGGCAGTGTTACTACCCCTGTCACGTGACTGGGGTCACTCACCATGATTCTAGTGCGGGGTGTTACAGTCCTCCAATGGAAACTGGATGGGGCAGGAGTTTAGACACTCTTCTTCAGCTGGCTCTAGGCCTTGAATGGCCTCCCAGGGGGAACTGCAAGGATTCCCACACTCGTTCGCTTCAGGGGCTTGTCTAACACCCACCTTTTTGCTTTAGTTCAGGGGTAGGCAACCTATGGCACGTGTGCCAAAGGCGGCACGCAAGCTGATTTTCAGTGGCACTCACCCTGCCTGCATCCTGGCCACTGGTCTGGGGGGCTCTGCATTTTAATTTAATTTTAAATGAAGCTTCTTAAACATTTTAAAAACCTTATTTTCTTTACATAAAACAATAGTTTAGTTCTAGGTTATAGACTTATCGAAAGAGAACTTCTAAAAACGTTAACATGTATGACTGGCACATGAAACCGTAAATTAGAGTGAATAAATGAAGACTCGGCTCACCCCTTCGGAACGGTTGCCGACCCCTGGGTTAGTGTTTCCTCTGCAAGTAGATGCAGAAAATACCAGAGCACACACAGGCAGCAGTCTGTGACTGAACCAAGGGCAGGACAGAAAGTTCACTCCCCCACCCCCCGGCAGCCCCTAGTTTTTATTTTTAACACATATACAGCACATGGGGGCTGAAAGGACAGTGATGTGCTTATGAAATGCTTTTAGCTAAGATCTCCTACATCTACAATAACTCAGTTAATGGCTGTCTCTGCAACAAGTTTCTCTGTAACACTGATGCTAAAAGCCGATGGACACCAAGCAGTCTCTGCTGAGAATTCACTGCACCTCTCCCAAAATCCCTACAGATATGGCGATTTCTGTTTTTCATGTGTAAGTGGAGTTGCACTACATCATTTTGTCCCTATCAGAGATAGGTCCAAGTCACAATATCTGGATCCAGATCTGAATTTTAGCTCTTCTCTGCCCTTTGAGCAGGACACATTCAGGCTTTTGATTCAGTGCATTAGAGTTGGGGTCCAGCAGATCCTAGGGCCACTGCACAGCCGAGGTTGGGCAATGTGCTGCCTCTGGCTCCCCCTTCCCCCACAGTCTTGTTGCCCAGCAGCTCTCAAGGAGGTTTCAGCTCAGTTTCACCCTTTCAAGCCCACAATGAGTCTGATAGCAGGGGAGGGAGGTGGGAAGTGAGTTGGCGGCAGTCACTTGACTATGACCATCTGCCTATTTTGCTGGGATTCCCTGGGGAACTTCAGCTGTAGTGAAAAGAGGCTGATTGGAAGAGAAGCACTAAAGGGAACCCCAGCGGGATGTCCTGGGTTGAAGCTAGAAATGTGGGACTCTCGGGGGGGGGGGGGGAGCCCTGATAAATTGATTATTTGCTCTGAGACATCTGCGGTTCTGCCTCTGACTGACTGTTTCAGTACAAAGTTCCTTTTGGAAACAGGATGGATGGACAAAGCCCTTCTTCTAGGGTCAGAAATTGCAAGTTGTAAAACTTGCCCAGACAGTCCAGTAGACAGACAGCAGAATCGTAAGGTAGCAGTGGTGCTTGTACAGCTGAGGTGTGGTGGCTTCATCAACTCCCAGCGTGAGAGGAGGGAGAGGGGGAATTCCACCTTGCTGCCTCCTGTTCTCACACAGCAGATGCGGGGTATCCCCTGGCCTAAAGGATAGTAGGAAGTAGGGGGTGTTGCACAAAAGACCAGGTCACCTTCGACTTGCTAGTGCGCTTCCTTCCCATGGGTAATTCATGCAACAGTGTCTGGGCCTGGTATCCCAGGGCATCTGCAGTGTGCCTGTCCAGCGAGATAAAGGTGTACTAGGTGCTCCGAATGCCCCAGGGACTCGTCTGTATCATTGCCTTTTGCCTCCAGGTTGAATTTATTGGAGTAACACACAGCTGATCTCCAGAGAGCTGGGGAATGTAGAGTGTTTGTGTGTGGGTGTGATGTCCACAATGTATTTGCCTTCTGAATACAGTGAGGGGAAAGTGTATGTAAATCTCAGACTCCCATTACCTGTAGTGACACTGATGGAACTCCATGCAATAGCCTAACTCCTGATCTATCACTAACCAGTGTGGGGGGAAGAACTCTTATGTGCATGGGTGGAACTTGTGTGTGTGTGGGTGAGGGAGTGAGGGGGAAGCCCTTCTGGTATCCCAAATGTACTTCAGTCACCTCTGCAAGCTCATATTTGTAAGCATGTATTTAATTCTGTCCTTTTAAAATTATTTCAGAAAGAGCATGTTAATTAGGTACTAATATGACAGAATGAATCAAGTGATTCCTTCCCCTTTCCACCACATGGTGGGAACTATCAAAATACTTTCATGATCTTCTGATGTCTGAGCCACCTCCCTGGGATTCAGTATCAGAGAGGTAGCCTTGTTAGTCTGGATCTGCCAAAGCGACAGAGTCTTGTAGCACCTTATAGACTAACAAACATATTGGAGCATGAGCTTTCATGGGCGAAGAACCACTTCAACATGAATGTTGTGGAAATAATCTGATGAAGTGGGTCGTCCTTATGCTCCACAATATCTGTTGGTCTAGAAGGTGCTTCAAGACTCTTTGTTGCTCCCTGAGATTGTGCTGCCTGTAACTATCTTGTCTCTGTTAAGAGGCCATAAAGCTTTTTCAGTAGCAGATGCCACTGCTAAAATAGGAGCTGAATTGTAAAGCTGTACTTAGAAAGATTAATGGTTTTAAACAGAAGGGTCTCTCCCAAATGCTTCACAACACTTCCCCCAAACATCAGGGTTTCAGAAAATCTAAAAGAATGTTGTGAAGGTCTTTTGCGTAACTTTTAAAAATAATGTATTCAGAGTATTGCTCATTCGCTCTCCTGGAAGCTTGAAATTGACATTTGTTTCCTTTACAAAAATGCTGTCCTTCTGTTGCATTTGTCCACTGCGCACGAGTGCTGCATACAATCCCCTGGGCTTGTAGGGTTGCTTGTGAGTGCTGTAGTTGTGCATTTTATTACTGAGGTGGCAGTAGCCTGCAAGCTGTGAAGGAACTAGGGAGCATGGGCCTGTAGCTGAACTAAATCTTCAGTTTACCATTAAAAACAGCTTCTATTTTGAAAGGACTGGAGAGTGTCCAATAGACACATCCTTTGTGAAAAGGGTAATCCTGGGAATTATAAACTAATGACGCTAATAGCAGTACCAGGAAAAATAGTCAAGAAATCATTAAGAAGAGAATTATAAAGTGTTTACCTGAGTATAATGTGATAAGAAGTAACGAGCACAGCTCTGTATGGGTAATGAGTTAATGCTGCCTGTAGCAGGGTGGTGACTCACCCCATGGCGCCTCCCGCTAGTTGTCCAGGGAATTAGCTTCTTCCAGCCTCTGGAGCGCCCTCTGCAGGCCGAAGTCCCGCTTGCTGCTGACCCCATGTCCCTCCCGGACCCCGGTGCCCTCTTACCTTGGGTGCTGCACCCCTGCAGTCCCCCCTCAGGTCTTAGGGTCTCCCCTCGCTAGGGAACCCCCATCCTCTATCCCCACCTTGCCTCAGTCTAGGCAACTGCCAGTCACCACTTGCCCCCATTCTCTGGGGCAGACTGCAGTATCATTGCCATTCATCACTGGCAACGGGGGGGTTGGCCTGCTGCCTCTGTAGCCAGGGGATGCCCCCTGCAACCCCGGTACCCTTTGTTGGGCCTTCCCCTAGGCCCTGCAGCCTGGGGGTTTCCAGGCCAGAGCTTCCCCAGCTCCTCTTGCCTTGCCCCAGCCCTGCCTCACTCTAGGTACCTCCTCAACCTCTCAGAGGCCGGTAGGGCTGCCTGGGCCTTCTTATCAGGGCCAGCTGGCCCTAATTTACCCAACCACAGCTGTTTTCACTTAGGGCCCTCTGTTGGGCTGCTTTTCTCTAGCTACAGCCCCGCAAAGGGCTGTTTTAACCCCTTTTTACCTGGAGTGGGGCAGCCACCCCACTACACTGCCCAAAGGATTAAGGGGATAAGAAGAGTATTTATAAATATAATTGTGGGAAAAGAAGTAATAGGAAGAAAGTAGATCTGTAAATTAAAGAAAGGAATGGCATTAAAGTTGACTCAGCAAAGGCACAGGGACTGTACTGCTTTTAAAAAAATCCTTCAAAGAATTATTTTGGGGAAGTTTTATGGAATGTGTTATATAGGAGATCAGACTAGTTAATTATAATGGGCCCTTTTGGCATTGGAATCTATGAATTATGCTCCTGTATTCCTTTTTTTAATTTCCGTTTGTGAGTGAGTGCCCATCCCAAGCATGGGGCATCTTGACATGAGTTACAATTCCACTATTTAAATATTGCACAATCTCCTGTTTAATTAGTCCTTATATTGTGCAAGGTTCTTTCTAATTTCATCTGTGGCATCTAGCATTAGGACACAAGAATGGCCATACTGGGTCAGACCAAAGGTCCATGTAGCCCAGGGTCCTGTCTTCTGACAGTGGCCAATATCAGGTGCCCCAGAGGGAATGAACGGAACAGGCAATCATCAAGTGATCCATCCCCTGTTGGCCATTCCCAGCTTCTGGCAAACAGAGGCTAGGGACATCATCCCTGCCCATCCTGGCTAATAGCCATTGATGGACCTATTTGTCATGCACTTATCTAGTTCTTTTTTGAACTCTGTTATAGTCTTGGCCTTCACAACATCCTCTGGCATGGAGTCCCACAGGTTGATTGTGCATTATGTGAAAAAATACTTCCTTTTGTTTGTTTTAAACCTGCTACCTATTAATTTAATTTGGTTATACCTAGTTTTTGTGTTATGAGAAGGAGTAAATAGCATTTCCTTATTTACTTTCTCCACACCAGTCATGATTTTATAGACCTCAATCATATCCCCCCCTTAGTTGTTTCTTTCCAAGATGAAAAATCCCAGTCTTATTAATCCCTCCTCATATGGCAGCTGTTCCACACCTGTAATCATTTTTGTTGCCCTTTTCTGAACCTTTTCCAAGTCCAATATACATTTTTTTTGAGATGGGGTGACCACATCTGTACACAGTATTCAAGATGTGGGTGCATCATGGATTATATAGAGGAAATATGATATTTTCTGTCTTATTATCTATCCCTTTCTTAATGATTCCCAGCATTCTGTTTGCTTTTTTGACTGCCAATGCAAACTGAGTGGATGTTTTCAGAGAACTATCCACAATGACTCCAAGACCTCTTTCTTGAGTGGTCACAGCCAATTCAGACCCCATCATTTTATATGTATTGTTGGAATTATGTTTTCTAATGTACATTATTTTCCATTTATCCACATTGAATTTCATCAGCCATTTTGTTGCCCCCTATCCCAGTTTTGTGAGATCCTTTTGTAGATCTTTGCAGTCTGCCTGGGGCTTGACTTGTCTTGAACAATTTTGTATCATCTGCAATTTTTTTCAGATCATTTATGAATGTGGAATAGGACTGGTCCCAGTTAAGACCCCTGGGGGACACCACTATTTACCTCGCTCCTTTCTAAAAACTGACCATTTATTCCTACCCTTTGTTTCTTATCTTTTAACCAGTTTCCAATCCATGAGAGTTGGCAGTTCTGCAGTTTCACATTTGAGTTCCTTCAGAACTCCTGGATGATACCATCTGATCCTGGTGACTTATTACTGTTTAGTTCATCAGTTTGTTCCAAAACCTTCTCTAATGACACCTCAACCTGGGACACTTCCTCAGATTTGTCACCTGAAAAGAATGGCTCAGGTTTGGGAATCTTGCTCATAACCTCAGCCGTGAAGACAGATGCAAAGAATTCATTTAATTTCGTCACAATGGGTTTATCATCCATGAGTGCTCCTTTAGCATCTTGATTGTCCAGTGTCCCCGCTGGTTGTTTAGCAGCTTCCTGCTTCTGATGTACTTAATTTTTTTTTTTTGCTATTACTTTTTGTCTTTGTCTAACTGTTCTTCAAATTCTTTTTGGCCTTCCTAATTATGTGTTTATACTTCATTTGCCAGAGTTAATGCTCCTTTCTATTTTCCCCACTAACATTTTAACTTCCATTTTGTTGTTGAAGATAGTTTACCAGATCTAGAATCCTAGCCCTAAGCCTTCTTTAAGCCTGTGCTGTGTTGTAGTAATTTCTACTAACAGTGTCATGAAGAAAGTTGTGGGAAAGAGAGGAAACTCCATTGCAGCTAATATAATGTTTAACAAGGCAGATTTTGAGAGTGAGAACTGCTGTAGTAGGAAGCTGTGTTTATCAGCTGTCAGCAGCTCTGCAGGGGAACTCCATATGCAGCACTATTTTTTAATACCCCTCCATCCCACCTGGGAATACCCACTCCCACACGCTCCAGCATTGTTTCTTGAATTTTTATCCCACTTCTAGCTGCAAAAAACTTACATCCCGCAAGAGGGACAGATTTCCCCATGCTACTAAAAACCCCTCCACCATGGTCAGTTAATATATTGTGTATATAAACTGGGGCTGTCAATTAATTGCCGTTAACACCTGCGATTAACTGAAAGCCACATTAACGTATTAATCACATACCTGTGGGGAGGGGCTGAAGCCAGGGCCGTCCCTATCTATATGCAAAGTACGCAGCGAAATTAAGGACACTAAGGGTACGTCTTCACTACAGCAGTAGGTCGATTTCCCTTAAGTCGATTTTCTAAAGTAGCCTTTAGAAACTCGACTTAGTGCATCCCCACAAAGGACAGCAACTGACAGTGTCTGTCCTTAAACTTTTGCAGGGGTCGACATAGGGAGTGTTGCACTGTGGGTAAGTATCCCACAGTGCCGGGAGTCCCCAGCTGTCACCACCTATCCGGGCAGCCAGGCACGCTCCCCAGGGGACCAGCCCCAGTCCGAGCAGCTCCGTGGCCCCCCCGCTCGCCTGAGCAGCCCCGCGAACCCCCCCCCCGCCCGCCTGAACAGTCCCGCGCTGGACCCCCCCCGCCCGAGCAGCTCTGCGGACCCCCCCCCCGCCCGCCGGAGCAGCCCCGTGCCGGCTCCCCCCACCCGAGCAGGCGGGCGGGGGGGGTGTCCGCGGAGCTGCTGGGACAGGCAGGGGGGTCCGCGGAGCTGCTGGGGCAGGTGGGGGGGTCCGCGGAGCTGCTGGGGCAGGCGGGGGGGTCCGGCGCAGGGCTGTTCAGGCGGGCGGGGGGGGTTGCGGGGCTGCTCGGGCAGGCGGAGGGTCCGGCGCAGGGCTGTTCAGGCAGGCGGGGGGGGGGGGGTGTTACGGGGCTGCTCGGGTGGGTGGGGGGGTCCGGCGCGGGGCTGTTCAGGCGGGCGGGGGGGTTTGCCGAGCTGCTCGGAAGGTTGGAGGCTTAATGTCACCTGCATCCTCACTAGCTGAAAATCGACCTAGACTGGAGAGAGGTCGATTTCAGCTACTCCTCTCGTTAGGGAGGAGTTATAAAGTCGATTTTAAGGTCCCTTTAAATCGACTTTAAGGGCATGCAGGTGAGGACGGGTACAGGCTTAAATCGACTTTAGCTTGCTAAAGTCGACTTTAAGCCGTAGTGCGGACCAGGGCTTAGTGCCCTGCGCAGCTGCGTGCTGCTCCAGCCCCTGCTTCACCTCTTCCCCACGGCCCCTGCCCCGCTCCAACCCCAGCCCTGCCCTGCATAGGGCCCGAGAATAGCTAGGGATGGCCCTGGTTGAAGCCCCAGCCCACAGCTTGGGGGGGGAAGCGGGGGGCTGAAGAAGCTGCAGCTCTGGAGGCATCAGAGGGGCTGGAGCAGCCCCAGCCTGCTGGAGCCCTGTTCCCCGAGGCTGTAACTCTGTGCGCCCCGAGCCCCATCCCTATATTTGAAAATATAGAAATCCAAAAAAATGTTTAAATAAATGATATTCGAATATTGTTTAACAGTGCGATTAAAACTGCAATTAATTGCTATTCATATTTTTAATCCCTTGTCTGCTGTAATATTAACAGAATTTCACACTTTTTACCACTAAAAGAATAAAACAAGTTTTGCTTAAACCATGTAAAAAATACTTTAACTCCTGTTATAATAGACCTCCAATCTTTCTATCCCTTGCCTAAATTTAAGTACTGACATTTTTAAAGTGTTTCCCCACACATTACTGCAATCTGTTTTTTTGCCCACTCAACCCCACCCACAACAAAGTACATTTTACCTGCTCCCTGCTTTATGGCAGTGGGACGCGTGGGATCGGAGTCCTGCCGCAGGGCCTCTGGCTCCATACTGCTGTCACCCACAGAGAGTCTCTTTCTCTCCTCTGCTTTCATTTCCTTGGTTTGGGAAGAGATTTAGTAGGAGGTGCTGCTGTGCTGTTTTCTTTGTTCCTTGTTTATGTGGGATGGACAGCTGCACTAGTGTCTCCTTCTTACTGATCTCTTCAGCCTGTAACAATGAGCGGCCACACAGAAGGCTTGCTCTATGCAGGCAAAAGCCAGGGTGTCACGGAGTGCCCGGGCAATGGTCTGGAACCACTCCCTAGGAAGCCAGACAGGACTTCGGGTGAAGGGCCCCTTCTCCGTACACAGCCTGTTACCAAGGCTAGGAGCTTCACGGGTACCCACTTCCACCTTCCTGTGTCTGACGTCGGAGCATTCAGCACCTTCTGCCCCTCCATGCTCTTCCCCCAGCAAGCCCACCTGGGTGGGGTCCTGAGGGAGCCCATGGATTCTGCACCCCAAATCCACAGTCAAACGTGACTCAGCCAGCCAGTAAAACAGAGGTTTATTTGATGATTTCTATCTGGTCTAACCCAGACCATACAGCGAGCATGAGCCCTCGGCTGGATCCATTTTGGGGGCCAGAGAGCGAGATAGCTTCTCTGCCCTCCCTGCCTGACTCCAGCCAGCCCAGACTTCCAAACCCCCTCACCAGCCCCTCCTTTTCTTTCCTTTGTCCCCCTCCCGGTCAGGAGGTATCACCTGACCTCTCTCCAACAGGTTCAGCTGACCTCTTTGTTATTCAGCACTTCCAGCCTTGAGAGGGGGGAGGGGCCCGGCCCTCAATTGACAAGGCAGGTCGGCCACTTGCTTACACTGTCTCTCTGCTTTGCATCAACTACACACCCTTATTCCTCCACACAGACATTCAAGAAATGCACAGGGGAAACTGAGGCACGCACACACAGTATTCCTACTTCGTCACACAGGGGTCCTCCTAGTAAGCAGGGTGGCGGGTGCTCACAATATAAGAACTAGTAGCACCAAATGACATTAATGGGCAGCAGGTTTAAAACAAATAAAAGGAAGTTCTTCTTCACACAGCACACAGTCAACCTGTGGAACTCCTTGCCTGAGGAGGTTGTGAAGGCTAAGACTATAACAGGTTTAAAAGAGAACTGGATAAATTCACGGAGGTTAAGTCCATTAAATGCTATTAGCCGGGCTGGGTAAGGAATGGTGTCCCTAGCCTCAGTTTGTCAGAGGGGAGTGATGGATGGCAGGAGAGAGATCACCTGATCATTACCTGTTAGGTTCACTC
The DNA here is from genome assembly GCA_032164245.1 of Sternotherus odoratus. NCBI lineage: Eukaryota > Metazoa > Chordata > Testudines > Kinosternidae > Sternotherus > Sternotherus odoratus. The sequence continues at coordinate 63,873,584 of JAVMKO010000011.1, forward strand.
ACTCCAGGGCACCTGGCATTGGCCACTGTTGGTAGACAGGATACTGGGCTGGATGGACCTTTGGTCTCACCCTGTACGGCCGTTCTTATGTTCTTGTATTTCACAAATGAATGTATTTTATGCCAGCAAGTTAAAGAACTATGGGCTTGATGAATGGACTATAACAGGGATCGGCAACATTGGCACGCGGGACTGCAGGGTAAGCGCCCTTAGCAGGCCCCGCTGCTTTGTTTACCTGGTGTTTCGCCGACTGTGGCTCCCACTGGACACGGTTCGCCGTCTCGGTCCAATGGGGGCTGTGGGAAGTCCTGCACTTAAAATGGGAGACTCCCATGCAGTGCTATAGGTTAGGGACTGAGTGTCTAGGCAGCAGTTCTGCAGAAAAGAACCTAGGGGTTACCGTGGACAAGAGGCTGGATATGAGTCAACAGTGTGCCCTTGTTGCCAAGAAGGTTAATAGCGTTTTGTGTTGTATAAGTAGGGGCATTGCCAACAGATCAATGGATGCAATCATTCCCCTCTATTCAACATTGGTGAGGCCTCATCTGGGAGTACTGTGTCCAATTTTGGGGCCCACACTAAAAAAAGGATGTGGAAAAATTGGAAAGAGTCCAGAGAAGGGCAACAGAAATGATTAGGGGCCTGTAGTGCATGACTTCTGAGGAGAGGCTGAGAGAACTGGGATTGTTTAGTCTACAGAAGAGAAGACTGAGGGGAGATTTGATAGCTGCTTTCAACTACCTGAAAGGGGTTTCTAAAGTGGATGGATCTAGACTGTTCTCAGTGATAGCAGATGACCGAACAAGGAGTAATGGTCTCAAGTTGCAGTTGGGAAGGTTTAGACTGGATATTAGGAAAAACTTTTTCCCTAGGAGGGTGGTCAAGCATTGGAATGGGTTACCTAGGGAGGTGGTAGAATCACCTTCCTTAGAGGTTTTTAAGGTCAGGCTTGACAAAGCCCTGGCTGGGATGATTTAGTTGGGGATTGGTCCTGCTTTGAGCAGGGGGTTGGACTAGATGACCTCCAGAGGCCCCTTCCAACCCTAATATTCTATGATTCTATGATTTTGGGCTCTATAAGTAGGGGCATTGCCAGCAGATTGAGGAACATGGTCGTTCCCCTCTATTCAACATTGCTGAGGCCTCATCTGGAGTACTGTGTCCAGTTTGGGGCCCCACATGACAAGAAGGATGTGGAAAAATTAGAAAGAATCCAGTGGAGGGCAACAAAAATGATTAGGGGGCTGGAGCGCATGACTTCTGAGGAGAGGCTGAGGGAACTGGGATTGTTTAGTCTGCAGAAGAGAAGACTGAGGGGGGATTTGATATCTGCTTTCAACGACCTGAAAGCAGGTTCCAAAGAGGATGGATCTAGACTGTTCTCAGTGGTAGCAGATGACAGATCAAGGAGCAATGGTCTCAAGTTGCAGTGGGGGAGGTCTAGGTTGGATATTAGGAAACACTATTTCACTAGGAGGGCGGTGAAGCACTGGAATGGGCTAGGGAGGTGGTGGAATCTCCTTCCTTAGAGGTTTTTAAGGTCAGACTTGAGTCTGACAAAGCCCTACCTGGGATGATATAGTTGGGGATTGATCCTGCTTTGAGCAGGGGGTTGGACTAGATACCTCCTGAGGTCTCTTCCAACCCTGAGACTCTATGCAAACTGTTCTGCTAAATTGAGGATTTTTTAGGAAAGATTATTTGAGCTGTGTAAGATTCTGCACCGTATAGTATAGTGGACCACCACCTCTGATATAGTTGAGGTTGAGAACTCTTTTCTGTTTAAAGGATGGCTCTACTAAGTGCTCTAACTAAGATTTACATTCTTATGTGGATTGCCTTGAAATTTGCTGTTCCTCCTGGGAATTCAGTGTAGGTTTAGTGACCCAGATTTGGTGTAATTTGAGCAAGTGACCTATTTTAAGATGGAGTTTGATAAATTTATGAACTGGATTCTATGATGGCATTTCCTGTGAAAGGTGGGGACTGGACTGCATGACTCAGGAGGCCCCTTCCACTCCAGTGTTCCTATGAGACAGAGCACCCTCCAACCCCCCACAAAAATACCAGCATTTCACAAAATCCATATTCTGCCAGTGTTTTTTGCACACAGGCTCAAATCATGGCTCAGATTGTCTCCCAGCTGAAATCAGTCCCTCAGTATTGATCTCCGCTAGTGCATGGCACCCTCTGTCCCTTGTGGGAGTCAATATTGAAAACATTATTAAAAGAAGAAAAAGGCTGTTTAGGACAGTACTTGTTAACCACTGACACAGTAAACAGGTTGCAACACCTACATGCAGAAAGACTAGCCAAGAGCATTTTCAGCCAGCCTGTTTGCATATGACCAGACTGGCTCAAGGAGACATGTGGCCAGTGAACCTGAGCTATATCCATGCCCTGTAGATTCAAACCCTCCTCTGGGCGGAAAGCAGAAGGATCTGTAGCATGTTGCTACTATCTGCCTATGTCAAGGGTTTTCTTTTACTTTTTGAAAATGTAATCGGAGTACAGCAAGTAGGGACTTGAACCATTTTCTAAAATTATCCACATTCTATGCAGAGATGTGAGAATGATTGCGTGTTGCTACTTTTCCACAAGGGAACCAGCATTGATTAATCAATTAATATTGATTAACTAGAGGGAATATAAAAGACAATTAGGGATAATATAATCATGTTTCTTGAAAAATGGAACTGAGTCAAGGAGCTCCTGAATCAGCTTCTTAACACAAGGAGGAAGTCTCCTGTGCCCTACTAAGGACGCACATTACATCAGCGCTGAAAAAAGGCAAGATGCAACCCTTCAGGTATAGGTGCACCTGTTTCCTTTCATCACAAACAGGGAGGAGAGGCAGCACAAGAAGACAGAGGTGTTCAGGTCCTCCCCCTCCCTGGAGGGGCACAGGGCAGCACAGATCACCTCATATCACAATCGCAGCTCTGTTCCAGCTAATCCCTACCCCATTCAGTACAGCTACACTCAACACAGTGAATGCACTTGGACTGCATTCAGATAATTCCCAGTTCCATTGGGACAGAGTTAAGGTTGCATTGGGCATACCATAATTCGTTATTTCCTAGTTTTCAGAGATTTTAATTTTGCTGAACTCATCATTCTGGAAAGGCATGAGATGCCACTGAGCATCCTTAATTCTGAGCTAACCAAGGTTTTTGTCCGTGGATATATTTCAGGGCCCTGATTCAGCCAAACACTTAAGCATGTGCAAAAGTAGAGATTTTACCCTCAAAAGGGAAGAGAGCCAGAGTCTTCATAAAGTCCACTAAGGACTTTGCTGTTGATTCATTTACATGAAAGGCACTCAGATGCTATGGTGAATAAAACCCTAGGAAGAGAGATTAAATACCAGTACTTAAGCATGTGTTTTGCTAAATAGGTGTCAATTTTTATTTTTATTTTATAGCATGAGTGGTAATGACCAGTTTTGCTAAGTTTGTCCAAGTGTTTCCCTTCTAATCCACTCTTTTCAGTGATCATTTATTCCCACAATTTTTATATTAAAAGGGGACTTTTTAAGGTTTGGCCTCTGCCACAAATTGAGTTATCTTTTCCTGCAAGGTGAGTAAAAATAGTTCAGCCATGGTTTAATATAAGCTCTCTCTGTGTGTGTGTGTGTGTGTACTAATTTCCCCAATATTAAAACATAATTCATGCAATGTTTTATTTAAACAGCTGTGTTCCTGAAACAGCTGGGATACAATGCTGAAATTCAGCTGTGGAATAGGAGAGTGTTCCAGTGAAAAATGGCTTTGACTTCTCTAAGTTGTGACTCATTTAAAATAGCTTGGCTGTGTCATGAAAAATGTAGTGAAACTATGCAGTGCATGATGTGCATTTTTAAAAAATGGAACAACTAATGTGTGCAAGACAGGTAGAGAAGGACTCTCTCCTGCAAACCCGTTAAGGTGCATGGGATTCATCATTCTATTGTATGTAAAGTAAAGACTTCTAGAAAGAGACCTTCTAAAAATGTTAAAAAGTATTACTGGCACGCGAAATCTTAAATTAGAATGAATAAATGAAGACTCGGCACACCGCTTCTGAAAGGTTGCTGAGCCTGGGTTAGGTATTAGGAAAAGCTTTTTCCCTAGGAGGGTGGTGAAGCCCTGGAATGGGTTCCCTAGGGAGGTGGTGGAATCCCTTCCTTCAAGGTTTTTAAGGTCAAGCTTGACAAAGCCCTAGCTGGGACGATTTAGTTGGGGATTGGTCCTGCTTTGAGCAGGGGTTTTGGACTAGATAACCTCCTGAGGTCCCTTCCAATCCGGATAGTCTATGAACAGTCAATGGGTTAGAGCCCTAGGGCCCTTTAAGCAGGGACTGGGCAAACGCTGGAGCCAGCTGGCCCTAGCCTCTTGCGGAGAGACAGAGCACACGCAGTAGGCAGTTAGTCCTGGACACTTGTAGCAGAGCCAGAGAAAACCCAGCAGTTAATGAGCTCTGGTCGCAGAGACAGAACCAACCCCAAGAGTCAGGTTTCCTAGCTTCAGTGAACAACCAACGAGCGCAGGCCACTGGGTCTGGCGAGGGGAGGCTGCCCCCCTGTGGGAGCAGGGGTGGCGGATGTGGTGTGGGCCCACCCTACTCCACTGGACCCCGACCCCTAAAAGTGGCGGACTGTCCACCTAGGGCAGCAGGGATTCCAGCCACAAATATGCTGACTCTGTCTGGCAAAGCTGCAGGCAGACTAAGGTCAGCTGTCCCTTCCCCTCGGGGTGTACCTGGGTTAGCTGGGCATTGTCTGCCTCCTCAGGTGGCCCATGGCAGTCCTGGCAGGTTGTTGCACAAATGGCTCGTTTCCTTTGGAGGTGTCTCAATTTACCTTCAAAGAACAGGCAGGCCTTGGAGAAAGCTTGAATACAAAAGTTTATTCGCTAGCGAAGTGAAGCCACAGAGATAGCTCTCAAATTATGGCTTCCCCTCATACATCATTACAAGACTTTTTATATGATTCTTTACATGGAGGAGGAGGCAAGAAGGGCCTCATGCAAATTAACAGGTGAAAAACATGATGTTGTTCTCTATCTATTTACTTATTTGTCTGGAAAGAACAGGACATCTAAACATAAAGTCCTTGCCTTGAAATGGTACATATGGGGTAAAACAAACTTATGAAATATACAGGACAAGGATGAGTGAGGCCCAGTGGCGCCTCCAAGAATGCATAACACAAGATAAAAACTTACAGCAACCCAGAGTTAGTTACACAGCTTTAGTAAGACATTTTCTTATAATTTTAACCTTTCTTTACAAGGTCCGTGGCAGCAGTATGTTTCCCTGGCAGGCCATACTGCCTCACTACAGTAACAGTCTCAACATAGCTTTATGTAGCCTTTGTTTTTCATCAGAGGGTCACATGGTGTGGGGAGAGGTCACCTGGTAGGTGAGGATAAGGATGGTGAGGGGAGCATCCCAGACACAGGGTAGTGTGATAGGATGGGGTGGCGAGAGTGTCATGGACTGTCCTAGAGGGTGGTGTGATTGGTTGTTGGGGAGGGAAGCACCTCCTGGGCCTAGAGGGCAGCGTGATGGAATGCCAGAGAGATACATGGCATGGAAAAGTCTGATTATTATTTAATTTATTCATTAATTTATTATTTAATTATATGATTTATTCATTTAATTTAAACACAAATAACAGGTAATAAGGTGCTGACTATTCAGGTTCATGGTTAATTCTGTAGCCACTTTCCCCTACCCCATATGCTTCCCCTATTTAGCATTTACATTAGAACCTCAGGGTTATGAACTGACCGATCAACCACACACCTCATTGGGAACTGGAAGTATGCAACCAGGCAGCTGGAGAGACAGACAAAAAACAAAACAAGCAAATACCGTACAGTGCTGTGCTGAATGTAAACTACTGAGGAAAAGGAAAGCAGCATTTTTCTTCTGCATAGTAAAGTTTCAAAGGTGTATTAAGTCAGTGTTCAGTTGTAAACTTTTGAAAGAACAACCGTAACTATTTGTTCAGAGTTACGAACATTTCAGAGTTATGAACAACCTCCATTCCCAAAGTGTTTAACTCTTGAGGTTCGACTGTTCTTGAAAGTGCAGCATACATTTCAGGGTGCTGTAATGTATTCAGCATCATTATGCTTTATTCCCATGCCCTGCTTGGATGCTAAGGAGAAGTGTGTCCACCTTCCAACTCAAGGGGCGATGGAACCTCAGTCTGTGACACACACAGAACTGTGACCTTGCATATGGAAAGCAGTGCAGTAGTTCGTGTGTGAAACTAGGGATGGGTGTCCCTTAGTGCTCACACACAAATGTGGGAGCAGCTGGTGCAAGTAAGAGTGGAAAGTGACTTGAATCTTATGTTGTTTCTAATGGGCCATATTTAATTGCAGGGCACCCGGGTGTGGCTACGGGAACAAGATCAGCTGCAGCCATGCACTGTTGGCTCATGCAATGATGGATTTGTGCTCTTCACAACAGATTATGGCGAGGTGAGTATAATTGGTGTTACAGCTGAGAAAAGCTACAGGTCAAAATCACCTGGTTTTAGATTATTTCCTTATGTTAAATGGAAACAGTAAACTTCAGTATCACACTTGTGTCTGAAAAATGTTCCCCTGCCACTCTTGTAACACCTGAGATCACTGCAACTGACTGAGTGAATGCACTTCTAACCTCTTTCTCACTCTCTCTGTTATAGCTGACTTTTTATGTAATCACTCTCACTGATTCTGCTGTATAGGCTGTTATCCAGTTTCCCCAATTGTTTGTGTCTCACAGCAACAGGAGGAGAAAAAGTTTTAAAAAACAGGAAAATGAAACTGTAAAACCAAATTGGCTGGGATGATGGGGTGTGTGTGTGTGTGTATTTAAATATTTGAAACTACTTTCACTCATTTTTTGAAATTGACAAGATTTCAAATGTATTGTGTCTCTTTAAGCTGCCTGACTTACCTCTCAGAGACTGGAAACCATCACACCGACATATTTCAGTTTCACCTCTAGCAACACTGTCTTCCAAATACCCCACACCTAGCAGCACTGTATTCTGTAGTTAGGGATGGAGAATTGTCAAGGCAGATTTTGGGAAAGGTCATGACAGCCCATGGGGACAAGACCAGCAAGATCCCAAGTTGTGAAAATCACAGCAAAGTTTTTGAAAAGTCCTGGCTGTGTTAGTTGTGTGGGACCCAAGCAACCTATGCAGAGCTCACCTCTGAAACCAAAATCCCATGGGAGCATACTATAGATACCGGATTTCCCTCCTCTTCCATTCACTCAATAGCCCTTCTTGCAGGCCCAGGTTGCTTTTTCTCTCTCTCTTTGCCCGTCACCCCCCCAGCCGGGGTATGGGCCACCAACTGGTGTTGGTGTTTTAGGTTGTTTTTAATACAGGTGGCCACCTGTTCTTTGAACCTGATTGCTGTGTATGACCTTTGTGGTTCCTTCTAACCCTGTGATTCTATTGATTGGGACCCTGCCTGCAAGGGCATTAGTTAGGTCATTTGTATCTCTGCAATGTTGTTGTCCGTGATGCTCTGCTCTCTAATTGTCACCTGTGCAGCCAATCAATTTGTATCCACCCTGGAGAGGAGGGGCAGTGAGGCCACTGGCTGCACATTCATAATATGCCTGGGTGGGCCTTAGCTTCATTCCCTTCAGACTCAAGTGACTGAAGTGTACTTACAGCTCTAACTCTAGTTTAAGTCACGTATCTGGGGGAGAGCCTGCACTGTGATGTGTCAGCAAAACAGGCCAGTGCAACTTGGACAAGGTTTTTAGCTATAGGGACAGAGAGAAGAGGGTGTGCCTCAGAGCTGAGAAGAATTGACAGCCATCATAAACTGAGACTTCAGAAATCAGGTGCAGGCACACAAGAGATTTGCTTATAAAGCATGATCTTTAAAATAAAAGGAGAAGAGCATGTCCTTTTGGTCTGGCTTCTGCTTTCCACTCTCTTCAGAGACGTAGTCCAGGCCTCTGTGAGCATGCAGGGAAGGATGGAAATACACTTGGTGTATGTTTCACAATGTATGTCCAAATCTAGTTTCTTCTGCTTGGGTTCTTATTCCACACTCATTGTCATGGTATCTAGGTATCTCCCCCAGATGTGGGCTCCACATTACCTTTTTTAACTCTCGGGGTAGCAGCCTTTTGCTCTGTGAGTCCCTGCTCCGCGCACTCTCCAGCTTCCCCCAGGCAGTCATGAAGGTACAAACAGATCTGGAGCGGAGGAAGTCTGCATGCCCTGTGTTCTCTCCAGATGGCTCATCCAGATAGGACAGGAATGTAGGAAGCTGTGCAAATAAACCCAAACACCAGATCTCCACCCTGTCTGATCATTAATAAGTGCCATGGGTCAGTGACTCTCTTCTAAGTTGTTACTGGTCCCTTTTCCCTTTCTCTCCAGGTTTTCTGCTACCCACAGGCTTCCTTATCTAGGGAGAAGGTCTTGCCAATGCACCAGACTAGTGTGGAGGGGGTGGAAGACATGTCCATGCTGGGAGACCTGCATGAGGCTGCTATCCTGCTCAATCTGCATCAGCGTTACCAACAGGACAGAATATATGTAAGTATCTAAGCTGGGAGAAGTCCATGCTGGCTGTTGCCATCTGAACAATGTCCCCTGAGCTGCAGGGACTGTTCCAATGGATAAACAGGGAATTCCCTCTCCTCTACATGTACATTGAATCCTAGGTTTCTCTTGCTCCCCACACAAGCCTTAAGCCCCAGTAGTGCCCCTGGTCAAAAGAGGGGTTTACCCTCCTTTTGGGGAGGAAGAAAAGTTAGCAACTGAGTTTGCCATTATATTCCCTGAGTCCCAGCTCTTGCTGATCTGAATACGGTTGGGCCAGACGTGCTAAGTTGATCAAATGGGCAGTGAGGATTGGAAGGTGTGTGGTGGTTCTTCAAATGACTGTCCCTATGTGCAGTGCACTTCATGTTGCATATGTGCGCCGTGCACTAATGACCAGAGATTTTCCCTTTGCAGTGTACATGTAGTCGGCACATCCACCCCATCTTCTCCTCATGCTCCACACAAAGGAAGGAAGGGGGCTGCCAGGCTGCCATCTTTGTTCCTTCTTACCCTCATCTTCTAAGGTGGAGCCTCAGTGTTTGTGCTGACTTCAGCTTTTCTATACAGTTTTTAAAATGTTTTTAAAAAATTCTTAATTACTTAGGAGATAGCTTAGGGGGACAGTCAATTATTTTTTGTCAAGGTCAGATTGCTTGGTCAAGGTACAGTCAAGGTCCAGACTTCAGAGAAAATAATAATAAAAAAATCAACAATAATAAGTAAGTAAATAGATTTTGGGATTCATTCAAAAGAGGCTGGAGGTCTGGATTTGGCCCATGATCTGCCTGTTGACTACCCCTGGCTTAGGGGTTCTGTTCCTTATTTGGACCCCTCCACCCCTTGTGGAAGGGAAGCTCTTGTTGCATGCCTTCCAGCCTCACCCTCCAATGATTGGGGGGAGTGAGTTGTGATGCGTGCCACAAACTCTTCCGAGTCACAGATGGCCACAATGCCTGTCTATACTGCCTGGGGACCCGCACGTCCTTTCCAGCTGCAGTATTTGCAGGTCCTTCCCAAATAGAACTACGCAGTGCAGGGAGTTTTGTCTCTGAAAGTCCCTCATAGAAGAAACTATGAAAGTGGGAACAAGTTCTGACTGGAGAGACCCTCCACCCCAATACGTCATCCTGAAGAAGGTAGGAGTGGCTTCTCTTCTTCTTTGGTTCTGGGCAGCTTCAAGACCTTTGCCCCACCTCTGGCTCCGAGACACTCTGGAGATCAGAGCCAGGGCAGGTGGGGAAGGGAGATATATAAATGCTTCCAAAAGAACAGTTTGCATGGCTCATGTCTGACTGGAGTGGTACTTCCTATTAATGATGTCACCCTCAAACATGCCAGGGCTGCCTTGATTCCATCAGTGCCCAAGTGGGCTGAAAAGAGTATTTCATACTTCCCAAAGGGTCAGAGTGCTGATTCTCCCATCTTCTTGGTGGTGGTGTCAGCGGCTACCGAGCGTAGTCATCAGAGACAACCCAGGTCTACACCATATGATAAAGAAGCGAAGAGGCTTGGCCTCTGTCTGACCTTCACTCTCCTTCCCCTGATACATCCGGTACTAACCCAGGATGACGGATGGGCTTGCCCTCCCAACCCAGCCATGCTTCACCGGAGGGCATGGTACTTGGATGGATGTCAAGTTAGAGAGGGCCTGTTCGATTAATGAACAGCAGTAGAAAGAACCCTACCTAGAAATATTATGAAGCTAATGGGTTTATGTTTTGGTAAAATGACAAGGAATTTCCCCTTTATGGGCTAAGATTCCAGATGTATTGGACTGCCTTTTGTCCTTAAAATCCTGGGGGCTATCTGTTAGCTCCCTCGGAGTCCACCTGATGGCTATCAGTGTGTTTCATCCCCCAGTAGACACCTGCTCTGTGTTTTCACATCCACTCATGGGTTTCATGAATTTAAGTCGTTGTGTTGGCAAAATTGGTACCACTCCAGGAGCTGAACCTTGTTTTAGCATTTGTCACTAAGTTTTCATTTGCGCCCCAGGCATCCTGCACTCTACGTCATTCTGTGAAGGTAGCATTTTTGGTCACTGTTAAGTCTGTCAGAAGAACTGGGGCGCTAAGGATGCTTGTGGCTGACCCTCCCCCATACAGTTTCCAACAGGGATAGGGTATCTATGAGGTTACATCCTAAGTTCATTCCTAAAGTGGTGTCAGATTTGCACATCACCCAAAGGATCAGTCTACCAATGACTTACCCTAAACCTCATTGAGGCATGGAGAGGTGGCACTCATTGGACATGCCTAGGACTCTTGCAGGCTACTTGGGAAAAATGAAATCCTTTTGAAAGGCCCCTAGACTCTTTGCCTCATTCATGGAATGTATTCGGGGGAGAGGCCATTTCCTCCCAATGGCTGTCTAGATAAAGGCTAGGCAAAGGCTGTCTGCAGGGGACTGGACTAGATGATGTCATGAGGGCCCACAATTCTATGATTCTGTGAAATGGATCTCAGGGTGCATCCAATTCTGGTATGAGATTAACATCTCCTTTGAGCACAGCATGAAAACTCAATTGACTGGACTTCAGGTGGCATTGATCGTTTCCCTTTGAGAAATCCCTATTTCCCTGTTGCTGACTTCTGTAGAGCAGCAATTTGGAGTTCCAGTCAAGTAGCTGCTATTGATGCTCCTCTGGGCAGTGTGGTTCTGCAATCTGTTGTCACTGGACTCCAGCCCTCACCTCCTTATAAAGATGCTGCTGGTGAATCACCTGAAGTGAGCCACACACAGGGACAGTCACTCAAAGAAGGATGGGTTACTCACCTTGTAGTAGTCTGAGGTTTTTGAGATGTGTTGTCGCTATGTGTAGTGCGTGACCTGCCTTTCTTCCCCACTTTCCTTGACTGGGAGTTAGTGGTGGAGAAAGAACTAAGATGGTGGCAATCTGGCAGCCCCCTTTATTTCTTTGATGTGGAGCCCAAGAAAAGTGGGGGTGTTTGCATGGGCCACACAGACACGACTAGGGAAAAATCTCTAGTCCGAGGTGCATTGAGCAGGTATGTAACATGAAATTACACTAACCATAGGGAAAATAAATATGGAAGAGTTCAAATTACGACCAGGTGAGTAACCCACCCTTTCTGAATGGCGAATATAGATTGTGGCTCAAGAATCTCAAGTAACTTGGTCAGATATGATCCATTATTGAAAAGAACCAAGAAAGAGCAACTGTTGCTGGACTCTGCCCCTTCCTGTTCTGCAATGTCTGTTATTGGCTGGTTCTGGCCCCTCTCCAAGATGACTACACAAAGCCCCTGTCACATAGATATGGTTTCTGAACTTCCTTTTAAACCCTGTGGGACGGCGTTCTCTGGTGCACCTCCAAACAAGGAGTTTCCAGGAGAGACCCACACAGGACAAGGGACGCAGGACGGGGTGAACAAGCTTTTGAGGAGACTCCTTTAGAGGTTAAGGAAAAGAGATTGAAAGGGGCTCACTGTGCTTTACCTGTGCCCAAAGCTCTTTAGAGTGTGACAGTATAATGTGAATCTCCAAAAGTGTTGCCTAGCAACCGTTACTAAGGCAACGAGACTGTATTCACCTTGTATTCCAGTAAATGATCAATTAAGTGACCTGGTTTCTGGAAAGTCGCCTGTCTCTATTGAGATTTGAAGGAGGCTGCAAATTTTGTCTCTCATAGTACAATGGCCTTTCTACCTAGTGTCTTGCATTGTGCTTGTCTTGTTGGCTTTGGGACTCAGTCCCACACAAGGTATTCTCTGTGTAGAGACCTTTCTCTGGCAGCCCTTGTCTTTCCTACCCTTCCTGCCCTTTTAGTTTGCAGCCCGTTACCCTCTTGAGCTGGTCTTTGCCAATCGCCTTCACTTCTTGACCACATCCCCTCCAGTTCCCTTTCTGTAATCTTTCAGACTTTTGAGGCACAGCCTCTCTCCATTTTTTGTTTGTGCTTTGGGTAGTGTCAGGCTCACTGACATCACTTCAGTCGTAAAAATAGCCCCCTTGTTCCCTAACCCTCTCCTCATAGTTCTGACCATCTGACTCTTCATCTTGTTCATCCTCTCTATATGTCATTCTTCAGTATCATTTCTCTGTTCTGGTTCCCAGGGTTAAGCCTAGTATATGAGAGGGGGATTGAAAGAGGCAAGGGATGCAATTAATGATGTTTCAGAAATAATTGAGATGTTAAATACCTTTTCAACCAGAAGAAGCCTGGAAAAACTAGGAAGAACGATCTTGTTAAAATAACTACCATTTGGGAGGGCACCAAGGATTACCTGGCTAATTAAAACACAAATAAAGCCTGTAAACCAGACAGTCCAACAGACATGTGTTAGGGGGTTTATTCCTTCACCCTCCCACTTCCCTGATCCTTACCGCATGAACAGAGAGCAACAATTCCCAAAGTCTGACGGTGCAAACAATTCGATGTTTATTGGGGTGAACTTCCAGCATGCTTAAATCCAAGTTCCTTTTTCCTTATTTTTGAATCCCAACTTAGTTTCTGTTTGGCCTTAATTTATATGGTAATATTCTCAGCTATACCTTAACCAATCATTTTACTGAAATTTACCTAACCAATCTTAACCTATTGTAACATGATTAGTGGTGATTCCCTCTGCTCCTGGGGCAGCTGTGAGCAGTGGGGATTCCCCCTGCCACTGGATCCACCCTGCCATCCGCAGCGGCGGGAAGTGGCTCAGGTGGGCAATGGGGGTTCCCCCCGCTGCTGTGTCCTGCCTGTGTTGGCTGGGAGCAGCGGATCCTCCCTGCAGCTCCTAGCAGGTGGCTGGCTGAAGTCACAAAGGTCTTTGGAAGTCACAGATTCCATGACTTCTGTGATCAAATCACAGACTTATTTATGTCCCCCATAGATTTCTTTGCTTCCCTGCAGAAAAATTACTTTCTGACGAGGAAGGAAAGGGAAGTCACATGAGCGGTCAACCACAAGCATTACCAATTCACTGCCCTACCGTTCAGCCTCTCAACAGCCCCCCGAATGTTCACCAAGTGCATGTAAGTTGTGGCTGCTTTCCTCTGTCGCCAGTGGGTGCAAATATACCCCTACCTTGACGACTGGCTGCTCAGGGGCCGCACCAAGGCACAGATGTAGTCCCAAATCTGTTTGGTCAGGTGCATGTTTGAGCGGCTGGGTCTCCTCCTGAACTTGGGGAAGTCGACCTTGGAACCGACCCAGGGAATAGAATTCATTGGGGGCAGTGTACGACTCGGTTCAGGCGTGAGCACTTCTGCCAGAGACCCGATTCCAAGCCATCACTGACATAATTCAAAGCCTCCAGCAATTCCCAGCCACAACAGCAAGGGGGTGCCTGAGTCTTCTCGGCCACATGGCTTCCCCAGATCAGGCAGCCTGTCCCTGCGTGGGATCTTAACCTGGTCCTCTCCAGGCTCATGGGGCCCCCGTTCGAACCACTGGCAACTTGGAAGGTAGCGTTCCTGGTCGCCATTACTTCTGCAAAGAGGGTGTCTGAGCTAAAGGCCTTCACCTCTGACCCACCTTACAATGGTTTTCCACAAGGATAAGGTACAACTCCGGCCGTACCTGGCCTTTTTCCCCAAGGTGGTGTTGCACTTCCACACCAGCCTGTCAGGAAAATGCCATGTCTTGATTTTTCTCTGTCACCCCAGATCTTCTTTCAGCTCCCCTTCCCCTACCAATGAACCTTGCCCATACCCAGGCCGGACCACCTCCAAGGGGTAGATATTTGTCATTGTGATCTATGCAGTGCTTGGCCACTCTGCTGACCGAGAGCTAAGGTTGCCCATTAGTGCCCCTCATGATGTGGCCCAATGATTATTTCCCACCGATGATACTTTAGGCGCTGCTCTTGGACATGAGTTTTGGGTAGATTGGTACCTGTAGCATCTCCTTAGCTTTTATGCTTCTGCCAGTCTGGGTCCTGTCCTTCAAATCGTACTGGGTCCACATATTACATCCAGCAAGGAGAAACCACGGTTTGCTCTTGAGTTTCTGTAACTCCAGGTATCTGCAGTTGTTGTTGTAGGGCGGTGATATGGAATGCTGTTCTCTGGTGGCAAAATATAGTACCACCAGCAACACTGTGAGAAATTCATTGGTTACACCTGAGCTGAAGATCCGATGTTTGGAATTTGAGGCATGCAGTCCAAGATGAGAAACCACAGTACAGGTGGAGCAAGAGGGATGCACAGAGGGCAGGGAGTTATGCAGGGATAGGGAATGGCGGTGCTTGGGCTTTATTATTGATTTGCATGGACTGGGGACAGGGTGTGTCACCCTGGCATTATTGTTCTGTGGGCTAGACAGGTCTAGGTAATCTCCACTCAACACCGGATCTGGGTGGGTGAGTGGCAAAGGTTATTCTAAATCAACTTTTGGTCTTGATTCAGTTTGCCAGCAGCAAGTTCAGTCAAAGCAGCTAGGTTCAGGGGAGGTTCTGGACCCATATTATGAAATACTTTAAATAAAAGCTTTACACCAAGCCAAACAAAAATATTTGGTTGAGGAGCAGTAAAACTGTAGCTCCTCCTTCCCCTACCCCTGGCTTTGCAGCACCCCTCCCCTTAGGGTCTGTTTCTTCTCCTCCTCCCTGTATTGGGAGGTTGTTGGCCTTGGCTCTGCGACTTCTCTTAGGCTCACCCACTCCCACCATTAATCGTTTCAGAGTCCTGGCTTGTCAGTTTTTCTGGTACTTGATTTTCTCACTCTACTTTGTTTTCTCCCTCAGACAAACATTGGTTCCATCTTGGTCTCAGTAAATCCGTACAAACCCATCTCTGGTCTGTACAGCGCGGCCGCCATGGACCTGTACAGACAGCATCACCTGGGTGAGCTGCCGCCCCATATCTTTGCCACTGCTAATGAATGTTACTGCTGCTTGTGGAAGCGTCACGACAGCCAGTGTGTTCTGATCAGGTTAGAGACTAAAAATACAGCTAATCTCCTGGTTGTGTTACACTCCCATCATCCAGTCTGCGATGGTCCCTGTGTCCCTACCCCTTGGCTCTCCTACGCCTGCTGTAGTGGAGATGCCCCATATTTGGTCCTACAGACACTTAGTCTCCATTCTCCCTGGATGGGACAGTCCCTTGCTCTGGTCTGGGTTTGTGAGTATATCATGTCTGTTCCTTAACAGTGGAGAAAGTGGAGCTGGAAAGACCGAGAGCACCAAGCTGTTACTCAAATTCCTGTCAGCTACGAGCCAGAACTCTCTAGGGGGTCCTGCGTCCGAGAAGAGCACTCACGTGGAGGAAGCCATCCTGGAGAGCAGGTACAGTTCACCTGCACGGGAGAGAGAACCAGTGAGGAGCCAGGGATGGTATCTGCAGGGGTAAGAGGGGCCCTGTATGGCTGGGGCAGCTGTGTGACCTCTATCACACAACAGGCCTTTCACTTCACTGAACAACATACTTCTGGAAGGCACAGAATGATAGAATCATAAAGTTTGAGGCCAAAACATCATTAGATCATCCAGTCTGACCTTCTGTGGAGCACTCGCCCCAATCCCACATGGCAATCAGTTAAACCCCGTGCATGTGAGCAAGAACCACCAGCTAAGCCCCTCAGAGCCCTGGCCCTCTCCGCTCAGTGTCCCATCTCCAGCTGTGGCCGCTCCTGATGGTTCAGGAGAGAGAGTAAAACACCTGACAGAATACATTGGTGATGGGGGTGTGGTGGTGGGGGGGGAGGGGGAAGAATCCCTTCCTGTCTCTGAAGGTGTTCAGCTGAAACCCTGAGCTGTGAGTGCCAAACACTGAAGCATGAACGTTCAGGTACCACAGTGATGAGCGCCGTATAAGAACCAGAACGGAACTTGGCAGCTGGTATTGACACATCTGAACAGTGATGGTGTTAAGCAGGGACAGTGTAAGAAACACTCCCTGAAAGTCCAGGCCCCTTGTAAAGGGCCAGTACAGTCGCTACTTCCCAAATAGCCCTTTGTAGTTCTGCGGGCCTGTGGCACTTCAGTCCTGTTTTCTTCCATGCCGGCCTTTATGCATGACCCCCCCCCGAATTAATCTGTAAAACCAGTCCCGTGTCCTCAGACCCACCTCTGTCCTGGAGCCTATGGTAAACTGACAAATGGTAATGGCTGGGCAGGTGGCTAGCTAGGGAGAACTGACATCACTCAGACCCTAAGGGTATGTCTATACTAGCCGCCAAATTGGCGGGTACCGCTCAATGTATCAGGGATCGATTTATCACGTCTCATCTAGAGGCGATAAATATCAATCCCCGAATCGATACCTGTGCTCCACCTCAGCAGGAGGAGTAAGCGGAGTCGGCGGGGGAGCGGCCGCGGTCGACTCGCTGCCGTGGGGACGGCCAGATAAGTCGACCTAAGGTACTTCGCGTAGCTGAAGTTGCGTATCTTAGATCAATCCCCTCCCCGTAGTGTAGCCCAGCCCTTAGTCTGTTTGTCTTTTAAATCTTTTAACTGTGCCTGCAATGAGTCTGTAGCGTTAGGCCCCTTTTGCTGCTACCCTCTTCTTGCTTCCCCTGTGACCTCAGTTTGTTACAGATACTTGTTGTGTTTGTCTTTAAATAGATTGTAAGCTGTTTGGGGCAAGGAGTGTTGTTACTTGTGCAATGCCTGGCATAATGTACATCCATCATAGGCCTTTGGGAGAAACTGCAATATGAATAGGAAGACCCCACTCTGGGGTTCCATGCTGGTGCATGAGATCAGGGTGGGAGCCCCCCACTCGCCTTGGGAGGATAAGCAGAGGAATATTGAGGAGCAGGGAAGTAGACAGCATTGGTGAGACCATTACTGGATATTACTAGGCTTTTTCATTAGAAATGTTAACGTATCTCTCACATTTCCATCTTGCTTGCGTGGTCTCTTCAGGAGACTTCATTTCTAAGACACAGAAAATGTATGAAAATATCCAGATTTGTACTTGTTTATTGAAACTTCAGCACAGTGTATCAAGTTTTGAGATTTTTATGTGAAGATGCTTCTTTGTTCAACTGATATCCTTCCTCCATGACAGAAAGCTAGTGCTGGAAGGATTCTGAAAGGTTCATAAAACAGGTTGTTGATGTTTTCTCTAATATTTATTTTATTTTCCCAGGGGTTCTACTCCATCCTCATCCTCCTCGACCTCTCTGCTCCTTTTGACACTGTTGATCATACCCTCCTTCGTGACTTTTTGTCCTCCCTTGGCTTTTGTGACTCCGTCCTCTCCTGGTTCTCCTCCTACTTCACTGGCTGCACCTTCAGCATCTCTTTCGGTGGGTCCTCTTCCTTCCCTCTCCCACTGTTTGTGGGGTCCCACAGTGCTCTGTCCTTGGCCCCACTTCTCTCTGCTCCCTTAACCCTTCTCTTTGAGTGACTTCATCTGCTCCCATGGCTTCAGCTCTCATCTCTAAGTCAGTGTGTCACAGATCTACCTCTTCATTCCTGATCTGTCTCCTTCAGTCCACTCCCATATCTCTGTCTGTTCTCTGACATCTTCTCCTGGATACTTCTCACTGTCCACTTTATAACATGGCCAAAGCCAAACTCCTGATCTTTTCTCTGAAACCGTCCTCACTCCCCGTTTTCTGTCACTGTTAACAATGCAACTGGTCCTCTCTGCCATTTAGGTCTGTAATCTGGGAGTTATCTTTGACCGCTCTCTTTTCTCCTCTTACATCCAGCCTGTGTCTAAATTCTGCAGCTGCTTCCTTTGAAACATTTCCAAAATCCACTTTTTTCTCTCTCTCCATATAGCTAAAACTCTGGTTCCAGACCCTCATCATCTGCTGTCTTTACTGCTACCTTCTCTGCTCAGGCCTGCCTGTCACCCATCTCTGGTGCCTTCAAAATGAAGCATCTAAAATCATTATTCTGGCCTGTCACTCTGTCACCCTCACCGCTTTGAATTCCTGCCCTGCACAGGTTTCCTGTTCTCCACTGCATCAAATGCAAACACCATCAGGCTCTTTGCCGCTCTGTTCCACATATATATCGGCATTTGTCTCTCTCTGCCTTGCCTCCTCCATTCTCTTTGTTTCACTAATAATGTCAGCCTTAAATGCCTATTCGTCCACTCTTCCACAAATGCCTCTGCACTTTCTTCTATGCTGCCCCTTAGGCATGGAATGCCTCACTGAGCTAACTGTATAGCCCCTCTCCTCTGCTCCTTCAAATCTTCTGTCATGGTCCCTGCTAGAAATCAGCTCTTCGGTGAACGCATGGGGCTGCTGCAGTTGGAGAGAGCTGAATTACTATTATTATTTAAATTCAGATTATTTAGAACCACCAGGAGTTGTCCAATTGGTAGTTAACCTGCACATGTAACTGTGGTAACCTTGTTATCTTCACCGATGTCCTCCCTTCCCCTTCTGTTTGTCATGGTCATTTTGTTTTGGATTAGACCCTGATCCTGCGAACGTGTGTGTGTGTGTGTAATATTGTGCATGTGCGGTGTCAATGACCCAATGGGACTACTTGTGTGTAAAGTTACTCATGTGTAAGTGTTAGCAGGATCAGGACTTAGCTAGTAAGCTGTCTGGGGCAAGGCCCACGCTTCCTGGTGTGTTTGTGCAGCTCCCAACACAGAGGAACCTGCTCATGCATGGGCAGCCTGGGTGCTATTGCAGTACAAATCATTTAATTTTTGCCTTTGTTTAAAGCCTGTTTTTCAAAGGATACAGTCCAGAGGTGGAAAGATTTCCTTGCATTTCAGTGTCACTACCTTCACATCGCTAACCTTGTCCAAACTCGAGACAACCTGGCATTTTCTGCAAACTCCAGCGGTATTTGAACTCAAATAACATCGTGGGCCACAATTATTTTTTAACCTTTTCATAATCCTGGACCTATTTCTCTCTGAGACTGCACAGAGGAGACTGTGGGCATCATCCACACATTCACAATAGAGGTTTCTCAGAGGGGTAATGCAATCCTCTTTGTAAAAATCACATTGAGTTTTACTGTTAAATATACACTTTCACAGAGCATTCCTGCAATGTGGCCTTGACTTTTTCTTTGTGTTTTGTTTTCCCCACTGGACTTTTAATCTTCGTACTGGTTAAACCACTGACTGTCAACCTTTCCAGACTTTAAGGAGTCTGATTTGTCTTGTGTACCACCAAGTTTCACTGCACTTGAAAAGTACTTGCTTACAAAATCAGACATAAAAATCAAGTGTGTTATAGCTCACTACTACTGAAAAATTGCTTACTTTTTCATCATTACCGTGGAATATAAACAAGTCATTATCTGTGTGCAATTTTAGTTTGTACTGACTTCACTAGTGCTTTTTATGTAGCATGTTGTAAAACTAGGCAAATATCTAGAAGAGTAGATGTACCTGCTGAAAGACATCTGCATACCCCTAGGCTACAGGTACCCCTGGTTGAGAACCACTGGGTTAAACTACTAAATGGAGTATTTCTAATCCTGGTCCCATTTTGCCTGTTTGAATGAAACTGGCTTTTCCCCCTTGAAGTGTAATTGATATCATTCTGCTGAGCAAAATTCAAAGTCTCTCAGCCGGGGTGGGCAAACTACGGCCTGTGGGCTACAACCAGCCCGCGGGACCATCCTGCCCGGCCCCAGAGCTCCTGGCTGGGGAGGCTACTCCCAGCCCCTCCCCTGCTGTCCCCCCTCCCCTGCAGCCTCAGTGTGCTGCACCGCCAAAGCTCTGGCCCGCTGCTCCTGGACAGCGCTACAGCAGCGGGACTGCAGCTTCCGGGAGCCATGCGGAACAGCTCCATGAGCAGAGCGGAGGAAGGCAAGCCCCCGACCCCACCCCCTGGCTGGAGCACGGGAGCAGGGAAAGCTCCCAACCACGCTCTGCACCGGGAACCTGAGGGCCAGATTAAAAGGTCCGATGGGCAAGATGCGGCCACCCCTGCACTACTAGACCACCAGAGTCCCTGCAGGTTAAGTGTGTGTGGATCTTCAGCCTGAAACCTTAACAACTGAGGTTTGTCCAGGCTGAATGGACATTAAAGATCCCAGGGCAGTTTTCTTAAATCTTTCTGAAAATCTTGGGTGACAAGAGCCCAGTTTACATCTACTGCATAATACTGTATTGTGCAGCCTATTATCAAATTATTGTCCTGGCTTCTCTAGCTTCCAGCAGCAATAAAGGCCGAGCCAGGAGGGTGACTTGCTTTGGACGTGAGATGGGCCCACATGGTGCTAATGTTGATTGCCCACATGAACCTGGGTGTGAGTTAACTAATCCCAGTCCCAGGTAACTGCCTCTTGCCAACACTGCCAGCCTCTCCCCTCCAGCTCTGCCTAGCTTATTTTACCTGCCGTTTTCTCCAGTCTGTGTCATGGTGAATGAGTCCTCCTGGTGCTGCTGTTCAACTCCCCCATTGTCTTCCTTCCCCAGCCCTATCCTGGAGGCCTTCGGAAATGCCAAGACGGTTTATAACAACAACTCCAGCCGCTTCGGCAAGTTCATCCAGCTGCACTTTTCCCAACATGGACATATTCAGGGAGGGCAAGTCACTGATTGTATCCTTTCCTCTTGCTGCCTCTGCCCCAACACACACGTCAAAGAGGGGAGGAGCCCAGGGAGGCTGAAAATGGGTGGCCAAATTTCCCTGTAATGGTGTGATTTCCTTTGTACCTCTTTTAGAACAGGCAAGGCCGTGTCTACTCTGTGAGCCGTGAGGAGTTTGCACTTCTTTACCCTTCCCTGCATCTACAGATCCCATAATATCTATGTATGAGAGGGGAACAAAGTTTGGGTTCCTATTCTAAAATATCACAAATACTTTAATCCACAGAAGTTTTGTAGTACAGCAGGCCTGTTATACCATGTAGTTCATGCTGCTCCCTTGGAAAGCAGCAGAGGATTGTTCCTTTTCTGTATGTTCTCTTGGCAGCTGCGGTCCACAGCCAAGCCCTGGCTGGGAGTTAAGATGACACTGTCCACCATGTCCAAGCTGCACTTGGACATAAGGAACAATGGCAGCTGTACGGGGCCAGTTGCAGCTCCCTGATTAAGAGCTGCCCAGTGCCAGTGCAGAGGGGCAATCCTGCAGAGTCGAGGTCTGCTTCTGCGCCGTCCCCACTGCTGGAATGGCTTTGACATCCTCTCCCCGTTCCCATCACGTGGGGGTTGGGTAGAAGGCAGCTGAACATCAGCAGAGTTATGTTGTATGGTGAGTGTGCCACAGGCCATCTCTGGCTGCTTTAAAGCACTTTGTGCAGCTTACATGGCACAAGACTGGAGATCTGGACTATAGAGTCAGGTGGCAGCCAAGTCAGTGACTTATTGTGGAGGATATTTTTGCTTAAGTGACTTGCCCAAGGCCCATCTTGGAGCCCAAAGGCAAGAGACTGGAATAAGAGACTTGGTTTTCAAAATGCTGAGCACTGCAACTCCCCCTCCCTCCCAGGGGAGCAGCAGGTGCTTAGACCATTGGAAGTAATTCTCCCTTGTGCAGTTGCTGGTGCTGATTTGAAAAAAGAAAAGAAAAAAGCAACTGGGCCAGAGTGTCAGCTCAGCCTCTCCTCTGCTCTTCTTGCCTCTCCTGCTTTCTGCAGGTAAAGTCTCCTCCATCTCAAACTGAAGTTGGGGCAGAAATCACATGGGACGTTTTCTGGCCTGTGTGTGTAGTAGATCAGGCTAGCTGGATTATAACAACGTGTCACTTCTGGCCTTAAAAACTATGAATCTCTAGCTTCTGTGACCTCCCTGTATGCCCTGGGCTTGACCTCTGCCTCTCCCAGAGTACTCTGCCCTGCCACAGGCCCTGACCTCTCTTCCACTCTCACTTTTAATCTCTTGTTCTGAAAGTAATGCTCATGGCCATTCATTGCCTCTTTCCTATAACTTAAGGCCTGGTCTACATAGAAAACAGGTCGACCTAGCTACATTGCACAGGGGTGTGAAAAATGACCCGGGAGTCATAGCTGTTGACATAAGTCCTAGTGTAGACAGCACTATGTATGGAAGAGTTCTTCAGTTGACCAAGCTAACACCTTTTGGAGAGGTGGATGTACTACAGTGACGGAAGAACGCCATCCAACACTGTAGTAAGTGTCTACACTACAGTGGCACTGAATTAATTCCCATGGGGCTTGGAAATTCTTTGGCAGTCACCAGGAAATCAGATGGTGAGGTCACTTGAATGCTGTTTTCCCCTTAACCTGATGCTCAGATTTATTGGAAAAGGTGAGTAAAGTTTGTTTCTGGGAGTGTGTATCCCCACCCTCCCTCAATCTCGTGAGCCCCTCTATTCTCTCGCTCCCATAAGGGCTGCCCCTTATCAGTTGGATGGTGCTACCCCTGTGTCCAGTCACCACAGTGAAGGCATCATCTCTCTAGGATAGCATTGTTGATGCTCTCTCTCCAGTCATTCCAACGGAGTACCAGTGCCACAGGAGGAAGGAGGGTTGTTACTGGAGAGCTTTGTTTTAATGCTGTGTTTCAGAGAAAGGACCTTTCAAACTCTTCCCTTGTTGCCTGGCTAACCTTTGCAGCCTGGGGGCTGTGAGGTCAGGCCATGACATTTAGGGGCTCCCGTTCCTTCAGCGCCATTTCCTTAAAGGGCTTTTACCCTCTTCCTAAATAATATGTACTCCGCAGTGACTGTGATTTTGGAGGGCATGTGGATGAGGCACTTTACTGTAGTTACACCAGAAGCAGCTGCTGCTATGAGGCTCATGCCTTCCCAGAGTGGGTGTAGAATCTACCCATAGGTTCTCAGAAATGGT
Source organism: Sternotherus odoratus (assembly GCA_032164245.1). Classification (NCBI taxonomy): domain Eukaryota; kingdom Metazoa; phylum Chordata; order Testudines; family Kinosternidae; genus Sternotherus; species Sternotherus odoratus. Next base: position 63,896,789 of record JAVMKO010000011.1, read on the forward strand.
GCCATGTCAAAATTTGTCCACCATCTGGCCAAGTGATCTATGGCTACCTATTTTGGTAGGTAGGGCAAGACCCTCCCCTATCTTTTTGCCCCTTGTTTTCATCCCAGAGGTAGGGAGGTATGTTTTGACTATTATAGTCACTTCTTTTCAAAGGGCACATTTTCATGTGTGTACTTAGTCAGGGAGAGTCAGTTGCAGTGGTCCTTCTTTAAGGATCCTTTGAAGTTAGGACAGTAGATGAAACACATTTGTGCTGTTGCATTATTTATTGCACTAAAATGTTATGCTGTGTGTCAGTTAAGGATGGTTTATGTGTAACCTGCCTAACACACAATCCCAACAGCAAGGAAATTAAAAGATAAGGTAACCAACAGCACATGTCCTTAATACACATCTATAATGCACCACAACTTTAAACTTGGCCGCAACAGGAATACCAGCCTTTCAGTACCTCCTTCTACAAATTCCACCCTCCCCTCTATCCCAAAGAACCCTGACCCCTTCTCCTCCTTTAACCCCAGTTTTGTGAAGGGGGAAATCAGGCCTTACCAATCAATTTCAATTATTTGGAGAGAGGGGGTCATCAAATGTGGACAAGGTTGATTTTAACAGGGTTCCTGCAGGGCCCTCCTGGCTCCTGCCTCCACTTGTCCCAGAAAGTCACTGAGAGACCCTGTTTGCAGTGCTCACCTGTGCTTTATTTTACAAGACGTGCTCCCACCACCTTCACAGCACAATCTACACAGAATTCCTTCTCGCTTGCCTCCCAGCAGGAGAGAAGGGCAAGCTATTCCTCCCTGCTTCCCCTCAGAGCAGCTTCCCCTCTTCCTAGCTGCTGCTCCACGGGTACTTTCCTGTGCAGCTGCACTGCACCCCACCACACACTTCCTTTCTCTCTCAGTGGCTTTTATCCAGCCCCAGCCTGCAGAGGCAGCGGCTGTTCCTGCTCTGCCAATCAGGGCCAGGTGGCCTCCCCAGCTCCAATTTACCTTCCTTCAGTGTAGCTGGGGTGACCGAGGGTTTGCTAAGCAGTTCTCCTGCTCGCACCCTGTCACAGTGATCCATTGGATATAGCATACTTAGAGGTTCAGAAAGCCTTTGACAAGGGCCCTCATCAAAGGCTCTTAAGCAAAATAAGCTGTCATGGGCTAAGAGAAGGTTCTCTCATGGATCAGTAACTGTTTAAAAGACAGGAAACAAAGGGGAGGAATAAATGATCAGTTTTCAGACTGGAGAGCAGTAAATAGTGGTGTCCCCCAGGGGTCTGTACTGGGACCAGTGCTGTACAGTCATAACTGATCTGGAAAAAGGAATAAACAGTGAGGTGGCAAAAATTGCAGATTATACAAAATTACTCAAAATAGTTAAATCCAAAGCTGCCTGCAAAGAGTTACAAAGGCTCTCACAAAACTGAGTGACTGGGCAACAAAATGGCAGATGAAATCCAGTGTTGATAAATGAAAAGTAATGTACTTTGAAAAACAATTTCAGCTATACATATACGATGGGGTCTAAATTCGCTGTTACCACTGAAGAAAAAGATCTTGGAATTATCATGGATAGTTCTCTGAAAACATCTGCAAAATGTGTAGGAGCAGTCCAAAAAGCAAACAACATTAGGAACCAGTAGGGAAAGGCTAGCTAATAAGACTATAAATATCATAATGCCTCTCTATAAATTCATTGTAAGCCCACACCTTAAATACTACGTGCAGTTCTGATCACCCCATCTCAAAAGACATTAGAATTGGGGAAAAAGTACAGAGAAGAAGAACAGAAATGATTATGGGTATGGAACAGCTTTTATATGAGGAGAGAAATAAAACCTGGACTTTTCAGCTTGGAAAAGAGATGACTTGGGGGGATGTGATAGTGGTTTATAAACTGTTGACTGGTGTAGAGAAAGTGATGACAAATGTTATTTACTCCTTCACATAACAAAAACCAGGGGTCACCCGATAAAATTAATGGGCAGCAGGTTTAAAATCAAACACAAAGTAATATTTCTTCACACAACACACAGTTAACTTGTGGAATTCCTTGCCAGAGGATGTTGTGAAGTGCAAAACTAAAACAGAGTTCAAAAAAGAGCTAGATAAGTTCCTGGAGGATGGGTCCATCAATGGCTGTTAGCCAGAGTGGTCCGAGATGCAGCCCCATGCTCTGGGCATGTGTAGCCTCTTTGCCAGAAGCTGGGAATGGGCAACAGGATATATCACTTGATGATTCTATTTTGTTCATTCCCTCTGAAGCTTTGACCAGTGCCAGAGACAGGATACTGGGCTGGATAGACCATTGGTTTGACACCATATGGCTGTTATGTTCTTAGGTACATGCTCATATTTGAGGAAAACTGATCTCTCAGAAATCCTTGTATTTATCAAATATGCCTTGTCACTTCAAGAGCATCCTATATAATAAATCGGCTAGCGAAGTGTGTGTGAAGCCGTCATGCACAGTAGAGACGGCCGGACGAAGGGCATGCTGGGAGTTGTAGTTCAGCGGCACACGGTGCAGGGTTTACAGGAGAAAGAAGACTTTGCTTACCTCAGGTTATGGTGGAGGGGGTACGGCCCGATAGGAGATATCAGTGGGGTGAGTGGGGAGCATGGCAGGGGAACAGGGGTTACCAGAGGACATGGGTTACTAAGGGTTCCCGGAAAGGGCGGGGGCAGTGGGACTGGGGTTGCCGGGAGGGGCAGGCGCAGGAGTTACTGGGGATTACCGGGAGGCGCAGTGCGACAGGGGTTACTGGAGGGCACAGAGGGACGGGGGTTGCTGGGAGGGGCAGGCGCAAGAGTTACCGGGGATTACCGGTAGGACGGAGGGGCCGTCGCAGGTTACCGGGAGGGACGGGCGCAGGGGTTACGGAGAACGTGGTGGGACGGGGGTTACTGAGAGGCGCTGGTTACTGGGAGCAGGGGTTACCGGGGGGCGCAGTAGGACTGGGGTTACCAGGAGGGGCAGGTGGGGGGTGTGGAGGGACGGGAGTTACCGGCACAGGGAGCCGAAGGACTCAGCTCCTCTCCCCCAGAGCGGGAGGCAGTTCGGGCGCCGCCAGCCCCCGAGTGTCCCTCCAGGCCGGGGAGCCCCGATCCCCCCCACCACGAGGGGCACTGCAGGCCTCACCCCCCCCCCCGGGGGAAGGAGACGATGGGAGGGCGAGCAGGGAGGGGTGTGTGGGAGAAGGGACTGGATGGGGTGACCTGGCCCGTGTACACGGGCTTTTACACTAGTACTTATATATTAGGGAAGTTAGTAAAGGGACCTGTTCCAAGGTTGTAACAATTGATAGGATTAGGAGCCCGCCAGGAATTTTTAAAAAAAATGTCCCTGGGGTATGTAGGCTAATTGAAGAAAACAAACATTTTTATTTGCTGATTGAGAAGTAGAGGTATGTACAAAAACATCCACTGATTTCCATCAGGTGCAGCTGACTTGTCTAAAATTGATTAGCTTTGTGGAGAGACTTAAGGAGATCAGCACTCATCAGGTCCCTTCTCTGGGCCAAGGCTATCCAGAAACTTCTCTCCTAGCTCTTATCCTATCAGCTGGGAAACAAGGAGCTATTTATCCATATGAATTGCTTTGAGTGCTACTCTGATTCTGAGGCTGCAGGGGCTGGCTGGGGAGGAGGGGAGTTAGCTCTCCTGGTCATAAGAACAGCCATATTGGGTCAGACCAAAGGTTCATCAGCCCAGTATCCAGTCTGCTGACAGTGGCCAATGCCAGGTAACCTGGAGTGAGTGAACCTAAAAGGGAATGATCAAGTGATTTATCTCCTGCTATCCATCTTCTCTTCCCCTGCCCCCCAACAAATGGAGGCTAGGGATACCATTCCTTACCCATCCTGGCTAAGAGCCATTAATGGACTTCACCTCCATGAATTTATCCAGTTCTCTTTTAAACCCTGTTATAGTCCTAGCCTTCACAGCCTCCTCAGGAAACGAGTTCCACAGGTTAACTATGTGAAGAAGAACTTCCTTTTATTTGTTTTAAACTTGCTGCCCATTAATTTCATTGGGTAGCCCCTAGTTCTTATATTATGGGAATAAGTAAAGAACTTTTCTTTATTCACTTTCTCCCCACCACTTATAATTTTATAGCCCTCTATCATATCCCACCTTTGTCTCCTCTTTTCCAAGCTAAAAAGTCCTAGCCTCTTTAATCTCTCCTAATCTGCCAACCTCCTAATCATTTTAGTTGCCCTTCTCTGAACCTTTTCTAATACCAGTATATCTTTTTTGGGATGAGGAGACCACATCTGTACACAGTATTCAAGATGTGGGCACAACATGGATTCATACAAGGGCAATAAGCTATTCTCTTTCTTATTCTCTATCCCTTTCTTAATTATTCCTAACATCCTGTTTGCTTTTTTGACTGCCACTGCATGGATGTCTTCAGAGAACTATCCACAATGACACCAAGATCTTTTTCCTGATTAGTTGTAGCTAAATTAGCCACCCCATCATATCGTATGTATAGTTGGGGTTATTTTTTCCAATGTGCATTACTTTACATTTATCCACATTACATTTCATTTGCCATTTTGTTGCCCAATCACTTACTGTAACAAGGTCCACTGGCTGCCTCTCTTCCTGGGACCTGCTGGCTGCCCTAATAAAGCTCCAAGAGGCCTCAATTGTGCAACACCCATGTCTCTATTTACAAAAGCATTGTCCCACCACCAGTATTAAGCACCATACATATTTACCAGCCTAGTTGGCACCTTTCACAAACAGTCAGCCCTCAACCAGGAGACTGATCTTACCCTGGCCACTTGAATCCTCCCAGCCTTTATAGCCCTCAGGCTATCAGGTGCAGCCAATCCCCAGGCCAGGCATCAGGCTTTTCCCAGCCCCAGTCTATTTCCCCTGATTGGGGCTGGCTGAGCAGGGGCTAATTAGGTGCCTTTGCAGTAGCACCCTGCTACACTTAGTTTTGTGAGATCTTTTTGAAGTTCTTCACAGTCTGCTTTGGTCTTAACTATCTTGAGCAGTTTAGTATCATCTGCAAATTTTGCCACCTCACTGTTTACCCCTTTTTCCAATCCATTTATGAATAAGTTGAATAGGATTGGTCCAAGGACTGACCCTTGGGGAACACTAGTTACCCCTCTCCACTCTGAAAATTTACCATTTATTCCTATCCTTTGTTGCCTGTCTTTTAACCAGTTCTCAATCCATTAAAGGATCTTCCCTCTTATCCCATGACAACTTAATTTACATAAGAGCCTTTGGTGTGGGACCTTGTCAATGGCTTTCTGGAAATCTAAGTACACTATGTCCATTGGATCTCCCTTGTCCATGTTTATTGACCCCTTCAAAGAACTCTAATCAATTAATAAGACATGATTTCCCTTCACAGACATCATGTTGACTTTTGCCCAACAATTTATGTTCTTCTATGTGCCTGGCGGGAAACCTAAGCCAGGGTAGGGGGGGAGCTGCTTGTTCTGCTCCTCGGGGACAGCCCTGCAGCAACTCCTCAGAAAGCAGCGATGGGCTTCTGGCTCTGCCGACGAGGGCATGAAGAAGTGGTTTATTTTCCTGTTTGCACTCTGCTGGGGTATGAAACTCGGCGGCGGGGCGGCAGGGAAGATGTTCCCCTTCCCTCCCTAAATGGCACCTCTTGCTATAGACATTTTGCTGAGGTCTCCTATATATCGGAATGTGCCCTCCTGTAAATTGTCCCTCCTTTTTGTACACTCCCACCCGTATGTCATTCCGTGATGGTCCAAATAAAGGCTGGGTTCAGTGATACGGACAAAAGAGTCTGGGATCTGGATGAGAGGGTCTTCCTGGGCACTTTGCTCCCATCAGCCAGAGCTCTAATCTCACACATTATTGCAGAACCCTTGCACTCAGTAAGTGTTCTTAGGAAAGTGAAACACTCAGTTGAGGTAAGAGCTGAGGGCAAGGACCAGTTCCTGCACACACCTTGCTCAGGTGCAATAGTTGAGTTCAGAGAAATTTGATGTGAGATTGATTTGGGTGGTAAGACCTGCAAGGTCCCAGTTACTGCTTTGCCTATGTTGGCTTTAAGAGAGTCCCTGAGGGCCTTGCCTTCTCAGTGTTCTTCACTACTGTGAATTCTAAGTCTAATGTAGATTTCACTTGCTATCAGCTGTCCTCTTGTGCTCATTTCAGAATCGCGTTGTGCACCAGAACCTGGGAGAGCGGAATTACCACATCTTTTATGCATTGCTGGCTGGGGTCAGTGGGGAGCAGAAAGGTAATTGATCGCTCGGTAAGCTGGCCCCATGCAAACAGTTTTAATACAGCCAAATGCAAGGTTGAACATATGGAAATTAATAAGAGTGCAGGCCACACCTGCAAAATGGGGTGCTGTATCCTAGAAAGCAATAACTCTGAAAAGGATTTAGGGGTCATAACGGACAAGAAATTGAATATGAGCTCATGGTGCAATGTTGTGGTAAAAAAGAGCTTATGTGATCCTTGTATAAACAGGAGCAGTAAGTAGGAATGGGTTGGCAGGCTTCCCAAAATGAATAACAGCACTTTGGGTGGTTGATAAATACTGCTAGCCTTCCCAGAAAAGGGGAAGTGGGAGAGAGGAGAGGGTGAATATCTATTGTACTAGAAAGGGAGTTCCAGGCATACGAAGAAGTGGGATAGAGATGTCTTTGCACATCAAAGGGAAAATAGCGAGGAGTGTACAGAGCTAAGCTAAATTATTTAGGCCTTTGAAGGGGAGGATGAGGAACCTTAACCTTGTGTGGCAGGGTGCTGGCCAGGAGGGCCTGAGCCAGCCCTGCTGGCCCTTTAAGAGGGAGAAAACCTCTGAAAGCCTCCCCTTGCAGGGAAGGCTAATCAGCCACCTGGGCTGCAGAGGGCTCAGGGTTATGTGCTGCACCTGGCAGCCTCTCCAGAGGATAAAAGCCTGCGGGGGAGGAAGCCCAGGGTGGTGGTGTGGTAGAAGGTGAAGGCTGCAAGCTGCAGAGACACAGAGCAGGGAAGTAGATCTAAGGCTAGGAGCCTGAAGAGCTGACTACTTCCTGAGACCAGCCAGGCTGAGGCTCAGCTAAACTGTGTAGAGCTGTATATAGTAGGTGGTGGGGTTTGCACTAAGCTCCACTGTGAGTCACAAAAGAGTCTCCTGCCTGTTTGTGACATGAGGGAAGAGCAGATCTCCTACACTTGATACAGAAGGCAGGAGGGATCCAGTGGATGGATGTAAAGAGAGGGAGTAACAGGCAGCAGAGATTTTTCAAGGCAGAATTTTTGGCAGACAGAGAGGTGAGATTTGGAGAGAACAGAGAGGAGGAGGATGTAGCAGTGGAGGGAAGAGACAACCAGAGTCTGGATAAAGATTTTAGCTCTTGTCACGGGGAGGGGAAAGATGGAATTTGGAGATGTCAAATAGGAAAAACAATAGGATTTGACAGCTATAGAGCTGGGGCAGAAAGGAGCTGAAAATGACACAATGATGGTGAATCTGGGTGAGATTAACAGGGATAGAGAAGGCTGAACAAAAGGAAGTTTTGTGGAGAAAGTTGAGTTCAGTTTTCACCATATTAATTTTGCCTTGGAAATGGGATTTTAGAGACAATAAGAGAGATGAGGCTGGAGTGAGTGGGGAGATACCATGTATTCATTAGTATAGCAAAGAGATAGTAATTGAAGCCAGGAAAGCAGAAGAGATAATGCAGAGGGACAAGGATGCAAGAAGGATTCAGTTCAGTTTGGGTCTATTCTACTGGTGTACTTATATTTTCTTCAAAACACGGCTTTACCACCCTGAACACCCCTGATCCCATCTGATCTCAGAAGCTAAGCAGGGTCAGGCCTGGCTAGTACCTGGATGGGAGACCTCCCAGGAATACTAGGTGCTGTAGGTTTAACACCTGGTAGTAGGTATAAAATGCCTCCAATGACAGGTGGAACGACGCATTGGTTGGAGTATACCCCAGTGGTATCATTGGTTCTAAGCGGACCCTGCCATAGTGTGGGAATAACACTAAGAAAAAACACTTATTTTTTCATCAAAACTGTAGTGTCTGAGTGTCTTCCAGTCATTTATTAAGTGACATGTCTAACATCTGTTACCTGTGTTTTGTTCTTCTGTGGCAGCAGGTGGGAGGGGAGTTGTGTGCTCAGTGGTAGGATTTTTTCTCCTATATTTGTGCTACTGTGTTTGGTAGAGAAGGCTGGTCAGAGAAATGCTCTTGGCCCTTGGAGTGGAAGGTGCTGTGGTGTGCAAATGCTCTTAGTTCGCATTGAAGTTCATTTCACAGCCCCTGAGAAAAATCTGTTACCTGCACAAATAAACTTCATCTTTACAGTAGAAAGTTCCATTGGGCCTCAGGAATGGAGAGGTCGACCTGTCTTCATCACAGAGCTTTAGGTTTCCTTTTAGAGATGCTGGACCCAGCCCATTAAACTCCTTGAAGACAAGGACCAAGACCTTGAACTTGATTCTATGTTCTGTAGGTGGATAACAGGACGTTTAAACACATCCCTAATAGTGTCCATAGTTAAAGAAGTACTTAAACATCCAATGCTGCAGAAAACTGAAGAGAAGTTCCTCTTTGGGGTACATTGTTAGGGACCAAATGCTCCTCTCACTGACAGGACGTTGCTCGCAGCTTCTTTAATGCTTTTAATCTTTTTTGCTGTTCCCTTTTTAGGGCTGGTCATATTCTGGGTCTAAAGTGCCTAAGAAACATCCCCTTTAAATAATGAGGATTCTTGTTTTAACTGAATTTATCTCAGGAATGTATTCTCTATGGAGACCACTGGGGGCCTCCTTAGCTGTCCATACACATCTTCACACACTGCCCATTCATTTCAAGATCCAGTTTACAATGTACCTCCTTGGTTATTAGAACTCTCCATGTACTTGCTGTAGCTGACCTCACATACCCCTCTCCACTCCCCTTGCTGACCCTCCTCTCATCTGGTGTTGACCTCTTCTTCCAGTGCTTGCTCATGTCAATTCCATGCACAGTCATGGGAAATTTTTGCCTTGATGGTATCTGTAGGGTCGGCTGCGGTGCTCTCTTAAGTGTGCTGTTCATGCATCCGTATGCCCTCTCAGTTCCTTCTTACCACTCATGATGGTTGGTCAGAGTGTCTTGTGTTGCATAGCAAGAGCATTAGTCATTCCTAACAGCCCATTTTTATTCCCTTTCTGTTTAGTGTGTAGGTACTTAGTTAGCATCTTAAGTAAATTCTGGTTCTTAATTTAGTGAGTAGAGTCTCAACTGGGACTTCGCCCTGGAGCATTCACCAGGCTTTAAGTCAGGGGTGGGCAAACTACGGCCCGCGGGCCAGATCCGGCCTGTCAGGTCTCTGGATCTGACCTGTGGATTTGCCACCCCTTGGTGCTGCGGCCCTGCTCTGCTCCGGGAAACTGCCGGCAGCACTTCCCTGCGGCCCCTGCGGGAAGGGGAGCAGAGAGCTCCATGTGCTGTTCTTGCCTGTGGATGCCGCCCCGAAGCTCCCATTGGCCGGGAACAGGGAACTGCGGACAATGGGAGCTTCGGGAAGGTACCCACAGGAGCACGGAGCCCTCTGCTCCCCCTCCCCTAGGGTGGGCAGGGCCGTGGTGCTGGCTGCTTCCCTAGCCCAAGAGCTGATCCAGGATATCTGCAAGGCTCCCATCTGGTCGTCCGTCTACACGTTTACATCTCATTATGCACTTACCCAGCAGGCCCGAGACAATGCTGGCTTTAGTAGAGCAGTATTGCAAGCTGTGTGACTGTGAACTCTGAGCCCACCTCCAGGGATACTGCTTGTGAGCCGCCTAGAATGGAATCGACATGAGCAAGCACTCGAAGAAGAAAAAAATGGTTACCCACCTTTCATAACTGTTGTTCTTCAAGATGTGTCTCATGTCCATTCCATTACCTGCACTTCTGCCCCTCTGGAGTTGCCAGCAAGAAGGAACTGAGAGGCTGTGGAGCCAATAGCACCTAATATACCTAATATACATGGGAGCGGCACTTAAGGGAGCACCACAGCCATCCCTACAGATACCGCTAAGACAAAAATCTCCAATGACTGTGCGTGTGGGCATGCCCACACCTAGATTGGAATGGACATGAGCAATACCTCTTGAAAAACCACCATTACGAAAGGTAGGTAACAGTTTTTTTCTCTATCCTTCCACACAGTCTCACATGTTGTTTTCTGACTGGCCCAGGCTTGTTTCTGTTGAAAGGTGGGAGAGCAGTTGATTAGGTGAATCCCACCCGATTAGTTTTATACCCTCCTTCCTGTTAATTGAAATACTCTTAGCAGTGATGCTCCAGCTTTAAAAAGAGGAGTGGTCTCTCTATATCAGAGGAGAAGCCAGGCTTGGAATATGTGGAGTTTAGCCTGAGAATACAATCTTGGTGTGTTTCACTGATTGCTGGTATTCCAGATCCAAAATCCTCTCCACTACCTTGCCCTCAGAATAACTTAGAAGGGAAAAGTAGCTAAGGATGTCCGCTGATTCCCATTAAATTAACACCTGCCCCCCCCCTCTTTCTGTGGTGTTGGGGGACTGGCTTGCTGCAGAAGCCCTGTCTCTCTCTGAACCGGAGAGCTATCGCTACCTGAACCAGTCCGGCTGTGTGAGTGATGAGAACCTGAATGACACAGAGATGTTCAACAAGGTCATGGTGAGTTCTTCTCCTTGGTCCCATGTGGCACTTCCTCTGTAATCTTGTGGGAATTTCTTTAGAATAATTTCCCCATTCCTGATAGCCTGCGTGGTTAGATCATTTTTGGTGTTGGATGGGGTTTGGCCCTCGAACCGGGGAAGCAATTAAAATATGAATGGAACAGGAATATTTTCACAGATTAAAAGGGCCCTGAGAGTGGGAGTCAGCCTGAGAACACCATGCAGGTGCTGCAATGCTTCAGAGAGTCAGTGGCCTTGTCTCTAGCACAAAGCTGCTCAAAGAATCGGACATTGCATGAGGTGATGCAACATCATGTGACCTGCATGCATTGCTCTGGCATTTCACTTGTGTTATCTAGCATGGTTCATTGACTGCATTGTCTGGCCTAGTGAGGGTTTGGTCAGGAGAAGGGACGCTTTCCCTTGAACACACAAAGTGAGCAGGAGGTAAAGGTTATAAATGTCACTGAGCCAGGTAACCTGATTACAACACTGTTTAAAATGTGTGGTGTGGTCACTTCATACATCGATCCCTGTAACCTGGACAGACCTGACTGTGTGTGTTTTGTGAAAACGAGGCCAAAGACGTGTATTTAATATATTAAAATCTAAGGAAAACATACTCGAACTAGCAATGGCGTTGAAGCATGGTTATTTTAGTGTAGGAGCAGAGGTGAAACCTGGTGGGAAGAAAAGGTAAGCAGAAAGCTCTATAGCTGGGTATAAGGTGTCCGAGAGAGAGGATTAGAAAAGGTCTAAAAATACACTGATAAGTGTACAACCACTCCCCAGAGATGAGCTTTATGTTCCCTCATAGGTCTCTTCCATCTGAGTGACTGTGATTCTGAAACTCTTATTTTAAACAGTACGGGCAAGGTCCTGCTGATGTAAGTTATGTCTTCTCTTTGTGGCTTTGAGTAGACTGCTCTGAAAGTGATGGAGTTTAGCACCGAAGAGATACATGACATCTTCAAACTTCTCTCTGGCACTCTTCAGTTGGGAAACATGGAGTTCATGACAGCTGGAGGAGCCCAGGTTACAACCAAAGCAGGTAAGTATGATCCTGTGAACGATGCACCCTGCTGTTCAAGCCCAGATAGAGCCATGGTGGGAGACTGTCCCTCCCTCTCTCCCCTTGATATCCTAGCTTGCTGGCACACATCACCAAAGGCCCAGTAGCTTAACCCACTGAACCCACATTGCCCAGGTTTCTCTGATTGAATCTTGACCTAGGTTGCATATCTCCAAGACCTGATACATCAACCTGCTTAGGGCATGGCCATGAGTCCCGTTTCACCTCCTTCCCGTCACTCTGGGGCTGAGTCCATAGACACAGGGTTATTTATGATCTGTGTGTAAAGAAAAAGATGGAGATATTTAAAAAGAAACAAATGTGCAGAGATTTAAAATAATTGCCCACTACAGATTTTCATGCATGTTCCTCCAAGTATCTGGTACTGATCACCAATGGAGCCAGGATCCTCAACCAGAGGTATCTAGTCTGAGCTGGTCTGACAGAGCCTCAGTTCCTAAAGAAGCAGAAGTTTAAAAAATGAGCAAAGGTTTTACAAAATTGCACATAGAATAACTTTTAAACCTGTTTTAATTTATTACTCTCATCCTCCCTCCCCTTTAGTCTTTGGGTTTTTGGGACACTCACACAGCCATTTATTTTCATCCTGACAAACTAGATTGTAATCTCTTCTGGCAGAGGGCAGCTCTTGTGTGTGTTTGTGTAGTGTGTTTCTCAATGATCCTGATTAGGGAATCAGGATCACTGAGCAACACACTCTCTGATCACTACTGGAACGTAAATAATAATTTTACACAGTAGTGTCATGAGTAATTCATCTCAAGGCTGCTTGTACTTCATGCCTTTCAACATGATTCTGTGAAATGTCAAATGAACTTAATACTCTTCTTTGACAAAATTACAAGTCTGGTTAATGAAGATACGTGTACTAATGTAATACACTTGGACGTGGGTAAGGTGTTAGACCTAGGCCTGGGTTCATAAAGGAATCTAGGTGCCTGAATCCCATTTTCAGGTCTTGCTGCAATCCACAAAACTGCTTGACTGCCACCAAATCCTGTAGACACCTAAGCCCCTTTGATGCCCCAGTTTTTTCAGTAAAAATTTCCTTGGTGCCTGTGTTTTTGCCTCTGGGCATGTGCCCTGCTTCCTCCCTCTAGGCACCCAGATGTCTGTCCCCTTCCAAAGCCCCAGTGCAATTTATGAACTGTGGGAGTGTGTGCCTCTCCTGTGGGGCCTGATCCATTAGGTATGTTCAGAGGCCACCCGGCTCTAAACAGAATGGCTGGAGGTGGGTTTATCCTGTCAGACTTAACTTGATATCCCTTTTGATGAGATGACTAGTTTGGTTGAAAAGATGTTGTTGATGTTGGTATATTTACACTTCTCGAAGGCCTTTGACTTGGTACTGCACAGCATTTTGATTATAAAACTAGAACTGTATAAAATTAACATGTGTAACAGATTGCCTTCTCGCCCCTCTTCACAAACAGGCAGGAGACTCTGCTGTGACTCACCAGGTGCTGTTTATTCAGTCAGTGCAAACCCCACCACCTACTATATACAGCTTTACAGTCTAGCTCAGTGCTTTCCAGCTCAGGGAGAACAGGCTACACCTCAGGAAGACAAGTCTCTTCCTCCTGGCTCACAGGGATCCAGAGTCTGATTTTACTCCTCCCTCCTGCTTCCCTAGCTTCACTTCCTCTCTATGTCCTTCTCCACTCCTCTACCACACCACCACACTGGGCTTCCTTCCTGGCAGGCTTTTACCCCCTGAGGGAGGCTGCCAGGTGCAACTCATCAGGCCTGAGCCCTCTGCAGCCCAGGTGGCTAATTAGCCTTCTCTGCAAGGGAGGTTTGCAGAGGGTTTTTCTCCCTCTTAAAGAGCCCAGCAGGGCTGGCTCAGGCACTCCTGGCCAGCACCCTGCCACACATGGCACAAGTTAAGTGGATTAAAAATTGGCTGATAGGTCTCAAAATGTAATTGTAAATGGGGAATTGTCATCGAATGGGTGTGCTTCTAGTGGGGTCCCACAGGGATCATAAGAACATAAGAAAGGCCGTACTGGGTCAGACCAATGGTCCATCTATCCCAGTATCCTCTCTACCGACAGTGGCCAATGCCAGGTGCCCCGGAGTGAGCGAACCTAACTGGTAATGATCATGTGATCTCTCCTGCTATCCATCACCCTCCTCTGACAAACAGACTAGGGACATCATTCCTTACCCATCCTGGCTAATAGCCATTTATGGACTTCACCTGCATGAATTTATCCAGTTCTTTTTTAAACCCTCTTATAGTCCCAGCCATCACAACCTCCTCAGGCAAGGAGTTCCACAGGTTGACTGTGCGCTCTGGGAAGAGGAACTTCCTTTTATTTGTTTTAAACCTGCTGCCCATTAATTTCATTTGGTGGCCCCTAGTTCTTATATTATGGGAACAAGTAACTTTTCTTTATTCACTTTCTTGACACCACTCATGATTTTATATACCTCTATCACAGGCCTGCACAACTCGGAAAGCAGCGAGGGCCACATTACTGCAAAAACCCAGCTGCGGGCCGAGAAGACCCACCCTTGCCCCGCCCCATCCGCTTCCCCCGCAACCCCCCCACTTATCTTGCCCCACCCCTACTCACCCCCTGCGGGCCGCACAGTGAGCCCATGCAGGCCACATGTGACCCCCGGGCCGCATGTTGTGCAGGCCTGCTCTATCATATCCCCCCTTACTCTCTAGAGGTGATCCTGGCAATTACAGACCGGTAAGTCTAACATCTGTACCGGGCAAATGAGTTGAAACAATAGTAAAGAATAAAATTGTCAGGAACATAGAACATAAATTGTTGGGCAAAAGTCAACATGGTTTCTGTAAAGGGAAATCGTGTCTTACTAATCTATTAGAGTTCTTTGAAGGGGTCAACAAGCTGGTGGACAAGGGGAATCCAGTGGACATAGTAGACTTAGATTTCCAGAAAGCCTTTGACAAGGTCCATCACCAGGTCAGGAGAGAGATCACGTGATCATTACCTGTTAGGTTCACTCGCTCCGGGGCACCTGGCATTGGCCACTGTCGGTAGACAGGATACTGGGATAGATGGACCTTGGCCGTACTGGGTCAGACCAATTCTTATGTTCTTGTGACATCTTATGGCAAGTCACTTATGGGACACTGGTTAGGTTTAAAATTGTAATGTATATTCTTACTCAGATACTCTTACTAGAGTCCGAAGGGACCACTGTGATCATCTAGTCTGATGTCCTGCACATTGCAGGCCAGACCTCCCCACTCACTCCTGTAATAAACCCCTAACCTCTCTCTGAGTTACTGAAGTCCTCAAATCATGGTTTAAAGACTTCAAGTAGCAGGGAATTCACCATTTATACTAGTTAAAACCTGCAAGTGACCCATTCCCATTGCTGCAGAAGAACATGAAAATCCCCCATGGTCCCTTCCAATCTGACTCAGGGGAAAATTCCTTCCTGACACCAAATATGATTATCAGTTGGTGCAATACCTGGAAAAGAATTCTGGTAACTCATTACCCTCAAAGCCCTCCTTATCAGTGCTCTCCCCATCTGTAGTAACTCAGAGCCCTCCCCATCAAGTGTCCTGTCTCTGGCCTCTGGGGATTTTTGCTACAGGTAGTCCTGTCATATCATCCCCACCATAAACTTATCAAGCGCAGTCTTGAAGTCTGTTAGGTTTTCTGCCCCCCCAGTGCTCCCCTTGGGAGGCTTCTCCAGAACGTCACTCCTCTGATAATTAGAAACCTTTGCCTAATTTAAAGCCTAAACTTGTTGATGGCCAGTTTATTTGTATTTGTTCTGGGGTCCACATTGATACTTAAGTTAAATAACTCATCTCCCTCCCTGGTATTTATCCCTCTGATATATTTATACACAGTAATCTTATCTCCCTTAAGCCTTCTATTGGTTAGACTAAACAAGCCAAGCTCTTTGAGTCTCTTCTCATAACATGGGTTTTCCATTCCTCAGATCATCCTAGTAGCCTTTCTCTGCACCTGTTGCAGTTTGAATTAATCTTAAACATGGGAGACCAGAATTGCACAAAATACCCCAGATGAGACCTCACCAGTGCCTTGTATAATGGTACTAACACTTACCTGTCTCTACTGGAAATTCCTCATCTGATACATCCTAGGATTGCATTAGCCTTTTTTCACAGTTGCATCACATTGACAGCTCACAGTCATCCTGTGATCAACCAATACACCCAGCTCTTTCTCTGCCACTGTCACTTCCATCTGATAAATCCCCAGTTTATAGCAAAAATTCTTGTTGATAGTCCCTAAATGCATGACTTTGCACTATTAAATATCATCCCATTTCTATTACTCCAGTTTACAAGGTCATCCAGATCTTGTTGTATGGTATTCCAGTCCTCTTCGGTATTGGCAATACCTCCCAACTTTGGGTCATCTGCAGATTTTATTAGCACATTCCCACTTTTTGTGCCAAGGTCAGTAATAAAAATGTTAAATAAAGTCAGTCCGAAGGCTGATCCCTGAGGAACTCCACTAGTAACCTCCCTCTGGCCTGACAGTTCACCTTGCAGTGTGGCTTGTTGTAGTCTTCCCTTTAACCCATTCCTTATCAACCTTTCAGTTCTCCCCATATTAATCCCCATCTTCTCTAATTTTTCATGTGGAACTGCATCAGATGGTTTACTGACATCCAGGTAGATTAGGTCTATTGCATTTCCTTTGTCTAAACAATGTTATCTTCTAAAGAAAAATATTAGTAACTTTGTTACCACCTCTTGAATACAACAGTTGAAACAATTGTAGAAAAATCTATGATTACTTTCTATCATTTAGGCTACTTACTTTTTGCAGTTCACAAAGTTTGGAACAGATCATTTAACTTTAGGAAACATCCTAACAGCTCTTTCTCATCTTAATCACTTGTTAATCACTCTGTTTATAAACAAAATTCTGACTCCCTGCCTCAGGAGCACAAGCTAGGAGAAGTCTTCTCTCTCCTCATTCAGGCTCCCTGCCCACCCAAAATCTGCCTATGAGCAAAAGCTGATATCACTGGGGTGAATGCGGGCAATTAAAGTTACTGTTCTTCTGTCCTAGTACTGAACAATGCCAGTGACCTGCTGGGCTTGGATGCTTTCCAGCTGTCTGAGGTGCTGACTCAGAGATCCATGATTCTACGGGGAGAAGAGATCAGTTCCCCTCTCACGGTGGAGCAGGTGAGTGTCCAGCTTCCTGTGCACTTGCAATGATGTGCTGTGTTTCAGTGTTACTTGATGGATTTTGCCCCAAGGTGGCAGCATTTGCATATATTAACGGGAAGAAATGAACAGCACCATGAGGTGTGCAAAATGTCTGCTTGATGGAATATTGTGTGCTCTGTGGCGGGGAGGAAGAGAAGGTCTCTTCTTCCATGAGAAGAAGGATTGTGTGTGTTTTTCAGGGACTAGACAATGAAAACTTACATGGAACTGAGTGGGGAAGAGGTTAAAAAGAGAAATTCATATCAAAACCAAATCTGAGACTAGGTATTGTTAGTATGGAGTTGAGCTTGGGGCCAGGATGGAGGGGTGGGGTTCCTAAGCTTTATCTGGGCTGGGCTGAGTTTGCAAGCTTGGGGGAGTGTGGAGCTGGTCCCTGCTTCTGACTGGGTTGTGTGGTATAATGACTGATGGAGAGAGAGACCCAGGCATCTTAGGGTACATCTACAGTACAAAATTATATTGAATTTATAGAAGTTGATGTTTCTGAATAGATTGTATACATTCGATTTTGTGTGTCCCCACTAAATGCGCTAAATCGGAGTGCATTCACAGTACCAAGGCTACCATCAACTCTCGGAGCAGTGCACTGTGGGTAGCTATCCCACAGTTCCCACAGTGGAATTCTGGGTTTAGCTTCCAGTGCATGATGGGGCAAAAACATTCTTGCGCGTTTTCCTTGGCGCATCTTGTAAGTCGCTCCTCCCTCAATGCAGATTACAGCAGACAATCGTTTTGTGCCACATCACGGCAAGCATGGAGCCCACTCAACTCACTGCTGCAGTTGTGCCCACTGTAAATACCTTTCACGTTATCCAGCAGTATTTGCAGAACCTGCAAAACCGACTGAGGAAGCAACGACAGTGCGATCACGATAGTGATGAGAACATGGACACAGACATTCTTAGAATAAAGCCATGTAGCAAATGGGACAGCATGGTGGCGCTGGGCCAGGTTCATGCCATGGCATGCTGATTCTGGGCCCAAGAAACAAGCACAGACTGGTGGGAATGCATCGTGTTGCAGGTATGCGATGATTCCCAGTGGCTGTGAAACTTTCGTATGCATAGGGCCACTTTCATGGAACTTTGTGACTTGCTATCCCCTGCCCTGAAGTGCAAAGACACCAAAATGAGAGCAGCCCTCACAGCTGAGAAGCGAGTGGCCATAGCCCTAGGGAAGCTTGCAACGCCTGACAGCTACCGGTCAGTTGAGAATCAGTTTGGAGTGGGCATATCTACTGTGGGGGCTGCTGTGCTGCAAGTAGCCAACGCAATCATTGACCAGCTGCTATCAAGGGTAGTGACTTTGGGAAAAGTGCAGACCATTGTGAATGGCTTTAATGCGCTGGAGGTCCGTGACTGCGGCAGGGCAATAGACGGAACGCATATTCTATCTTGGCACCGGAACACCGGGGCGGCCAGTACATAAACTGCAAGGGGTAATTCTCAACGGTGCTGCAAGCACTGGTGGATCACAAGGGACGTTTCACCAACATCAACAAGGTATGGCTAGGAAAAGTGCATGACACTTGCATCTTCAGGAACTCTGGGTCCGTTTGAACAGCTGCAGAAAGAGACTTACTTCCCAGACCAGAAAATTACTGTGTGTGTGTGTGGGGGGGGGGGGAGGTTGAAGTGCCTATAGTTATCTGTGGGGACCCAGTCTACCCCTTAATGCCATGGCTCATGAAGCCATACACAGGCAGCCTGCACAGTAATAAGGAGCAGTTCAACTATAGGCTGAGCAAGTGCAGAATGGTGGTAGAATGTGCTTTTGGATGTTTGAAAGCTCGCTGGCACTGTTTGCTGATTAGGTTAGATATCAGCAAAACCAATATTCCAATTGTAATTGCTGCTTGTTGTGTGCTCCACAATATCTGTGAGAGTAAGGGGGAAGCGTTTATGGTGGGGTGGGAGGTTGAGGCAAATCGCCTGGTGACCAGTTTCACATAGCCAGACAACAGGGCGATTAGAAGAACGCAGCAGGGCGCGCTGCTCATCAGAGAAGCTTTGAAAGCCAGTTTCATGACTGGTGTGACAATTGTGTTTGTTTCTCCTTGACGTTACCTGCCCTCTATATATATTAAAGGAAATAAAGTCACAATTCTTTAAAAACCATTCTTTATTATTTGTTGAAGACACATTGAGAGAAATCAGAAGGTAGCTTGGAGGAAGAGGGCTAGTAGGTTAGGAAGGGTTGGGGGGGAGCAGGAGGGGGAGGAAAGGACAAGTCCAGAAATTATAATCAAAACCCAGCCTTCTGCTGCTTGGCCAATCCTCTGGGGTTGAGTGTGTGGGTCCCCATAGCCTCCTTCCCCCTCCCCCAGTGTTCTGGGGAACTTGGGGAGGAGGGAGGATGGTTATACAGGGTGATGGGCCTGTGGTCTTACTACCTTACCCGCATTAGATTCATCAGACAGCGGAGCATGTCCGTTTGCTCCTCCATCAGCTTAGGAATGCCTTCCTGCCTGCTCTCGTCGCGCTCCTGCCTCCTGTCATCATGCACATCCCTCCTCTCTTCGCATTCATTGAATGCTTTACGGACTTAGCAGTTGTTTGCCTCCATGAATTCAGCTGGGCCCTATCAGTGCGAGAGGACTGCATAAGCTTGGCAAATATGTTATCCTGAGTGTGGTTTTTCCACCTTCTAATCTGGGCCAGCCGCTGAGACAGAGTTGATAGGGGGCGCGTTGAAACATTGGCATCTGCGGGAGGAGAAAAAGGAAGGGTAGAATTTTAAAAGATACATTTTAGAGAACAAAGGGGAGACTCTTTCTCAGTGAAACAGGCAATTCATAGTACACAGCACATGTTCTTTCTGTACAAGGTCGCATTCTGCCTTTTATACTGAAGTGCCTTCCAGTTTGGTGTGACCAAGTCATCATACACAGCTGGGCAACAGAATTCAGCTTGAAGGCAGCCATGGTAAGGCCTGGGGAATGCAGGGTTCTGCTTCTTCCACATTCATGTTAATGCTTTTGGGTTGCGGCATCCCCCCCCCCCCTTTCCAGTACCAAGCAATGCGTGGTGGGTTTCTCATTTCAAAGGAGGGTCTGGCCTACGGTCTCTCTGGGATGATCGCTTCACACAGCACCTCTCCCCCACCCCGCCCTTTAGGCCCAACCCCTTCATGAAAAGATTACCCCACCCCCACCACGTGGCTCTGATCAGGCCTCGGCCAAACACGGACAGCCCAGCGTGAACGGACACCTCTGATCGTTCTCTTAAACAAATTCCCTTTTTCAACCTGGTGCCCATGGATGAGATCACTCTCGTGAGGCTAACACGGAGCGATAAAGAACGAATGTTGCTCACATGCGCCCAAAACCCAGCAGCTTTCGCTGCCCTGCTCTGTGAAGCTATGTTTCCGGACTACTTGCTACTGGCCTGGCGGGGTAAAGTGTCCTACCATGAAGGACGGAATAAGGCAGCCCTACCCAGAAACCTACAAGGCTTGCAGAGTACCTCCAGGAGAGCTTCATGGAGATATCCCTGGAGGATTCCCGCTCCATCCCCAGACACGTTAACAGACTTTTCCAGTAGCTCTACTGGAGGCGAATGCATCACAAGTCTTCAGGGCAAATGAATCATTAAACATACTTGCTTCTAAACCCTGTATCGTACTAAAAAGGTACACTCACCAGAAGTGCCTTCTCCAGCGTCATGGTCCGGGAGCCTGCCTTGGCGTGGGGCGGGAGGGTATTGACTCCAGTGGTAAGAACAATTCCTGGCTGCCTGGGAGAATGGATTCACCGCTTGCTGCCTGTGCACTGTCCTCCTCCTCTTCGTCCTCCAAAAAGTCATCCTCTTCGCTCCGTGCAACTCCCACCTTGCAGGTGTCCACAGACAGGGGTGGGGTAGTGATGGCGTCAGCCCCCATAATTGCGTACAGCTCATGGTAGAAGTGGCGTCTCTGGGGCTGTGACCCAGAGCATCCATTCACCTCGTTGACTTTTTGGTAGGCTTGCCTGAGCTCCTGATTTTCACACGACACTGCTCTGTGTCCCTGGAGTAGCCACTTTCTGTCATGGTCCTGGAGACTTTAGCGTACATATTTGCGTTTCTTTTTTTTTTTTCACGTAGTTCTGCCATAACAGATTAATCTCCCCAAGGTGTGATGAGATCCAGTACTGGTAGTTGTACCATGCTGGAGCTCGTCTTATGTCTGCAAATCTGGGATTGTGTGGTCTCCGTGCTGGTGGACTCTGCACGGTCACCTGTGCTTATGAGCTCGCCACGCTGGCCAAACACAAAATGAAATTCAAAAGGTCCTGGGGCTTTTACTACCAACCTGGCTAGTGCATCAGAAAGTGTTGTCCAGAGTGGTCACAATGGAGCATTCTGGGATAGCTCCTGGAGGCCAATAACATCGAATTGCATCCACAGTACCTCTAATCTAGAACTGCAATGTCTGGAGTACAGAAACCAGATTTAAGAGCCCTTTAAACCGACAAAACCGGTTTGATCGTGTGGATGGAATCAGTTTTATTTCGAATTAACTTGGCTAATTCTGAAATAATCGTGTACCATAGAGAACAGTAACTGAGCTGTGGGAACTCTCCATTTGGGCCTTAGTGAGTAGTCTCAGGCCTGACTGAGGAGTACAAACTGCAGATTAGTTCAGTTCTGCATGCCCTTCCCTCAGCACAATCTTCCTGTTAACCAGTAGAGCCAGTATTCAGGTACAGCTTTGAACAAACAAACTGATCTGCGTTTGGGAGGGAAGTGACATATCTGAGAATATAAACAGTGTAGTGCTTGAGCCGTAATGTGTCTATTTAAGTTCCTCTGTGGTTCATAACATCATGGGGTCAGGGCCGGTGACAGGTGGGTACTATGGGTACAGCTGTACCGGGCCCCGGACTTAAGTCCGGGGCGGCCGATACGAGCTGTACCCGTAGTCGTCCCCCCTTTCGCCGGGCCTGGGCGCGGGACAGCCCAGGGGCGCTTCTTTCCCCCCTCAGCGGCAAGTGGGGCCCTCAACGCACCCCGGAGCGGGAGAGCTGCGGCTCTGGCCGAGCTGGGCCCGAAGGGGGGCGGGGGTGGGTTGCACGGCAGGTGCCTGGCCACGGGCAGCGGGAGAGGGTAGGCGGGGGGCACAGCAAGGCGCGGCTCCAGGCAGCCCCTGCAGCGCTCGTCAGTCCGCCCCGGCCCCCAGCAACCTCCCCCCGCCCCCCCTTTGCTTCTCCCGGCCGGCCACGCAGAGCCCCAGCGCGCGGCGGCTCTGCGCCCCCAGAAGAGGAGAGTGCACGTGGGGGGAGGGGGGCGTGACTGCAGCGGGGCGTATCCTGCCTCTGCCTGGGGAGGGGGCTGCCGGGCTCCCTCCTCCCTGCCCAGCGGCATTAGCAGCAGCGAGTGGAGCAGGTGCCTCTCGCCAGCGGGCGCCAGGTTCGAGCGGGCGTGGGCTGGGGACCTAGCGAGTGTCCGCTGTCCCGCGTGGGGCAGGGAGCGAGCCGGCCACGCTGCTGTGGGGCGGGGGGCACTGTGCCCCTTGCGTGCCGCGGGGGCAGAACAGGGCCGGGGGACCGCGGCGAGGTAGGGAGCGAAACGGGACGGCGCCGGGCTGTGTTAGCGCCGCACCCCCGGCTCTGCGGGGAGCCCCCCCTCGGACCTTCCCGGGCCCGATTGGAAAACGAGCACCGCTTCGCGGGGGCGGGGGCCAGCGAGCGGGGCTGGGGAGACCTGGGGCTGGGAGCCAATGGCAGCCCAGCAGGGGGAGGCGGAGGCGGGGCGGCCGCGGAGTGCCGAGCCCACCGGAGCCGTGAGCGACGCTGCGGCCGCCGCTGGCGCGGGTGAGACACCTGCAGGCCGGCCGCCGGGGAGCGTGGGGGGCGGGGGGCACGGCGGGACACAGCAAACGCTGGGCGGGCACTGGGATGCTCTGGGCACCTCCCCACTGCATCCTGGGTCATGCCCGGCCCGGGCAGAGCGCCCGGCCGGGATGGCCTCCCGTCTCGGAGTCACCCTGCTGCTGCGGAGCTCGCCCTTGGTGTCCCCAGGTGCCCGGCCCGGGAGAGGGGGGGCGTTGCGTCCGCGGGCGCCGGAGAGACTCGTGGAATGGCAACTCTGCGCCGGAACCAGTTGCATCCCCCACCCTAAGTTATGTCTGGTAGCCGGCGGGGAGGCCAGGCTGGGCGGGCGGGGAGGGGGGCAGGAGACTAGGCTGGATGGAGTGGGCGAGCCGTGGGTGCGGGAGGGAAGGAGGTTTGGGGGGGGGGAGGCTGAGCTGGGCAGGTCAGGCATGGGGGCAAGAGGCTGGGTTGGGAGGGGGAGAGGGGAGGAGGTTAGCTTCAGTGGGATGGCCAGGCAGGGGTGGAGGAGGGAAGGCAGTTAGATGGGGGGAGGCTGGGCGGGGGTAAAGGAAGATCACCTCTTTGCCTCTGTAAAAGTGAGAAGACCCATATAGTGTTTTTAAAAAATATTTATGTTCATCATTAACAATAAACAATTTAACTAATGATTCATTATTTTAATTACCTACCAGTAATACCTGTCTAGCTATGTTCAGAGGCGTACTATATAGGTACATAGTTACTATTAGGCAGGCCCGGCGACAAGGGAGGACTACGGGTACAGCTGTACCGGCCCCGGACTTAAGGGGGCTCGTTGCTCCATCTTCCCCTCCCAGCGAGTCGCGTCCGGAGCAGCGGGACCCAGGGGGCGACCCACGTGGGCGGGGCAGGGCGTGGGCGGCGGCTGACCGGCCCGGGGGGGGGGGGCGACCACAAAAGATCAGAGTACAGGGCCCCAAAATTTCTGTCGCCAGCCCTGCACGGGGTCTGTAACCTGAATAACTATATGGTACTGTAGGTCAGAGAGAGACTGTAGGTCATAGCTCCCTTAGGGAGCTAGTCATCTGAGGGCACAATTGCTGTTTTTACACAAGCATAGGTGACTTTTTTTGAAGATCTTGTCCTATGTTAATAAAATCTAACTGTGAAGGACAAGAGTCTGCTACTAAGGAGAAATGTAGAATTACCAGGGGTGAGTGAGCATCGTACTACAGCAAAGCCAACATCTGTAATGCTAAAGGGAAGACTGAGAATACCAAAGGGAGCCCAAGGCGATTCAGAACAATAACATGTGGTGATATAGGTTAAAAAATAGCATCCTGCGTGGGCAGAACTTTCCTCCATTCATCCATCCTTGCTTGTTTTAGACCCCTTGGTGACACTACGTGTGACTGGACACTTAGAACAATTCCATTCACTATTACTGATACAGCAAGCACAATGCTTCCTTCAGAGTCTCTCGCAATCAGCTAGTCTCTCTGCATTGACCTACGTATGGACCTGCCAAATCCATTCCCCTCCAAAGACTGTGTTCAGCTATTTCTAGATGTCATTCTGGGTACAGAGGATGGAGCTGCCAGGAAGTTCTTATTGTGTAATAGGCTCATTACCATTCTGAGCTTTGACATTTCACTGCTGAATGGCGGGAGCTGGGCAAAGTCAGGCAAGGCTGGCAGAATAAAAGGAGCTATTCAGAATCCCCATTGAGCCACAGTATGGGGAAAGCAGCTTTGTTGGGTTATTCCCGGTTGGGGAGGGCCCATTCCTGGAAGAAGAGGCCAAGACATTGTATAACCATACAATCTGGCTGGCAGAGTTTCTTTCCCCTGCAGCTGGTTTATTAAAAGGGGTTGCTAGAAGGGGTGCTTCAGCCCCCAGATATGAGATTGACCATCTGAGCAGAGGGAGAAAACCCCACAAGGCCCATGTGTCTTTGCTTTGCAGCTACCTCTTGGGCTGAGTTGATCCTCGTTCCAGGATGTGCTTGAGGCTACGAGGTGACAGTATAAAGGTGCAAGTCTCTCCTGGGCACACAGCCCCTGGGGTGTCTGCCTTCAACATGCCCCACTGGATAAAGCAGCAGGAAGTGACTGTTTAGAATGCTGAGACCACACTTGGGGAGCGGGGCTGGGAGGTTTTCTGACAGATGAAGAGCAACAGCAAAATGAGGGAGAAGCTGGCCTCTCTCGAGCCAGGCTGAGCTGGGGAGTGAGAGGCTGGGTTCTTTCAGCCCTGGCTCTGTTCAAAAGCTGACATGACCACTTATTGTATTGCCTTAGGGAGAATCATGATGCATCTGGATGTGGGATCTTCTTAAGGATAGCACCTCAAGCAGCCTATTGTGTGGTGGATGGCCTACCCTGGATAGCCTACCCTGTAACGTCAATGCTGTGTGCACAGAAAGGCTCGAAGAAGGGATCCTTAAAGCTAGTAGTGCTGTTGTTGTGAAATTCCCTCTGGGGCTAGGCTCTGCATTGGAGGCCTGTGCTTTGGCGAAGACCTGATAGGATCAAACATGAAAGGGACATCTTTGAAATAGTCCCAGTTTAAAATGACTCAAAATGAAGAACTGAGCCAAGTCATTATAGGCTGACAAGCCTAGCTTCTGTACCAGACAGATTGGCTGAAACTATAGGAAAGAACAGAATTATCAGACACACGGATGAGCATATCACCACCATGGTCTATGTAAACAAGCAAGGAGGACCGAGAGCTCATCCTCTCTGCCTTGTACCGGCCTCTGTTAGAAGACTGGAGACTGGGCTAAATGGAACATTGATCTGATCCAGCATGGCCATTCTTACATTTTAATGTTCATTCTTATGAGTTGTCAGTGTTCTTTGTATCTGTGCGTCTTCTATGTAGCTCTAAATTCTTGACTCAAAGGAAGAGTCTCCCCAAAGTGACTGCAAGGTCTCTTGCCATCTTACTTGCCCTCATCACCTGCAGCCCGGGTATCAATGGTCTTCCACTTACTTCAGCCTTTTGACTGTGCTGTGGCTAGGCCAATGGTAGCAATGTGCAAAAACTGGAACGCGTGCTAAACATTATACAACATATATTCCATGGGGCAGCCATCCATACATATGGCTTTGTCTAGCTGGCAGTGTGATAACTTGGTAGGATGGGGATGTAAGTTGTTAGTGTTGTAAAGCAGTGACAGTGATAACATCCATGTGCTCCTTGTGCTGACCTATCATGACAGCTTTTTCCTCCTTATATGCTCGCAGGCAGTTGACTCTAGGGACTCTCTCTCAATGGCACTGTATTCCCAGTGCTTCTCGTGGCTCATTGGCAAGATTAATATGAAGATCAAAGGGAAAGAAAACTTTAAATCTGTGAGCATCCTGGATATCTTTGGCTTCGAGAACTTTCAGGTCAGTACTTTATCTTTCTGGGGGCCAGGTTTTTTCTGAAAATTCTCTGGATGTATGAAG
Organism: Sternotherus odoratus; assembly: GCA_032164245.1. Classification (NCBI taxonomy): domain Eukaryota; kingdom Metazoa; phylum Chordata; order Testudines; family Kinosternidae; genus Sternotherus; species Sternotherus odoratus. The sequence goes on from JAVMKO010000011.1 coordinate 63,922,951, forward strand.
GAAATTTGCAAGACTGATATCTGGTGTGAGTCAATACAATATATACTGGGAAACATCTTTCCAACACAGATCCCCTGTGAGAGAGGGCGAGAGACACTGGCTGCCCTTTTGCAGTGCATGTCCTCCTGTGGGTTGTAATAGATGGTTAGTTCCCCTTTGTGGGTGGGTTGTGATGATAGACATTAGTTGTACCTTGAGATATGTGTGCACAGTAGATTTCTGGTTTCTAACTATAGCAGGCAGCTGACTCAGCGCCTGCTGAGTCAGCCCCTGCTCCCTCCTTGCCCTGCAACAGCTAGCAGCCTCTGCAAGCCCCGCCTGCTAGGGGAGGCTAATTAGCCACCTGGGGGTAATCCTGGGCTGCAGAGGGCTTAATGGGCTCCACCTGGCAGCCTCCACAGGGATATAAGGCCTGCTAGGGAGGAAGCCAAGGTGGGTTGTGGAGGTGGAAGATAGTGAGAGGTAAGAAGGAGGAAGGAGAAGAAGGAAGGAAGGAAGAAAGAAAGAAAGAAAGAAAGAAAGAGAGAGAGAGAGAGAGAGAGTGAGAGATAAGCTAGCTGAGGGAGCAAGCCTGAAGGAGCTAGCTAACCCTGAGGCCAGCCAGAGACTGAGGGCTGAGCCTAAACCTGAACTGTGTAGGAAGCTGTATATAGGTGGTGGGGTTTGTGCACTGTGTATAACGTAATAAAAGACACTGGTGAAGCCAAAAAGCAGTCTCCGGCCGATAGTTTGAAGAGAGCGGTCAGAGGGCCGCTTATACGTGGGGGCTTGTCCGGGACGGATGACACCAGCGACGTGGTTGGTGGCTCGGCGATGGAGGGGACTCTGCAGTGGCTCATCGAGCAGCAAAAGCAGACACAGCAGGCCATGCAGGCCATACAGCAAACCCACCTGGCCATGCAGCAGGCCCAGGCTGAGCAGCAGAAGCAGACCCAGCAGGCCATGCAGCCGGCCCAGGCCGAGCCGCAACGGACCCTGCAAGATTTTATTAAAGAGCAGGCGAGTACCCAGGCAACACTCCTGCAGGGGCTGGTGAGTCGAGGGGCAGGAGAAGGCATCAGGCGGCCGGGCTGGGGACTCTGTAAAATGAGCCCGGTGGATGACCCCGATGCCTTCCTGGGGACTTTCGAGAGGGTGGCCACAGCAACCGGGTGGGACCGGACCACCTGGGCCCTCCGTCTGGCTCCCTATCTTGTGGGCGAGGCCCAGGTGGCCTATATGGCCCTGGGGACTGTGGAGGCCCAGGACTATGAGGCCGTGAGGGCAGCCCTCTTGGACCGGGTCGGCCTGTCGGCGGAAAAGTACCGCCAGAAGCTGCGGGCGGCGCGCTGGACACCGGCGGTGCGGCCCCGGGCATTCAGCCAAAGACTCAGGGACTGGACAACACGTTGGCTGAGGCCCGGTCCGGGGAGGAGATAATGGACTCCATACTCCTGGAGCAGTTTCTGCAAAGCCTCCCAGAGACTGTACGGACTTGGGTCCGGAGGCACCAGCCAGAAACTGTAGAGGCTGCGGTGCGCCGGACCGAAGAGTATGTAGAGGCTGAGGGACCCCGGGGAGAGGATCGGCCCCGAAGATACTGGGACTTGGGGTGCCGGCCCATGGACTCTTTCCCGACTAAAGGGAAGGAGAAAAAGGGGGAATCCTGGGGGGCTCCTGAGAAGACGGCCCGGCTTACCTGCTGGCAGTGTGGGAAAGCCGGCCATTTAAAGCGGGACTGCCCAGCCATGGAATGTGGCTGGGCGGAATGGTGTGGGTAGACCGAGGTGTGGGGGCAGGGACGGCAGAAAGGGGTACCCACCCTGTCAGTCAGGGTGGGGGGAAAATCCCACCAGGGATTCCTGGACATGGCTGCCCCCTGCACCCTAGTGAAACGGGTGTTGGTCCACCCCGAATGGTTGGTCCTAGGGGCTACGATGGGCCTGGGGTGTGTCCATGGGGACAGGAAGCCCTGTAGGGTGGCCCAAGTACCCCTGGCGATCAAGGGCCGCTTCCGCTGGCAGAGGGTGGGGGTACCGGACCGGTTACCTTGCCCGGTGCTGGTTGGAAGGGACTGGGCCCGGTGGGAGGTCCGAGGCCCTGGGGTACCCCAAGGCCAGGGTTGAGCACTCGGGAGAGGGGCTCCCCCGGGCAGAGGGGTGGGCTCAGGCCTGAGACAGAAGCGAATACTCCTAGACAACAAAGAGCAGAGTGGGTGGACCCCCGGGGGGCCTATGTGGGGGAAGTCCGGGGCGAGGACCCCGTGACTGAAGGGACTGAGCCCCCTGAGGACCCCATGGAGGCGAGACCCACGGAAGAGGCCCCGAACCCGAGAAAGGGGACGGAGGAAACTGAGGCGTGGTGGGCCCCGCCTCCGGAGCAACCCTCGCCCGATCCTGGCCCTAAGTGCCAGAGTGCTGGGGAAACTAAGGCAGGAAAAGTGACCCCTAAGGAGCGGGTGGCTGGGAGCCCTAGCCTGGAGGCACAGACTGGGCAGGGGTTGGAGCTGCCGCGCCAGTGTGCCTGGTGCGATGACCTCAGGGAAGAGGAAAAACTATATGGACAGCCGCTACCTCCCTGGTGACTGTTTTGTGGGAGAGGGACGACAGGGTCCTCCCCAAGGGAAGGTCAGGGACCGGTAGCTGCGAACCCCCTCTTGGCAGGACGACCCAAGGGGCGGGGGAAAAGACCCCTAGCCAGCCTGATGGGGCTGGGGTTTAAGGGGGAAGGCATGTAGCAGGCAGCTGACTCAGCGCCTGCTGAGTCAGCCCCTGCTCCCTCCTTGCCCTGCAACAGCTAGCAGCCTCTGCAAGCCCCGCCTGCTAGGGGAGGCTAATTAGCCACCTGGGGGTAATCCTGGGCTGCAGAGGGCTTAATGGGCTCCACCTGGCAGCCTCCACAGGATATAAGGCCTGCTAGGGAGGAAGCCAGGGTGGGTTGTGGAGGTGGGAGATAGTGAGAGGTAAGAAGGAGGAAGGAGAAGGAGGAAGAAAGAGAGAGAGAGAGAGTGAGAGATAAGCTAGCTGAGGCAGCAAGCCTGAAGGAGCTAGCTAACCCTGAGGCCAGCCAGAGACTGAGGGCTGAGCCTAAACCTGAACTGTGTAGGAAGCTGTATATAGGTGGTGGGGTTTGTGCACTGTGTATAAAGAAATAAAAGACACTGGTGAAGCCAAAAAGCAGTCTCCGGCCCATAGTTTGAAGAGGGCAGTCAGAGGCCCGCTTACACTAACACATTCACATTCTTGCTGTGTTCTTGTGGTAACAGGTGAGGGATGCCTATTAATTAATTAATGCCCTGGGACAGAATGAATAACCAATAAGAAAGGAACAAAAGAGTCTGGTGATACCAGACTCTTCTGCTCTTCTCTGCTTTATCCAAAGGCCAGTAAATTCTGGCCTTGGAGTTCATATAGACACTGTTCATTAAATGCTGGTCTTCTGTATGCAGTTTCCCATCTACATTGTCCTCGCAGGAAGATTTTTTTTTTTATAGTCCAGTGACCTGAATTTTAATTTTTATCATCTTTGTTTCTCCTCTCTTGTAGATCAATAGTTTTGAACAGTTTAACATTAACTATGCCAATGAGAAACTCCAAGAATACTTCAACAAACATATCTTCTCCCTGGAGCAACTAGAGTACAACAGGTAATGAAGGGGAAGGAGCAGCGCCTCTGCTCAAATTTCAGGATGCAAAATTGAGACCATAATTCTTCCTGAGTGATGCCCAGCATTCAGGAGGTTCTCCCTGCTCAGATTGGCTGATTGCAGTGTGTTAGCCAGTAAATATGCTTTGGTGGGGAATGTCCAGTGCACTGTATTATTAGAGTGGGGGTTCTGTCTTCAAGCAGGAAGTGTCTCACCTCTCGAGTGTTTCATTGTTATTTTTTATTACTATAGTGCAGGGGTCTCCAAACTACGGCCCGCGGGCCGGATGCGGCCCGCGAGGCCCTCTCATCCGGCCCGTGGAGATCTTTTTGTCTACCGCACTGCCGGTAGCGGCGTCACTTCCGCCTGGCCCTGCGCGCGCCCGTCGCTCGGGCTCCCGCTCTCGCCCTCGCGGTGTCTCGCTTCCGCGCCCTCCCGCCGGGCGCGGTGAACCAATCAGGACGCAGGGCGCGGTGAACCAATCGGGACGCGCCCTGACGCGGACGGGCAGCGCCGGGAGCCAATGGGCGCGAGGCACCGGGCCGGGGGACGGGGCTAGGACTGGGGAGGTGAGGGGGGGGGGGTTCTTGGGGCTGGGCGGGGGTTCTGGGGGGTTCTTGTGGGAGGGGGGCTGGGCGGGGGTCCTGGGGGGTTCTTGGGGGAGGAGGTCCTGGGGCCGTTGGGCGGGGGTCCTTGGGGGGGCTGGGCGGGGGTCCTGGGGGTTTCTTGTGGGAGGGGGGCTGGGCGGGGGTCCTGGGGGTTTCTTGTGGGAGGGGGGCTGGGCGGAGGTCCTGGGGGGTTCTTGGGGGAGGGGGCCCAGGGGGGCTGGGCGGGGGTCCTGGGGGGTTCTTTGGGGAGGGGGCCTGGGGGGGGGGGGTCCTGGGGGGTTCTTGGGGGAGGGGGTCCGGGGGGGCTGGGCGGGGGTCCTGGGGGGTTCTTGGGGGAGGGGGTCCAGGGGGGCTGGGCAGGGGTCCTAGGGAGGGTCCTGGGGCCGTTGGGCGGGGGTCCTTGGGGGGGCTGGGCGGGGGTCCTGGGGGGTTCTTGGGGGAGGGGGTCCAGGGGGGCTGGGCGGGGGTCCTGGGGGGTTCTTGGGGGAGGGGGTCCAGGGGGGCTGGGCAGGGGTCCTAGGGAGGGTCCTGGGGCCGTTGGGCGGGGGTCCTTGGGGGGGCTGGGCGGGGGTCCTGGGGGTTTCTTGTGGGAGGGGGGCTGGGCGGGGGTCCTGGGGCGGTTGGGCGGGGGTCCTTGGGGGGTTCTCTCCAGATACCCCCTAACCCCCCCAAGACCTCACCCCCCGGGACCCCACCCCCATCCAACCCCGTCTGCTCTGACCCCTATCCACCCCCCCGCTCTCCCTGGGACTCGCACAAACTCCCCCCTGTTCTTCGCCCCCCAAGACCCTCTGAGACCCTATTAATATTAAATAAATAATTAAAAACAACATCCATGTTTTGATTCTTTTTTATTTGGACCTCGAGTGTGTTGTCGGCCCCCGAACTGCTATTTGATAGTTAATGCGGCCCTCGGGCTGAAAAGTTTGGAGACCCCTGCTATAGTGCATCGGAGCAGGATCCCATTGTGACAGGTTGAGATCACAGAAACCCCTTAGGAGCTGCCACCCAATGTGCCCAGGCTACTCCTGCCTCAGTTTTCCTGCCTAAACAGCTTAGGACCTCAGTACCCTGCCAGGTCTGAGCCACGTCCCCTAACAGCTGTGAGCCTTCCTGGAAACAGGCAGGAGGTGTTCTTACCTCTGGCACTCAGATGCTCAACTCCCAATGGGGTCAAACTCTGAATAAAATTTGTTTTGCCCTGTATAAAGTTTATACAAGGCAAACTCATAGATTGTTCGCCCTCTATAACTGTGATAGAGAGATATGCACAGTTGTTTGCCTCCCCCCCTCCCCCCGGGTACCAACATGTACTCCAGGTTAATTAATAGGTAAAAAGTGATTTTAATACAGACAGGAAATAGGATTTAAGTGGTTCAAAGTAGTAGCAGACAGAATAAAGTGAATTACCAAACAAAATAAACAAAACACACAAATCTAACACTATTACAGTAAAAAACCTTACCCTCTGAATTCCTTCTTTCAGGCTAAACTCCCTGTTAACCTGGGTACAGCACTCACTCCCCCCTCCCCCCCCCCCTGCAGTCACAGTCCTCTGTTCCAGTTTCTTCCAGGAACCCTTGGGGGGTGGAGGGCTGTTGCTTGAGCCAGCTGAGAACAAAATGGAGAGGTCTCTCCCAGGTTTATATAGACCTCTTCCTCTGGGTGGAGAGCCCCTCCTCCTTCTTATGCAGAGTCCACATGGCCTCTCAGAGCACATGGCTCAGTTGCAGGCCCAAACCAGACTCCCCTCACCACCAGCCAGGCTGCATTCCTCAGGCAGATCGGGTGTGGACGGGCATCTACAAAGTTCATTGTTTGCTTGATTGGTTCTCAATTGGGCTTAACTGAGAATAGTTTTTCTCAGAGAGCTGTTCAGCTGCTTTCCAAAGTCCACATACAACCAACCAAGCACATAGTCAATATTTATACAAATAGGATGAACAGATCCAGTGGATCATTACCTTCCCAGAGATATAACTTTTTAGCAAAACCATATTCCCATAACATCATACACATATTCACAGGCACACACCCCCATAAAGCCTTGTGGGGTACATCGTCACACCCATTGTGCTAGGCACTGTACAAAAACAGTCCTTGCCCTAAATTGCTTACAGTAACCCCGTGCTGTAATTCAGTATCTCACATAAGATCTTTCTGAGGCCACAATCTCAACATTGAATTGGTTCAAATATCAAATTTCACCTGGTTTCCACCCTAAACAATAAACCTTTCCCTGGCACCTGAAACTTGGTTCAGTCTTGCTGGGAGGAGGTGAACTGAAGCAAACCAGGCCCAATTTTAAGATTTATAAAGTTTTATTTGCTTACAAATATTATAATGAAAGTGTTGCAGCACCCTGCCCCTCTCCAACTTCCTTCTGGTCATCCATACTCTTTCAGCTAGTCATTCACAGAGCCAGAGCCAGCTTCTTTCTGTCCCATGATGAAGGTGTTTCCAAGACATGTGGCCTTTTGTTTCTAAATCCATTGTCATAGCAAAAAGAAACAAAAATCTGAAAACTCCAAGTCCTCGCCTTTTCCGCCAATCAGTAATGGTGCTGTAACCGGATACATTGGCTCTATTGTAGTTAACAAGTTTAGAAGGGAACACTGTGAACATCTGGCTTGACCTCTGTGTAACACAGGCCATAGAACTTCCCTGAAACAATTTCTGTTTGAACAAGAGCATATCTTAGAATAACATCCAGTCTTTATTTAAACATTGTAAGTGACAGAGAGTCCAATACCATAACCCATCACTGGGTTGTTCTAATGATTAATTACTCTCACTCTTAAAAATGTATGTGTAGTGAGGCAAAGACTCACTAGCACAACGCCTCCTGCCGGTCGTCTGAGGAATTAGCTCTTTTCCAGCTTGGAGCGCCCTCTGCTGGCCAGTGGCTTGCCTGTCACAGGCCGCATGTCCCTCCCAGACTCCAGTTCCCTTTGCCCTGGGGTTCTGCCCCAGCAGTACCCCCATGCTCTGGGTCTTCCCTCCCAGGGGAACCCCCAATCCTAATCCCACTTTGTCTCAGTGGCTATTGCCAGTCATCATTTACCTGGCTGGAGCTCCCCAGCTCCCTTGTCCTATTCCCCAGCCCTGCTCTGTTTCAGGTACCTTGCTCTCAGGCAGCCAGGTCCTTCTCCCTCCAAAGCTGGAGAGGAACTTCCCACCGCTCCTAGCCACACCCTTCTTATCAGAGCCAGCTGGGTCCTGACTGAGTTGGCCACAGCTGTGATCAGCCACACTCTCAGCTGTTTTCACTCTTCTTTTCCCCAGCTGCAGCTCCCTTCAGGGCTGCCTTTAACCCCTGTTCTGCGGGAGTGGGGCAGCTGCCCCACGACAGTATTCCTTATTTCCAAATGGGACTTTGGTCTGAAAAGGGGAAGTTTCTGAATCTGTAAGTTGAATAGGTGTCTGAGGTCTTTCTTTTTTCTACTGACTCTCCTTCAGTGGAAGTGGCTGTGGTTTGGTCTTTGAGTTTGAAGGGTCCAACAGAAAGCATTAGCCAGCTTATTCACAGAGTTTACAGTTGAGAGTTGGGCACTCTGGATAGCACTCTACCAGTAAGATACTGTAGTGATGCCCATCACCATAATATCTGAGCCTCTTGAGAGAGGGCAGCCAGAGAAATATTCCCCTCCAACTCCAAGACAGAAGCATTTATTTTTCTGAATGAGGCAATTGAATGGGGGCATTGAGACTGCATGGGAGCAGCTCTGTAAAGGAGAGCCGCTGAACAGATAATTCTTTAAATTCTAAAGAGTGGCAAAATACAAGGCTATTTATACACCCACTCCCCCAGCTAATTCCATCATTGCAGGAAGCACATGTTAAAAACACTACCCTTCCTATGAAGGGAGATTTTTCCTAAAGATCAGATTGGAAGCGTCCAAACTCTGTGGCTGGATTTTAAAAAGGACTCAATAATGTTATGACTAATACTGTTTTTTGATGTGCTAAAGACAGGATCTTTTGCTTCAGGGTATCCACTAATCTCCTTAGTAGTCAGGAAATAGCTTCTGTGTATCACATTGCTTAGTTGACCAAGCGTATTATGGCACCAGAGGCAGGATATTACACTTGACTGATCAGTGTTCTGATCTAGTACAGCAAATTCTACATTTCTTTCAGTTCTGGAATAGAAGCTACTCTCAGAAGAAATCCCAGAGCCTCAGTTAAATCCTTCCAAACTTCTGAGGTCTCTGCCAAGGGCATTATAGGATAATGCAAGGATCTTAAAAAACATGGATTCATTTAATTTTTTTTTCACATCCCAGTGAAGAAAATATATATTTTTTCTTCCTTTGTGGTAGGCTTGTCTATCTTGGAAATTTCCAGATATTATGCTTCCAGTTGTTCCTTCACCTCCTACTCCCCCCTGGAAGTCATGTCTTCCATTTCCTACTTTCTTCCCCCAGGGAGCCTGGGAATGGTGGTGTGATCCATCCCTTGAATCCCTCTTGGTTCTGGGAATGTTGCTCTGGGCTGCCTCTATATTCCTTCACCCCTCCCCAGGGACTGGGAGATTACTCCTTATATCACTGTTTTTTCTTCTTCTTGTTTGGCAGGGAGGGAATAAGCTGGGAAGCCATTGACTGGATGGACAATGCGGAGTGCTTAGATCTCATTGAGAAGGTGGGCAGTTCTTTACAGAATTCGTCTGGTCCCAGGAATCCTGGTAGGCATGACCTGCCATGACACTTAACAATGTTTCCTTCCCCACACTTTGCCATTTGTTTCTATTGTGCTTTGCCAATGCATGGGCCTAGGTTGCAGTGCTTGCTCCCACATTCTGTTCTGTGATTGGCTGTCACATGGTCTCTGGGAATCTGCTGGTGTTTCCATGTGTTAAAGCATGGGTTGATCAGCAAGACCTTTTTCACGTCTTGTTCTCCCATCCTCTTCATCCCCTGGAAAGCCCCTCTGTATGAATGCAACTCCACTGCTCATTGTTTGGGGTGGACTTAGGTAGGGCTTTAACCTTAAATATGGATTTGATAAAGAAATTTCATTTCCACTTGGCGATGAGCCAGCGTTCTACCTGTTGAATCTGTAGATCAGGCACCAGGCGCCCTTTACACTCAAGGTTTCTAGAGTGTAACTCGAATGGTGTCATTCAGTATGACAGTCTCAAACCTTTATTGCTCCAGTCGGAATCCTGTGCAGTTGGTAGTTGTACGGGTTGGTAAAGGCTGTCTCTCATTTGGCTGTAGAAACTAGGTTTGCTGGCACTGGTCAATGAGGAGAGTCGATTTCCCAAGGGCACAGACAGCACCCTCTTGGAAAAGCTGCACAGCCAGCATGCGGTAAGTAAGCAAACCATCCCCTAGGCTAGGGGTGGCAAATGTTTTGCCTGAGGGCCACATCTGGGTATGGAAATTGTATGGCAGGCCATGAACGTTCTCGCAATTGAGGGGGTTGGGGTATGGGAAGGGGTGAGAGTTCCTTCTGCGGGAGTGGCCAGAAATGAGGAGTTCAGAGTGCAAGACAGGGCTGGGGCAAGGGTTTGGGGTACAGGAAGGGGTGCAGGCTCTGGCTGGGGAAGTGGGCTCTGGGGTGGGGCTGGGGATGAGGGGTTGTAGGTACAGGAGGATGCTCTGAGCTGGGACCAAGGGGTTTGGAGGGGGGATCAGGGCTGGGGCAGGGAGCTGGGACGTGGGAGAGGCAGAGGGCTGGGGTGTATCAGAGGTGCAGGCTCCGGGCAGCGCTTACCTCAAACAGCTCCTGGGAGCAGCAGCATGTCCCTTCTCCAGCTCCTACTTGGAGGCTTGGCTGATGGCTCTGTGTGCTGCCTTGTCCGCAGGTGCTGCCCCTGCAGCTCCCATTGGCTGCAGTTCCCGGCCAATGGGAGCTGTGGGAGCTGCGCTTGGGGCAGGGGCAGTGTGCGGAGCACCCTGGCTTGCCCATACATGTCCCCCCTCAGGCGCCTATGCTACTGCTTCTGGGAGCCGCCCAGAGCCATGGCATGCGTGAAGTGGGGCAAGCCCCCGACCCCGCTCCCTGGTGAGAGCTCAAGGGCCAGATTAAAACGTCTGAAGGGCCAGGCATGGTCCCTGGGCTGTAGTTTGCCAACACCTGCCCTAGGCACTCTTCCTCTTCTGTCTCTGCCCCCTGTCAGTTCCCATCCCTTCTATATTAGAGACACAAGTTGGATGAGGTCTCTGCTGTATGTCAAACATCTTTAAGTTGCAAATATTTGTATGCTTGTGCTTCTCCCAAGACAGTGAGATCTGAAAGCTTTGCTACATGTCCTTATTGGCATGTTTGTGCAGGAGTATTAAAGTGACAATAATCCATTTACATTTGTTGTATCGCATGCCCAATCTTGCAGGTGCTTTAACAATATTATATTAAAAGGAAGTAGTGCATTTATGAAAGTAACATGGTGATAGGCACCTCATAAATGGAGATGATAAAAATGAAAATTCCTAAAGCAGATAAACTTCAATAAACAACCTAAAACTTCAAAACAGCAGAGCTAAAAAGGAGACAGAAAGGACTGAGTCTCTTCAATGGATTCTGGTGCCCCTGAATGTGGAGAACGTTCCTGAGTCACAGAGCATTAACAGAGGCCCTTCCTTGTGCATTTAGAGTTTGGGGTGTTGAACGAGGCTTTACAGAGAGACCAGACAGTGAGGATGAACAATTGGGATGGGGGTGTAGAAATGTGCAGGGTCACAACCTGGTCCTCAGCTTACACATTCTTCAAACTTTGCACTATCCTATCCATGTCCGAGATGGACACAAAATTGGTGGTTCTGTCTTCTAGACCATCTTGATCTGCCTCCTCAGCACCCCCTCCTTGTTGAGTCACTGCTTGGGGGTCACCATAGGGACATATATTTGTGGAAGAATGGGAGGTTACTTACTTCTTGGTACCTTGAGTTCTTCAAAAAGTTTTTGTCCCTACATGTGTTCCACCTCCTGCATTCCCTCCCCTCTGCTGCAGTCTTTTGACTCTAGTTGAGAAGAAACTGGACCAACAGCAGATCTCCTCCTCCTTATATACCCTCACTCTGGAGCACAAGGTTGTGTAGGGTGCAGTCACAGACCTGCAGGCACAGCTGATTCAAATCTCCAGTTGAGAGTGCATGCGTGTGCTCAAGTCCTGTAATGGAGCACCCATGGGGACCAAAACATCTCAAAGAACTCAAGTGACCAAAAAGCAGGTAACCTTTTGGAGAGTTTAGGATGAGAAAGAAGTAAGAGACTTAGGAAGACAGTGGGGAATGTGTTTGGGGACGATGAAAAATATGAGCTTTGCAGGAGAGCACAGAGGTGAATGTTGACCAAGGACTTTGGATACTATCCTGAGAGGGAATGAGGGAAGTCCAGGAAAGACGTGGATTGGGAGGGGAGGAAAGAGACATTAATAAACAGGGACAAAACAAAAGTGAAAGGGGAGGCAAAATGAATCAAGAAAAGATTCTTGACGTGGAGGCAAGAGGATGGTAGGGAAATCTGGGTGTACTAAAATCAGTAGGAGATACCAAAGGCAAACAGGCTGAACAACATGGACTAGACTAGAAGATAAAACGAGATTCCCAGTGAAAGAAAGAAAAGGCAGATGTAAAGAAGAACATAAAGGGAGACAGGAGAAGTATCATTAACTTTTCTAAAAAGGTGCAGAACTGCTATGCTAAACTAATTCCCTTGATTTTATATCCTGTGCCGAAAGTTTTGGTCAATGCCAACTGTATGTAAGTATTAGTATCATGCCAGTGGTGTGCTAGCCTTGTATGTAACATATGCAGACTTTGGGTCCAGAGCCTGGGAAGACTGGGCCTTTTTATGGCGTTGGAATATATATTTGCAAGGTAGATGTAGATTACTGTGCAGCCTCTGGGGTCAGGCTATGGGGCCATCCACCCCAGATTAGGAGCCAAAACTGTTCCTTGGATCATGGCTGAGACAGAGCTATTGGGTGAGCCTGTTTGTTCTTGCAACAGATATCCAGAAACCTTTTTCTTCTTTATTTCAGGGTAACCATTACTATGTGAAGCCACGAGTGACAGATCACCAGTTTGGGATCAGGCACTATGCTGGAGAGGTAGGTGTACATGCTGTATTTTGCTGTATTCCCAAATGTGCGTGCTGAGACCTTCTGAAAATTCGGTCCATAGTTACAAGTGTGCTATACATGCTTCAAATGCTATTTTCTGTCGGTCCTAACTTGATGAAATCTGAACACTCAGGACCATATTTTCACATTCTGTCCCAGTCACTGTGGTGCTATTTGAAAAATAAAATTACCAGAATAGTTTAAGATGGGGAAAGTATCTTTGTTCTCTAGTGCAGGGGTTCTCAGCCTGATTCTTTCTGAGCCCTCCCCCCCTGATATACTATAAAAACTCCATGGCCCCCCTGTGCCGTAATAGCTGGTTTCCTTCATATAAAAGCCAGGCCTGGCATTAGGGGGTACCAAGCAGGGCAATTGCCCATAGCCCCATGTTACAGGGCCCCCGACAAAGCTACATTGCTCAGGGTTTGGCTTCTGCCCTGGGTGGTGGGGCTTCGACTTTCTGCCCTGGGCCCCAGCAAGTCTAATGCTGTCCCTACTTGGCGGACTCCTTGAAACCTGCTCACAGCTCCCCAGGAGGTCCCAGAACCCTGGTTGAGAACCACTGTCCTAGTGCCTTGCTATTTATTTCTTCAGTGATTAAGACTTCCTCTGTCACTCTGCAACAGCACATTACACAGGCCTCTACTCCTGCCTTCTGAATTAGTTGGCCTTTGCTGTTTGATGCTGAGTAATGTGACAGCAGAACTACCCTCAGTCTTCCTAGGACATTTCTTTCTCTTACAACTGCAGCCTTCATGGCAGGCCCCTGGAGAAAGGTGGGTAAGAGTGCCCTCCCTCAGTGGTCCTGCAATGCTAGGAGACCCTTTTTGTGGCCCTAACAATGTGGCCTCATTAATTTGTTTGTAAATTAAAGTGCATTGCGATCTAATGTGAGGGATCTGTCTGCTCTGCCTTAGTGTACACAGGTGCTCCGTGTGTTGGTTCCCATATGGAAAGGATATTACCTGCCCTGCAAAGCGGCATGTGCCTGTGTTTGTGTGGAAGGGATTCAGTGCCCTATGCATAGGCTGCTGTATGTGAGGGGGGCAGAAGGGGTTGGCCACTGTGAGTGCACAGGCGCCGACTCCGTGGGTGCTCCGGAGCTGGAGCACCATGGAGAAACCACCAGCAGCTCCCCGCCCCACCCTGGCTCACTTCCATGCCACCTCTGCCTCCTCCCCCGAGCATGCCGCCACCACTCTGCTCCCTCCCTCCCTCCCAGGCTTGCCATGAATCAGCTGATTGGCAGCAAGCCTGGAAGGGAGGGGGGAGAAGCAGAGCAGCAAAGCGTGCTCGCAGGAGGAGGCGGAGCAGAGGAGTGGGACAGGAAGCGGTTCCCCTGTGCACCCCCCCACGTTACCTACTGCTGGCGGCCCTCCCCCTTCCCCCCTCCCCAGCTCACCTCCGCTCCGCTGCCTCCCCTGAGGACGCTGCCGTTCGGCTTCTCCCCCTCCTTCCTGGCTTGCTGCACAAAAGCCTGGGAGGGAGGGGGTGTTTGGGAAATGCAGCGTGCCCAGGGGGGAGGAGGCTGGCCTGGGGATTTGGGGAAGGGGTGGGAATGGGGGCAGGAAAGGGGCAGAGTTGGGGCGGGGCTGGGGGTAAGGGGGACTGAGCACCCATTGGCGTCGGCTTAGCCGTTGCCTATGTGTGTGTGTGTGTGTGTGGTGGTGTGATTGGCAGCTATGTGTATTGTGAGGAGTGCAGGTCAGCAGTCCTCAATCTGTGTGCATGAATGGAGAAAGACAAGAGTATGCTCTGCTGACAAAGCCACTGGTGTAGACACAGCTCTCTCAACAAAAGCATGCTTGCAGTGACATAGCTAAGGTTGGCTGGGGAGCAGATGTTCTACGCTGGCAGGTAGACTCCTGTTAGTGTCTGCTGCCTCTACACTAGGGGTAAGTGCCAGCATAGCTATGACAGCATAGGCCCTGTAGTGTAGACATTCTGCGTTTTCAAGGTTTTCTTTGGAATTTTGAGTGCTAGAAACAACTTTTTTTGTAAATGAAAGCCTGCATTCTGACCGCCTGGAGAGACTCCAGGAGCCAGGGCTCTAAGTGTGCGCCTGTAGTTCCTGGGCATGTAGGAGTTTCCTGCTCTGTTGTCCTGTGCATTGGCATGCAGTGGGTTTGTGTGCAGGGTGGCCCTATATGTTGGCATGAGTCGGGGAGGGGGGTGTCACTGTGGCTTGAATTGCTTGCACTATTATGTACTAGTCAGCATGTATTGTCTTTGTCACAGGTATTGTATGACGTGAGAGGGTTTTTAGAGAAGAACAGAGACACCTTTCGGGATGACATTTTAAACATGCTGAAGGATAGCAGGTAAGCAGCCCTTAATGCTCTGCTGGGGAGAATGGAAGCCAGAATGAAGAGGACTCTGTGGGACTAAATTGAGCAGCATTCACATGATAGCAAGGTCATGGAGAAGAAGAATTACTTTATATGATTATCCAAATTCCTATCTCTCTGTATATTGGCAGGAAGGGGCGGGGGTTGGAGAAGAAGTCAGTTACACTAGAAAGAAATTGATTCTTAGGGTATGTCTACACTACCTTCCAGATTGGTGGGTAGCGATCAGTCTGTTGGGGGTCGATTTATTGCATCTAGTCTAGACACGATAAATCGATCCCTGAGCTCTCTCCCGTCACCACCGCGAGAGGTGCAGGTGGAGTCAATGGGGAAGTAGCAGCATCGACTTAATGCTGTGAAGACACCGTGGCAAGTCGATCTAAATACATTGACTTCAGCTACTCTATTTTTGTAGCTGAAGTTGCATATCTTATGTCGATTTCTCCACCCCAGTGTAGACCAGGGAAAAGAAACAGACACTGAGTATCATCATCGCCTTTGTCATGGGATGGACTTTGCTTATTTCCTTCCATGAAGATTTTCTGTGCCAGAAAGGTGACCCTGGATCACCTGTGTCCATGTTATAGACAAACTAAGAAGCTTTCAGCCAGATAGAAAAGTAAAAACTGCTAGAAATAATAATAATGTGGAGATACCAGAGCCAATGAATGCCTCTGCATGAGAAAAGGAAAATCAGCAGAAAGATTGGGAACAGACTGCATATGTTTCAAGGCTCGGAGTCTTCTAGGGTAACATGCTTTCAATGCTTCATCTCCAAGAGTGGGTATCTGTGAAGGCAATCACATGACACCTGACTGGAATACTGTGTGGCTGTGCGGTGAGAGAAAGGATGCAGCAATCTGGTGGGAACATGGGCTGCTGTTTGTGCAGTGTCTGCTTGGGGGTCTGTGTAGGAAGAAGGAGATGTGCTGCCTATGCCAGAGTGCAGAACACTGTCTATGTAACATCGTGTGTCAAGGTAGTAAGAGACGGGGAATGCAGCTCTGCAGCGGGAGTGTGGGCTGCCGTCGGTGTTGCAGCAGTTTGGGGGGTCTGTGCATCTGGGGGGTGTGTGCCCTGCTGAGCCCTGAGCTGCAGCCACATTGTTGTGTAGTGGTGTTTTGGGAAGGTATAAATAGGATGCCTGGCATAAGGGTAGGGTGGTAAATGAGCACACAGACTCTGAGTCTTTCATAGCTGACCCTAGACTCTGATGTCCTGTGTTTTCTGTGTCTGACCCTCCTCCTCACCACCAGGCTGGACTTCATCTATGACCTCTTTGAAAGAGTCTCCAGCCGGAGCAGCGAGGAAACTCTGAAGATGGGAACCCAGAGGCGCAGGCCGACCGTCAGCTCCCAGTTCAGGGTAAGGAATTCCCCAAGAAAGTGGGCGACTCTTCAGAGTGGAGAGGAGGAGCTGGGGAGGGGCTAACTGATAAGAAGTTAAGTGAGGGGTGAAGAAAGGAGACAAAAGATGAGTGATTCCTTCAGTTTCTTTTCCAGCCCTGTAAACACGCAGATAGAGAAGACAATGTCTCTCTCCCATAGTTTACACCAGGGGTCTCCAAACTACGGCCCGCGGGTCGGATGCGGCCCGCGAGGCCCTCTCATCCGGCCCGTGGAGATCGGTCGGGAACCAGCCACGGGGCCGGGGCACGCCGCGTGCTCCGCTGCCGCCGCCGGCCGGGACGCGCCGCGTGCTCCGCTGCCGCCGCCGGCCGGGACGCGCCGCGTGCTCCGCTGCCGCCGCCAGCCAGGACGCGCCACGTGCTCCGCTGCCGCCGCCAGCCGCGGGGCCGGGACGCGCCGCGTGCTCCGCTGCCGCCGCCGGCCGGGACTCACCGCGTGCTCCGCTGCCGCCGCCGGCCAGGGACGGCTCAGAGCTGGGGCCGGGACGCGCCGCACCGCCACCCAGTTACAGGCGGCGAAACAAGGAGCCACCCACTGCCAGGCGGCGAAACGGTCTGTGGGGAGAGACCGGGTTGAGCGGGTCAGTTGGGGGTGGGGGGGGGAAGAGACCGGGTTGAGTGGGTCAGTTGGGGGGGGGGGGTGGAGGAAAGGAGGTTTTGGGTGGAGAGACCTGGCTGGGTGGGTCATTTGGGGGGGGGGGTTGGAGGAAAGGAGGTTTTGGGGGGAGAGACCTGGCTGGGTGGGTCAGTTGGGGGGGGGGGGGGTTGGAGGAAAGGAGGTTTTGGGGGGAGAGACCTGGCTGGGTGGGTCAGTTGGGGGGGGGGGGTTGGAGGAAAGGAGGTTTTGGGGGGAGAGACCTGGCTGGGTGGGTCAGTTGGGGGTTGGAGGAAAGGAGATTTTGGGGGGAGAGACCTGGCTGGGTGGGTCAGTTGGGGGTTGGAGGAAAGGAGATTTTGGGGGGAGAGACCTGGCTGGGTGGGTCAGTTGGGGGGTTGATGTGTAGTGTTCATGTGTAGTGAACAGGTGTTCATGTGTAGTGTTCATGTGTAGTGAACAGGTGTTCATGTGTAGTGTATCAATGTGTTATTAAATAATAACTGAATAAAATAATATTAAATAAATAATTAAAAACAACATCCATGTTTTGATTCTTTTTTATTTGGACCTCGAGTGTGTTGTCGGCCCCCGAACCGCTATTTGATAGTTAATGCGGCCCTCGGGCTGAAAAGTTTGGAGACCCATGGTTTACACTGTAATGTAGAACATGCGGTGAGGTGGCAAATTGGGAATGGGGAGAGGATGAGGACTACAGCAAGAATATGTCTTTGCTTTTTTCAGCAATGTCTTGAGTGTCAGTTTGTTTTTTCAAATACTGATCTTATGGGGGGGAGGGGACTGAGTTTAAGCTAAGTATTAGTAGGTCTTGTGGAGGCAGTAGTTTTTCCATGGGCACATAAGAACAGCCACACTGGGTCAGACCAATGGTCCATCTAGTCCAGTATCCTATCTTGCAACAGTGGCTGGTGCCAGGTGCTTTAGAGGGAATGAACAGAACAGGGAAACATCAAGCGATCCATCCCCTGACACACTTTACCAACTTCTGTCAAACAGAAGCTAGGGACACTGCAAAGCATGGTTTTGCATCTCTGCCCATCCTGGTTAATAGCCATTGATGAACCTATCCTCCAGGAACTTATCTAGTTTTAGAAGAGCGCTGTCTTCATATCAACGTCAGATTGCTCAGGGCAGTCACCCTACCCTGCCAGGCATTCCTGCCTCTCACTGCGAACTAGGACATATAGGTTCTCATGAACAACACAACAGCCAGATTTCCATCAATAGGCAAGATGGGGCATGTTCTTCCCTGCTGTGCTGGGAAGCAAGCTGTCTGTGGGAATTCTGCATAGTGCATTCAATCCACCGGAAGGCATCTCAACACCTTGGAGCACAGAACCAGCTGGCAGATCGCCTCACAAGGTCTTTCTCCATTCACCACAAGTGGTCCCTTTGGCCGGGCATCACAAAGAACATTTTCCAATGGTGGGGGACGCATCAGATAAATGTTGATTTGGGTAGGAAACACAGGATATGCCACTAGTTCTGCTCCGTGCAAAGCCAGAGCCCAGGGTCTCTCATGGACCCTTTTCTGCTACCATGGATAGATTGCCTGTATTACGCCTTTTCTCCTGTCCCACTAGTGCACAAGGTTCTGATTAAGATCAAGCGAGATTGGGATTGGGTCATTCTCATAGCTCTGACCTGGCCCAGGCAACATTGGTTCATTATCCTATTAGGCCTCTCGGTGGAGGCCCCATTCCCACTTCCTTTATATCCTTATCTGAGCTCTCTAGACCACAGCTGGTTGCTCCATCTGAACCTCGGGTCTCTTTATCTGACAGCCTGCAAGCGTCATGGCTAAATACTGTAGAGCAGGCTTGCTTGGAACAGGTTCATCAGGTCCTGCTAGGTAGTAGGAAGCCCTCCATCAGAGCTACTTACTTTGCAAAATGGAAGCGTTTCTCCCATCTTCCCAGCGTGGAGTTCCACCCTCAAGTTCTTCATTGCTGGTTATATTGGAATACCTGTTGCATCTGGCCAGGGCCGGCGACAGAAATTTTGGGGCCCCCTACTCTGAGCGTTTGGGGGCCCCCTACTCTGAGCGTTTGGGCCCCTCCTCCCCCGCCAAGGGCTGGCCCGGCTCTTGCAGGTGGGCGGGGGAAGCGCTGCAGCCGGGGGTGCCTCAGGGCGGCTCCTGGGGCGCGGGACGAGCAGCGGCTGAAGGGCTCGGGAGGCAGCCGGCCGTGGCGCCGGACACAGCCGGGGAAATGCGGTGCGGTGCCCAGGGGGGACGACTACGAGTAGAGCTGTGTACCGGTCCCCAGATTTCAGGGGGCCCCCCTGAAGTCCGGGGCCCGGTACAGCTCTACCCATTGTACCTCCCTGTCGCCGGCCCTGCATCTGGCTGTTTCTTCCATCAAGGCTGTCTTTGCAGTGATGTTGGTCTCCCATCCCCCAGTCGACAATTGGTCCATCTTTCATCATGAGATGGTTATCTGTTTCCTTAAAGGCCTAGAGAGGATATATCCCCAGGTTAGAGATCCCATTCCTCCCTGGGACCTAAACCTCATCTTATCAAAGCTTATGGGTTCTATTCAAGCTGCTGACAACGTATTCGTTAACTCACCTCTCTTGGAAGGTGGTCTTTTTAATGGCCATCACTTTGGCTAGAAGAATTTTGGAGATTTGTGCCCTCACGTTGGAGCCCCTGTATATGATTTTATTTAAGGGTAAGGTGCAGTTGTGTCTGCACTCTGTTTTCCTCATGAAAGTGGTTTCACAGTTCCATTGCAGTCACCTGCTCATCAGCACACATGTTCTCAGCACACTATGCCATCACCCAACAGGCCAGTGATGATGCCATCTTTGGCTTAGCGGTCAACATGTACATGAACTCCAAGCCCACCTCCTATACAACTGCTTGGGAGTCACCTACATTGGAGTAGACATGTTCAAGAATTCGAAGAAGAAAAAACAATTACTAACCTTCCATACCTGTTGTTCTTGGAGATGTGTTGCACATGTCCATTCCAAGACCCTCCCTGTTGGAGTTAGCCGAAAAGAAGGAACTGAAGGGGTGGGAGGATCAGGGTCAGCAGGGCCCTTTTATTGGCATTATGAGCACACAGTACCTAAGGGCACCAGAGCCAACCCAACAGATACCACTAGAAGAAAAATTTCTAGTGACTGTGCTCGGGGTGTGCACACACCTACATTGGAATGGGCATGTGCAATGGATCTTGAGGAACAACAGTTATGGAAGGTTAGTAACCATTTTCCCCTCCCACCAGAGGTTCTGTGTGCATCCTCATTGTCCCTCCTCCTTCTTTCCTTTCTCTTTTAGGGTGTCAGTGTTTTAAACTGTATTGGGAGGACTGGTACTTATAAAATGGGGGAATTGTTGTGTTGGAAGATGCCACCATCAACTGGTTCCTTGATCTCTAGTTACCGTGATGATTGGAGCTGCTGCTTCTGCTAACTGGATGTTAGGTGCTCTGTATCTCCCTTATTTCCCCCTTTTGGTTTTTCCAATTTTCACAAAAACCAGTAGGGTTCTGTTCATTGATGCCTAAAACATTCCCTGAAATTTTGGAATCAATTGGTTGAAATGTTAAAGTTACTGCATTACAGACAGAAAAATGTTGTTGAGTGTAAGGCCTTACAAGGTTAGTCAATAACAGTAGGTAAACATTTTTCACTAATGTGTGATTTTTTAAATTTTTTTATTAAACTGACTATGAGTTAGAAGAAGCATGAAGGAAGAGAGGGTGGAGTCAGGGAGAGAATTTAGGAATCAGGGGCTGCTGAAGAGTCCTCTGTATTCAGATAGGAGCTCATAGACCCCAGTCCCTGCTGGAATGACTGATTTCTAGTTTCGTCTTGGTGTTTTTAGGACTCTCTCCATTCCCTGATGGCCACACTCAGCACTTCCAATCCATTCTTCATTCGCTGCATCAAACCAAACACGAAAAAGGTGAGTCCCACCCTTGGGGGGAGGGACGAGGGACATCTTCCTGAGCGCGTGATGAGGATATGGGGAGGATATGCTTCTCTCTTGCTGCTCCCCCAGCTGCATCAGAGCCCTCAGTTGAGAACAGTGTAACTTTCTGCATGAATGGGCTGCAGTGGGAGTGGAGGGGCCATGGCTCAGCACAGTTCATTACCCACTTCCCTGCTAGACTCTCAGCTATGGAAGATGTTGCAGTTTGCTGTTGATGTGGGTACATCCAGCTCCCTCCTGCCTCTGTTGCAGTGCTGAGTGTCTTTGTGGCAGCTGCCTGCTATTTGTGTCAAACTGACTCGTCTTTCAGCTGGGGCCCTTAACATGCAGGGTTAACTTTCCAGGGAGCTGTGGGTATGTGTCTGTGTGCCCCTTACAACGGTCAGATAAGCAGGCACCATGCCAGCAAGAAAAAGGTTAAGTCTGGTCTTACTACTTGCTTAGGTGTCTGGTCTTACTACTTGCTTAGATGTCTGGTCTTACTACTTGCTTAGATGTCTGGTCTTACTACAGTAAACCCTCGATTTAACGGACCTCGATTTAACGGACTTCGGATGCAACGGACAAAATTTCTGAGCAAGTCTGATGCATTCCTGATCCATTTCTGGTGGGCTGGCTGCCGGCTCCCGGCTGCCGCCCGGGTCACGGCAGCGGGCGGACTGGCTGCCGGCTCCTGCTGGGGTCCCAGTCGCGGGCGGGCTGGCTGACGGCTCCCGGCTGCCACCCGGGTCCAGGCAGCAGGCGGGCTGGCTGGCTGCCTGGTCCTGGCTGCCGGCTCCCGCCCGAGTCCCGGCAGCGGGCGGGCTCCCGGCTGCCTCCCGGGTCCCGGCAGCGGGCGAGCTGTGGAGCTGCCGCCCCGACCCTCTGGCGGGCGGGCTGCTGCTCCGACAGCTCTTTTTTTTTTAATTATTAAATAACGGACTTTTTGATTTAACAGACACCCCCTCGCCCGAATTAGTCCGTTAAATGGAGGTTTTACTGTACTTGCTTAGATGTCTCTCTTTCTCTTGGTTTGTTTCTAATCTTGGTCTTCTAGGCACCAAACCTCTTTAATCCGGATGTAGTTCTAAACCAGCTCCGGTACTCTGGGATGCTGGAGACAGTGAAAATTCGAAGAGCAGGCTTCCCCATACGGCGTCTCTTCCCTGACTTCCTCAGCAGGTAATGGGTAACATGGAGATGGGTGGTGCTATGTTCCTTTTCTCTCTCATTTTTGTCACTGGCACTGTTCCCAGATTTTGGATGTCTTTTGTGTTGTTTCCATGTCAACCATATTATGGGATCAGCTGCAAGTCAGAAGTGGAAGTTTCTAGATTGGAGGTTAGTCCAACTACAGTTGGATAAAGAACATGAAAAAGAGAAGTTCCCAGATGGACAGATAAGACAACCCTGGGGGAGGATGAATGGGAAGAGGAAGGTTTTGAAGCATGTTAGAAATGGAGAGGATAGTATCGTACATGCTTTTATGTTAAGAGATTGTGTTTGGTTCTCAGGTACAAGATGCTCATGAGGAATCTGAATGTCCCAGAGAACACCAAGGCTGTGTGTGCACATTTCCTACAGACATATGACAGCACCAGGAAAGAGTGGCAGCTGGGTAAAAACAAGGTATTACCTCAGTGTAGAAAAGGGTCCATTGGGCGAGGGGAGGGAAGTAATTCCTAATGCAAGTTCCTGATACCCCCACATCCTATCCAACCCTGATGTGGCCTTCGGGGCAAAAAGTTTGCCCACCCCTGCAGTAGGTCCATTACTCAATGAGGAGGGAAGCATAAGAGAAAACAGGTAATTAGAAACTTGGAGGAGAACTGTTTCAGTCACGTGCAAGGGCAGAAGTCAGACTGAAAAGAGTCTTGAAGGACATTGGAGCAGAGGAACTTTAGACAGCAATTGCAGACTGTGTTCAGTGAGCTTAGAAATAAAAGAAAGATGGGGCAGTAGCTGGAGAGGCAAATGGGGTCAAGGATGTTTTGTTTTTTTTTTAAATGGTGGAGACTAAAGCATGTTTGCCTTGTAAGAAGGGAGAGCCAGAGGAGGAGAAGTTAAGGAGCTGTGCAATGCAGGGGATGAGTGTGGACATGAGGGAGATGGAGAAGTGGGATGGGAGGCAAGTGGAGGAGTTGGAGAAAGAGACAATAGAAGAAACTCTTGCATCTGTGACCAGTGAGAAGGAAAAGAGAGTTGGAGGAGGAGAAGGCAGGAGGGAAGGCAAGCAGAAGGGGATGGGAAGGGTAGGTTGCTATGTTTTGTTAATTTCTCTTGAAAGAAAGGAGGAGGCTGGAAGGTTTGAGGAGTGAGTCAAAGGAGGCAGAAAAGTGGCTGAGGTTGCATGTGTGATATTCAATTAAACTGAAGAAGCAGAGTTGTTTAGTTAGGAAGATGGCACAACTGAGGAGAGAACCAACATGGAGTGCGGGAAATTGGCCTGGTCACAGAATTTTCACCAGAGATGCACTGCGGTGAGAGAGCAGGTGTGGAGGAAGAGGATGCTCAGGGGGATCCAGGGCTGGGGGCTGGCAGGGTGGACCTTGTGATGGGGAGAAGGGCAAAAAAAAATCAATAGTGGAGGAGAGTGAAGCACGAAGAGACTCAACAACTACCTCAGTGGACGAAAGGGACGGGCGAAGAAGGCTGAGACTGGACAAGAACTCCTCAGCATTGCTGGACTGGAAGTCGTGGAAAGGTGAAGTGACAGGGTCTGAGGGAGGGAGCTAGGGGTAATGTTGAAAGAGACTAGGTGATGGCTGGAGAGAGGGAATTTAGCACCAGAGAAATCACAGAGAGCAGTGCTTGATGAAGATCCAGTCAAGTAAATGACCCTTGTGAGGAGTGGGAGTGGTTGAAGCAGAGCTACAGGTCGAACAAATAGGTCAGAGCGAGGAAATACATGGCTAAGAGGTCAGGTATGTTATCAGCATAGAAGCTTGAAGTGACAGAGGAAGAGTGTGGGGGAGAGTGAGTTAGTTTCACCCTCCCTGAACAAAATAATAAGCATGCAGTTTTACCGATATGACTGCGTCTATGCTAGGGTCTTTTATCAGAACTTTGCTGTGTCCGCCAGCAATCACGCCTCTTCACACCACTGATCGACAGCTGACGTTTGTAGTGTTGACATTGCAGGACAGAAGGTGGAGTCCTAGGCTGGACAAGGCAGTTTTCACATTAGCAAGTCGAGGTAAACACTAAGGGTTTACATGACCTGCTAAACTACATTATACCTACAAACTGCCGTGTCTTCACCAGGAAGTTGTGCTAACCAACATGAAGCAAGTTAAAAACATACCTTTTTTCCTAGTGAAGACTTGATTTATTTTCTGTCTTTTGAGTGAAAGTGAAGTGAACAGGATGGGGATCAGTTGCCCTGGAGAGAGAACAGTGGCCCCATGTGTACCCTCTGTACCAGTTACACTAACTATGAAGGCAGGTGTGTTACCTCATGCTGAGAGTCACAGAATGAGATCTAAACCATGACTCTTTTCGGGGTTGAGGGTGGGGGGGCCTGTGGGTGCGAGCATGGCATGAAGGGATGTAACCTAGGAAGGAGTTTGGTGTTTGGGGAAACAGAAGGGAGGGTGTGGCATGGAGAAGGGGGAATACTTCCTGAAAAATGAATTGGAGGATAATCTTATCCCCAGTGATTGTTTGGAAGAGGAAGGAAAAGACTCTGAATTAATATCGTGGATTGTGTAGGTCAGGAAAGGAAATGAGGGAGGCAGGGCAGGATGGGCTTTGTGTTTCTCATTAATACTAGTGCAGCTGTCCTGCTGGCATTAGCCAAGGTTTTGCTTGTAAGAGGAGACTCGGGTTCTGTCCTGATGTATGCTAGAGGTTAGGGCCTGGCAGAGTGAAACAGGCAGAACGTTAGCAATGGTTTGTTCTTCTTTGAGTGCTTGTTCGTGTCTGTTCCATGGGTAGGGTAGGGTAGCCGAAGATTTTTCCCTTAGCAGTATTCATGGGGCCGACTCTGGTGTCCCCTGGAGCCCCACACTCATGTACCAGTATATGGGGTGCCACTGGCCCCACACCCTCTCAGTTCAGTGGCTAGAACACTGCTTGCTCTTGCAAGTGCCCTTAGTTTCTTGGACTCTGAGTTTTGTTTACTATAAATAGTTCCTTAGTGTTAAGTGCTGAGTGCTGAGCATTAGTTAGAGTCCCATTGGGGACTTAATTCCAGGGACTGGGCATGCCCCACTCCTGGGGGTTTAGCCATGTGCCACCTGCTCAAAACTGATGCCAGTTAGTGAGCCACACACAAATTCTCTCAGATGCCTGGGTGAGGCATGTAAAGGGAAGGTGCCAAATTTGTAAAAGTTTAGGTTCTGTACCCTCCAGGCCAGGGGCATACACCTAGGTGTATTTCTAATGGAGACTGCTCTGTGCCCAGCATTGGAACCATCCAATTTGGCATCCAGCATGTCGTCATCAGTGCAAAGCGCATCATCGGCCCTGGGCCGGTCCCGGCACCAATCCACCTCACCTGCCAGAAAGAAGCACCGGAAGATCCGTCCAGTTAGGAGCGGCTCTCCAATGCTGAGTGAAGCAATTGATCCAAGACCTGCTCAGGGCCAATCACCCCCTCCAAAGCTGTCCCCCGGTGTGGGTTTGCCGCGCAGTGTATAGAGCATGAGTGTCCAACCTTTTGGCTTTCCTGGGCCACATTGGAAGAAGACGAGTTGTCTTGGGCCACACATAAAATACACTAACACTAACGATAGCTGATGAGCAAAAAAACCACAAAACGTAGAATAGATAATGTACATATCTAAGTGATAAAACTTCATTCATTTTTTTTGATATTTTTTATTATAAAAGTAAAAGAAAAAAGGGCAACATAAAACTAGTGGGATATTTGACATTGTTTTTGAGACACTAATGCTTCAATATCTGGTTCGATGGAAGTAGTTGCAATTCTCAGTGAGTTCTCAAGGTGCTCATCAGATATTTTGGTTCTAATTTTACTCTTCGTGTGTTTCATCCTTGAAAATAGCTGCTCACAAATGTAGGTGCTCCCAAAAAGCGATGACATGAATAAGGCATGATTGTGAAGCGAGGGATATTTTTCTCTGGGAAGATGCGTCTTATAAAAGTCCAGTAAAGAGACATGATCAAATTTTTCTTCAAGTTGAATGTCAGATTGCAGCTCTATGCATTCCATTTGAAAATTGGCAGGTAACATATTTATGTCGACTGAAAATGGAGTCGCAAATATGCCAAAATATTGATTATTTTTCCGGAAATCTTGAAACCTGTTCTCAAATTCCTGTATCAAATCGAAAAGCAAGGCTGCATATTTTTCGATGTTCACAGGACCGTGTTTAGCCAACGTGTCGAAATGCATAAAATTGTTTGCCTTAATTTGAGATTGCCATAGTTTCATTTCGAACGCTGTTATGGTTTGAAACATTGTATTGATAAGTTGGTTTTCACCTTGAAGACGCATGTTTAACTCATTTAAATGAGCGATCAAGTCTACTAAAAATGCTAAATCTGTGAGCCAGTTTTCATCGTCAAGTTCTGGCACAAATTTTGTTTTTGATTCCATAAACGACTTGATTTCATTTAGCAAATCATAAAATCTTTTCAACATTTTGCCTCGACTTAGCCATCTTACTTCCGAAAAGTAAATGTTGTCCCCTTAGTCAGCATCCATACTTTTAAGAAATTTCTGGAATTGGCGATGATACAATCCCTTGGCCCTTATGAAATTCACAGCCTTGATGACAATTTGCATGACGTTATCCATTTTTAAAGCTTTTGCGCATAAATTTTCTTGGTGTACTATGCAGTGATATTTCATCAAACGTAAGTTTTGGGCGGCAATTGCATCGTCTTCTATTAATTTTACAAGTCCCTCTCTTTTACCTACCATTGCCGGGGCACCATCAGTAGCTATACCAGATATGTTGACAATGGACAAAGAAAATCGCTTTGACGTATTTTTCACTTCATATAAATCTCTTGATTTAGTTGTGTCTTTTAATGGCACTAAAGAAGCCATTTCTTCAGTGACATCATATTCGTCATCAATACCTCTAATAAAAATTGCCAATTGAGCTGTATCTGTAGCATCAGTGCTTTCGTCCATCGCCAAAGCATAAAATTTAAAATTAGCAGCTTTACTCTCCAAACCTCTTTCGATAGATTTTCATATTTCATCAATTTGCCTGGCTATAGTCTGGTGAGACAAACTGATTTTAGAAAAATCCCCTTTTTTATCAGGGCAAATTATATCTGCCACGCTTTCCATACATTGCTTAATAAACTCACCATCGGCATATGGTTTTGATTATCTTGCTATCAGATTTGCTACCACATAACTAGCTTTTACAATAGAGTCCGTTTGAGTTGTAACTTTTTTAAAAAAAACTTTGTAGAGATGATAGACTTTTTTTCAGTTCCGCTATTTTGTTTTTACGACACATTCCTTGATACACACTAAATTTCGCAGCATGTTTTTGCATATAATGCCTTTTCAAATTGTAGTCTTTGAAAACTGGCACAAATTCCCTACAAATTAAGCAGAGTGCCTTAGTATTTGCCTCGACAAAAAAGTAGTCATCTGTCCACTTTTAGTTGAACAATCTTCCTTCTTCTATAATTTTTCTTTTCTTGGGTGCTGTTTTCTTTTGAGACGCTGTGGAAGCCATGCTGGAATTAAAAAAATAATAATAAATATGCAATTATATTTACTTCTATTATGAAAATTAATAGATAGAAAATTAGAAAGCAAGGTTTAATAATCAAATAAGAATACTTACGTGTCTTCTAAATAACAACAGACGTCTATCGTTTACAAAGGTAGGTTGAAATATTATCGATAATCGCTGCGTTTTACTCGCCAAATCGCCACAAGCACACGTAACGTCTGCACCTTTCTTCGGTGTCAATTCGACTGTCTGCACATTGGAAGCCGTACACCGCCGAAAAACTTAAGCCACACATGCGTACAAATAGCGAGAGCGTACGGCACGCGGCGGCGTTATGCCTAGTACACACACATTCTTTGTCACAATTCATTTTACGCGACATTAGAGTCCTCTCGCTCTTTATTTTATTAGTCAATTTTATCAGTTTTTCGGGTTTTTTGGTCGAACTGTTTGCAATTATAATGCGAATTACGAATAATACTCCGGTATTTGTGGACGTAATCTCATAACGTTGTAAGTTTATGATTTTGTGTTGGGCCGCATTCATAGCCATCCTGGGCCGCATGCGGCCCGCGGGCCGCAGGTTGGACAAGCCTGGTATGGAGACTCATCACCAACTCCAGGCAGCGATCGGGACTCTATGCACTCCTTAGTGTCTTTGATGCCTGAGGCTTTCGAGGCTGCAAAGAACCTAATGGCACTTCCTGGGCCACCTGCAGCCAGAGACTTATCTAAGGCCCTTGTGCACCCATCAGGGTGACCCAGTCCATGGGGAAACCTGTCCTAGGAGCACCTCTGCTGTCACCAGCACAGTTCCTGTTGCCATCTCACCACTCACCCCCTTGGTTTAAGTTGGCCACATTTGTGGAGCCGTTCACCTGTGAGTCAAAGATTGGTAGTGTGATGCTTGTCGATGTCCTGGCACCGGTCAATATCCCGGCGCCAATGGATGTCCCAACACCACTCATCATCAAGGCCCCGGCCACCACCTTGGCATCGGTCACCACCCGGTACCACTCATCATCGAGGCACCGGTCACCACCTTGGCATCGGTCACCGCCCGGTACCACTCATCATCGAGGCACCAGTTACCACCTGGCACCGGTCACTGGCCCAGTACCACTCATCGTTGAGGCACCGGTCACCACCCTGGCATTGGTCACCGCCCGCTACCACTCATCATCGAGACACCAGTTACCACCCTGGCACTGGTCACCGGCCCGGTACCTCTCATCATCGAGGCACCAGTTACCACCCTGGCACTGGTCACTGGCCCAGTACCACTCATCGTCGAGGCACCGGTCACCACCCTGGCATTGGTCACCGCCCGCTACCACTCATCATCGAGGCACCAGTTACCACGCTGGTACCGGTCACCGGCCCGGTACCACTCCTCATCGAGGCACCGGTTACCACCCTGGAACTGATCACCGCCCCCATGCCACTCATCATCGAGGCACCGTTCACCACCCTGGCACCGGTCACCACCCCCGTACCACTCATCATCGAGGCACCGTTCACCACCTTGGCACCGGTCACTGCCCTGGTACCACTCATCATCGAGGCACTGTTCACCACCTTGGCACCGGTCACCGCCTGGCACCGGTCACCGCCCCCGTACCACTCATCATCGAGGCACCGGTCACCACCCTGGCACCGGTCATGACCCTGGCACTGGTCACTGCCCTGGTACCATTCAGTGTACAGACATTGCCAATCACCATCTCGTTCACAGCACTGTGGCGATTGAGACCCCAGCTGCCTCAGAGCAAACGACTCCTGAGCCTGAGGTGGAGCCACTTGTGCAGCCTGTTGCCATTTCCTCTTCCTCGTCCCTGGATAGTGCCGTGGCGGGGATGGCCAGTCTACCCTTTGATGATTTCCGAGCCCATCAGGAGCCGCTCAAGCAAATAGCCTCCAATTTGGGACTCAAAAATTTAAGGAGTTTAAGAAGTAGTCAGATGATCTCCTTGACATTCTAGCCGCCGCTGCTCCTTCAAAGGTGGTTCTACCTGTCCACAGCGGGGTCCTGAAAACTCTCAAGGTGATGTGGCAGACCCCGCCTTCTCCTACATCTAAGCAGGCAGAGAAGAAATATTTTGTACATGCTGAAGCCTATGAATACACATACACACACCCTACTCCCAACTCATTGGATGTGTCAGCAGCCAATGAATGACCGGCAAGGCCTGTCTAGCGAGATCCACTAAGAACAAGGATGCAAAAAAAGTGGACCTGTTCAGCAGAAAAATATATTCTACCGCTAGCCTATAGCTGTGCATTGTGAACCAACAGGCACTACTAGGGCAGTATGACTTCAACACCTGGACCTCAATGTCCAGGTTTGCAGACTCCTGTCAGAAGGCCAAGCGGGAATTTACAGCTGTAGTTGAGGAGGGTAAGATGGTTGCTAGGGCGTCTCCAAGCGGCATGGGATGCTGCAGACTTAGAGGTGCTGGCAATGGCATCCGGCATCTGTGTGAGACGTAGCTACTGGTTCTAGTCCTTGGGACTGTCCCAGGAGGTCCAGGCCTTCATACAGGACCTTCCCTTTGAGGGCGATGCCCTTTTCTCATGGCAAACTGATATCAGACTGCACAGGCTCAAAGATTGTAGGGCCACATTATGGTCCCTGGGCCTTTATATTCCCCAGGTGGCCAGGAGACAAGACAACCCATCGCCTCCTCAGCCTAGATACTTGGGCTCATCGAGCCCAGGGAGCTTTTAGAAGGAACAATAGAGGCTTCCAATATTGCCCGTTGGGCCTGTCCTCCTTGGCCCAACAACAGCAGGCAACTGCCTGCCACTCTAGTAGGCAGAAGCAGGCATTTTGAGGATGCCCCCCGAGTCCCCAATTGAGTCTATTCTGTATTACTTGTTCCACCTTAAGCAGTAAAGCCTAGTCCTTTCATTGATTATACTGCATCTAGTGGCCATCTCAGCTTTCCACCCACCAGTGCAGGGTAAATCAGTATATTCTCATGAAATGACAATGACAAATTGACAATGACAATAACAGTTTGAATATCCTGGAGAGGCTCTACCCTCAGGTGCCTCAGTGGGATTTAAATCTAGCCCTCTGGCAACTCATGGGTCCTCCCTTCAAGCTGATGGCATCCTCCTCCTTGCCTCTACTTTCATGGAAGGTTGCCTTTCTGGTTGCAGTCACCTTGGCCTTAAGAGATCAGAGCCCTAACTTCTGAACCTCTGTACATGGTATTCTACAAGGACAAGGTCCAGCTGTGTCCTCACCCGGTGTTTCAAAGGTATCAAAGGTGGTGTCCTATTTTCACTGCAATCAAGACATATTCTTACCTGTTTTCTTCCCGAAAACAAGTCCGACGAGGAACACAGGCTACACTCTCTGAACGTTAGGTGGTCTCAGCCTTTTATATCAAAAGGACCAGACCCTGTTGTGGATCCACTCAGCTCTTTGTGGCTATAGCATATAGAATGAAGGACCTACTGGTTTCCTCCCAGAGGATTTCCTCTTGGATAACAGTGTGCATTAGGTTTTGTTACATACAAGCGTGTGTGTTGCCATCAGCCATGGTCAGCGCTCATTCCACCAGAGCACAGGCTTCCTCAGTAGCATTCCTTGCACAGATTCCAATTCAAGATATCTGCAGAGCCACTACTCGGTTCTCAGTCCATACCTTTGCGTCCCATTACGCTATCACTCAGCAAGCCCAGGACAATGCCAGCTTTGACAAAGCAGAATTGCAAGCCCCATGAAAATGAACTCCAAACCCACCACCAACAGGTACTGCTTGTGAGTCACCTACATGGAATGGACATGAGCACGCACTTGAAGAAGAAAAAAACAGTTGCTTACCTTTCCTGACTGTTGTTCTTCAAGATGTGTTGCTCATGTCCATTCCACAACCCACCCTCCATCCCCACTGTCGAAGTAGATGGCAAGAAGGAACTGAGGGCACAGGGCTGGCGGCATCCCACCTACCGGCACATGAGTGCGGGCCTCCATGAAGCACCATAGCCAGGCTTACAGATAGTGCAAAGGGAAAAATCTCTGGCTGCCATTCACTGGGCAGGCATACACCTACATAGAATGGACATGAGACGCACATCTCGCAGAACAATGGTTATGAAAGGTAAGCAACCATTTTTTCCAGTGCACCATGGCCTTAATTTGTGATCCCATGACCAGCAGCAGCTATACCAAGACTCCAGATTCTTGTGTTCCCTTTGCTCCTCGCTCTAGCACTGCCCATCACATCTGTCTTCAGTCAAGACACAGTTCTCCCCATCTCTTTCCCACTCTAATCAAGTTTTTCTTGATGTCCAGAGTGACATTTTATGTGGTCCTATTGGAAAAAGAGGAAATTGGCTTACATTGCAGGAGTTTTCTTCTTACCATTTGGAATCCAAAGCATAACAATACAATTTCTCCTTCACCAATGTTCTCTACAGGAGAATTTACAGGTTTGGCACTTAAGATGAAAATTGTATGCTAAAAGGAGCAAACATTTTTTGCAGATATCTCTGTAATAGACCTTCTCCAGGGAGGGGCTGAATGGATTCTGTACATTGTACAATGTATACACTGTACACAGCGTGTGCACAAATATATGAACATCCATGAGTGAACGGAGACCTTTTTATGTACACATGTGCATAGCCCTTACATATGTATGCTTCTGGTTGCAAGTGTTGACTGCTATGTGCAGTCAACATTCACACATAAATTCTTGAATATACATTGACTAACACCACCTTGCTGTGTGTCTGACTTCCATTAGGAAACCCTAAGTTTCCATCAGTTTCTAATATGAACTGAAACAAGGGCAAAAATAACCCCTATATTTCTGAATCTACACTCTTCCCTCAGATGAAAACGGGCTTAAACTTTTGAGAGTGGCTATGAATTAAATGACAGAGAAACAGATGATT
Source organism: Sternotherus odoratus (assembly GCA_032164245.1). Classification (NCBI taxonomy): domain Eukaryota; kingdom Metazoa; phylum Chordata; order Testudines; family Kinosternidae; genus Sternotherus; species Sternotherus odoratus. The sequence goes on from JAVMKO010000011.1 coordinate 63,955,128, forward strand.
TGCTTACGATTTTCCTGACAAGGGAGATTTCTGTACCTGTAGTTTGAATTCATTTTAATCTTTCCTACCTGCTTCCTGCAAAATGCTATAATTTCACAGCGAGCTATTACTGGCAAACCCCATGTTGTTTGGGGATCAAAATGCCCTATCTTGGATGGATATTACTGACAGGTACCTGAGTGTTCTCTGGGTTTTTAATACTTTAGCAACACTTGTAAAGCTTGTCATGCCAATGAAGTCTCTGTGAATTGGACACTTCTGCTATATGGTGGAGTTGTATCCCTGGCCCATCTCTCAAGGACGGTTCCCTCCCTAAAAGGTATCTCTCAGTATAGGCACTGTCCCTATTCGTTATTTGTTCTGGTATCACCCACAATTTACTAGGTTCAGTGTAAATCTGATGGAAAAAACAGTCCATGTCCCAAGGAGTTCATAATTTTAAGACCAACAACCTGACACAGACACAACACACAAGGAAAGTGGTCAAGGTGTGACTTCCTTTATAGACTGTCCTCAATTCCTTGACCATTATTAATCAACTAATTTCTTGTGGGCATTGTGATGGAAGCTGTTCTTCATGCAGAGAAAGCAATGTGTGAGGGGGATGTGCCATGCAGATGGGGCAATGTGGAAGAAAGAACAGAGTTGGTTATGGGAGAAGTGGAGAAATAGGTCAGCAAAGCTAGTGTCACTGATGGAGGGGAGGAGTTGGAGGCAGTGATGTGAAGAGGCATAGTAGATAAGTAGGAAGAGGTAACATTATGCTGCCTAGTGATTAGAACAAGGGAATTTGTTTTGATTCTAGCTCTGCTGCTGATTTGATGTGTGATATTGGATATGTGACTTTTGGTCTCTCTGTGACCCAGTTTCTGCATCTGTAAAATGTGGATAGCACTGCCCTGTGTCACAGGGCTGTGAGCATTAATGAGTTAAAGTTTGTCAAGCCCTTGGAGGCCCTTGGATAGTAGGTGCTAGAGAAGAACAAACTATTATTAACTGTTATAAAATGCAACCTCCAGTACAGCAGCACGTCTCTAGCAAGGACACTTCTCTCTTTGGGGTGAATCTCCCCCTACGTATGCTGCAGTACAGGGGCACATTCAGCTGGGAGAACCCTCTCCTCTGGAGTCCTTTAGGTCCTGCGGTGATCAGATTCCTTTGGAATGGCCCTGCGATGGTTGACTGGGGATAGCCAGTTTCTTTATGCATTTCTCTCACCATTGGAGATTTCTGATTCTTCCATTATTCTGCACTTTTGAGAGTGCAAACCACTTCCAGGGTCCTGGAAATGTAAATGCTCACCTCTGCACCCAAAATGTGATGTGATCTCTTTATGGAATATTTAATGTCACATGTTGGTAGCCAGGAGCCAACGCAGTGAGAAAATAATTTGTGTGAAGAAAAGATACCAGCTGACAATGGGTTAATAACTAGCTTGCACGCACTCCTCCTCCTTCCTTATTTTTCCCTTCCTCCCCCCCTTCTCTCTTTCTTTAAAGCCTTGAGCACAGAGTGAAAGGAGGCGGGGGTTGAGCTGAGTTTGGCTCATGTCCTGCACAACTTTTTCCTTGTAATGCCAGGAAAGGCACCCCAGCCGAAAGTGAGGGGTGTCTCTGGAGAAGCTGCAGCTCTTGAGCAGAGATCACAGGGCAGCAGCATAAAGAGAGCACTCTGTGCTTGTCACCAAGGGAATGAAACCTCCTGACTCTCCCCCAGGCTGATTTCTTTCCTCTCTTTGTGTTTGTTGAAACTCCTCCCCACGGTGTCAGGTTTTCCTGAAGGACGCTCTTGAACAGAACCTGGAGAAGGACCGTGAAGAGGAGTTGAGGAAAGCGGCTCTAGTCATCCAAGCCCACGTCTTGGGCTACATGGCAAGGTCAGTGTTGTGGGCTGTCTTGCGTTTTCTCCACCTGTCTGCTTGCAGTCTCCCCTATCCTCTCCTCTGCTCTAGGGTATTCTCATCAGCACTTCCACTTTTCTCTTCCCCCACCTTCCAAATCTAGTGGCTAGCTTCAAAATCTGTGTTTCTGCTGAAATCCTTGTCTGTGCTATAGTCATTTCTTTGACCACTGCAGCCTCCTTTACCCCCTGCTTCTTACACCTTCCCTGCCCCTATCCCCTAGTCTGTGAAACATGCTGCTGCAAGGACCAGGTCTCTCCACTGACTCTGCCTCTTCAGACTCCTCATCCTCACCTTCAAGGGTCTCCAGAACTCTGCCCCCTTTTCCTCTTGGCTATCTCCCAAATCCTCGACCCTTCACCTACCAGATTCACCTAATGTTCTCTTCATCTCTCTTCTTCCCCTCTCCCAACTCAGCCTTTATTAGCACTGTCCCCAAGGCCTGGAGCAGCTTCCCCTCTCCTGTTTTCCCAGGGGCCTCTCTCTCCTTTAAGTCACTCCTAAGAGCTTACTACTTTTGGCTAGCCTTTCACCACTCATCTCCTATAAGCTTCCCCATTTTGCCACTACTGCTTCTAATCATCGTAGTGTTAAAGAAAAATGATTACAGAAGAGATATCCCCTCTCCTGCCCCTTGAAGTTAATGTAACAACTGACTCTTTAATGATTGTAGCACATGCTGCATGCCAAAATAAAGCAAAATGCTGTCTCTGTGCCTTGCTCTCTCTCTCTCCTTGTCTGGATGCCTTTACTTGCTGTGCAGTCTGTGTAAATTGGAGTGCAAGTTCCTCATGGCAGGGACATTTAAATAGTAATAATTAATAATCAGATACCTCCAGATATTTGGGGGAAGGAGTGTAAAACATAGTTTCTAGGCAGCATTGCTAAGGGAAAACTGCAGTGTCTCTTCTGTGACTTTCCAGGAAAGGAAGGTACCCAGCTAGTGGGCTGGGATCTAAGTTTAAAAGTTTTCAAATCAAGTGGTGCTTCTGTGGTCAAAAGGCAAAATCCTTATACAGCAGCTGGTGACAAATGAGGCAGTGCAGAGGCAGGTGTAGGAGCAGAAAGCAGGGAAGATGAAGGTTGGAGAAAGTGAAGTTAGAAAACCTTTTTTTGTGATAATTTCAGTGTTGCACTCATCAACATTAGAGAGGCTCCGATAGAAAGGAATTAGTATGGGACGAGTCCAGAAAAGGTTTTGGGTGAGTAAAGCAAAGCTAGAGAGTGCTGCCATGTAGCACTTAGAGTTCATCAATCACCAAGATTATGTAAATTAAGCAGAGTGAATCTGCCGTGAAGAGTTAGATGTTCCAGGATTTTCCTGTCATCTTTATCCCTATCTTCAGGGGCTTGTTCTGAGAATTGGGGAAAGAGGTTAAAGGTTACATGGTTGGTTCTGTACACTCTGCTTTAGTTTCCCAGGAGCTCAGGGTGCCTGGATGGTCACTCAAGTGTAATATCTAAATCAGAAAATAAATCCAAGTGAAAATCCCCTGTTTTGTTTGGCAGACCTGCTCCTTATGAGACTCCTACTCACAGCTGCTGACTGCCAGCTGCAATAAGTGTTTCCTTTTCTTAGCTCTACAGGACCAGTAGAGAACTGGGGCTGTAAACTGGGCTGTGTCCCTATTAGCCTCACAGGACCTACATGGGTCTGGGGGAGGGGGCACAATCCATCCCCAAATGGCTTCTGTGACTCTTGGGGGAGGGAGCCAAGCTTTAGCCCAGTACCTTGCAGCATCAGCAGATGAGGTAACTGTAAATTCCAGTTGCCAAATCAGGGCCCCTGTCCCCTCTGTGTTTTATATCTGAGTAAGGTTGAAGTGCAGGATCACTGTATTTCCCGGCTCTCCTGCATTGGCTTTACCTTGGGAAGTGGAGGAAGGTAAGCAGAAGGCTCCTGATGAGGAGTTACATTTTATTGCTGGTGTATACCCGAGGTTAGGTTAGATTATCATAATGGTCCCTTCTGGCCTTAACCTCTGAGAGCAGAGCTAATAGATATTACCAGGAAGAGCACCATGGAGCTGAGTAGGGCCTTGGCATGGTACTCTCAGTTGAACTTGTTGCAAATGTGTTTTGTAAAAGTCAGTGCCCTTTGTGTATATGCTTTGTCCTCCTTAGAGGAGGCTGAGTATGCAGCTGGCCACCCTCTATATGAGGAGAGGCACTGGGAAGCGAAGCGGGGCGGGGGGGAGAGGCAGCCCCTGATCAGTTTATTTAAACCTGCTTCTTTCGCCCTTTCTCCTTCCTCCCCTCCCCTGCTGCTGGCAGAGCCGTCCCTTGGGTATGGCAAATCAGGGGGACTTTGACTATGCGTGGTAAATATGCCCAGTGGCCTGTGATGGGATGTTAGATGGGGTGGGATCTGAGTTACTACAGAGAACCTTCCCTGGGTATCTGGATGGTGAGTCTTGCCCACATGCTCAGGGTTCAGCTGATCACCATATTTGGGACTGGGAAGCAATTTTCCTCCAGGGTAGAAGCCCTGGGCGGTTTTCAGCTTCCCCTGCAATGTGGGGCACAGGTCACTTGCAGGAGGATTCTCTGCATCCTGAAGTCTTTAAACCATGATTTGAGGACTTCAATAGCTCAGACCTAGGTTAGGGGTTTATTACAGGGTGAGACTCTGTGGCCTGCATTGTTCAGGAGGTCTAGATGATCATAATGGTCCCTTCTGACCCTAACGTCTATGACTGCCCACTCTTTGTGAGGAGGCGTGTGGGAAGGTGGGGGGAGGGGGAGAGAGCAAGGAGGAGCCACCCCTACCAGAACCTCATCCTCCCCCCAGCACCTCTTGCCCACCAGCAGGCCACACCAATCAGCGCCTCCCCCTCTCTCTCAGTGCCTATTGCGTACCGCGGATCACATGTTTTGCAGCATCAGGAGGCACTGGGGGGAGGGGAGAGGAGCAAGGGTGCAAGGTGCTCAGGGGAGGAGGAGGAACTGAATAGGGGAGGGTCGGGAAGAGATGGGGTGGGGGCAGAGTAGGAGTGGGAAGACGCAGGGCATAGTGGGGCCTGGGGGGAAGGGGTGGAGTCGGGGTGGTGCCTGGAGCACCCCCTCCCCCACCCCCGGCAGATTAGAAACTCAGCGCCTATGTCCCAGGCCTCACCCCCCCAGGTACGGCCCTGGCTTCTGGATCCCTGCTTTCGTTGTTGTTAATGTAACACAATCTCAGCTTCTTATGCTGGCTCTAGGGGATCATTCTCAAATTGTATCTGAAATTTCAAGGTGGTTCAGTGACCAGCGAGGTGGATGCGCGGGGTGTTTTCCTCTATAACTATTCCAGGGGGTCTGTGCAAAGAGCATACACGTGTGCTAGGCTGGTAGTTTCCCAGAGATGTGCATGTAGGATTTGAGGCGCATGAAACTTCCTTCCTAGTGAGTGATAATCTGCCCTTCATACCCTGGGGATCTCGGGCTCATTTTCCCTCTCAACGAAGACAGACATATCAAAGCAGCTCCAAGAAGGGTCACTGGAGACAGGAATAAGGTGGCAGATGCAGGAAAGAGGGCGGCAAGGAAAAGAATCTTGGCGTGGTAGAAAGAGAGGGAGAGACTTGTGTCCCCTTTGGGCACTGGAATGCTCTCGTCATTTGTTCAGTACCCAGGGGGAGCCAGTCCTTGGAAACACGAGAGACATGACTGTAATAGAAGTGGTCATTGACTCACGACCCTTTAACTGTTTGGTTTTGCTTGTAGGAAGAAGTACCAAAAGGCCCTCGTTAGTATAGTGACAATCCAGAAGAACTATCGAGCACACTTCTGGAAGAAAGCCTTCCTGCGACTGAAGTCCTCGGCTGTTGTCCTGCAGAAGCATTGGCGTGGCCACCTGGCTCGTAGCCTCTATCAGCACCTACTGCTGCAGGAACAGAGAAGGAAAGAGGAAGTGGAGGAGAGGAGAAGGCAAGAAGAGGAAAAGCAGATCAGAAGGGAGGAAGAGGAAAGACAATGGCAAGAAGAGGAGGAGCTTAGGAGGAAACAGGAGGAGGAAGAAGAGAAGAAAAGGTACTGGATTATTTCTCACAGCTTTAGTTACATGGCTGGCCTCTAGTAGTGAATCTGCCAAGGTGTATGACTAGATCTGAGGCCCTGACATGACAATGCCTTCAGGCCATAAGGAGACATCATTGCAGTAATCTGGATACATGCACAAGTCTCCTTGGGAGAGGATTTACTCCTGGGAGCATTCTGCACCAAAAAATTAAATTCTGTGCACAATATTTTAAAATTCTGCAAAATTCTGATTGTATTTGTCAAAATAACACTACATAATCACTCCAGTTGCAATTAATTTGGTAATTTATTTCAAAATACCTGTCAGCAAGTATGTCCGTAATAATACGGACACACACAAAAGTTCCCCCAGGAGTAGACTTAAAGAAACCCCAATGACAACCTGGTTCCTCTTTCTCTGCCCCCTTCCCCCCCCCCCCAACCCAGCTGAGGAGACAAACATCCACAAATCCTTCTCCCCAGAGCCCACCTGCACCCCCCACATGCCAATATGCCCCAAATCCCCTCCTCATAGCCCAAGTGCACCCCCCTCCCTTGTCCAGATGCCCATCTCCAATCCACCTCCCCCAGAACCCAGGGATCCAGAGGAAGAAACAGCCTGATGCTTGGTCCCAGGCTTGCAAGGAGTTTCCTGCATGCTGCCCTCTCTCCCCTAAGGTTTAAGATTAGCAGCCGTGTTAGTCTGTGTCTGTAAATAAGGTGAGGAAGACTTATAGCACCTTAGAGACTAACCAGTTTATTTCAGCATAAGCTTTCGTGGGCTATAGCCCACTTCATAGGGCGCATAGAATGGAACAGAAGTAAGATGTATTTATATACACAGAAAGCAAAAAAAAAAAAAAAGTTGTACATTAGCAAACCAATTCTAAGAGGCTGTTTAATTTGGATGGGCCATTATCAGCAGGAGAAAAAAATACCTTTTGAAATGGATATCGGTGTCTGACAGGAGATAACTATTGAAGGTAAATTAACTAGGGAAATGCAATCAACTAGTGTAATGAGAGAACCATTCACATGTCCTGTTTAGCCCTTGGTTTATAGTGTCCAATTTGAAAATTAATTCCAGTTCCTCAGTTTCTCGTTGGAGTCTGTTTTGGAAGTTTTTCTATTTTAAAATTGACACCTTCAAATCTTTAATGGAATGGCCAGGAAGGTTGAAGTGCTCTTCCCTAAGGGCATGCTGGGAACTGCAGCTGCCAGGAACCCTCTGGCTCATGGGGGGCAAACATTTTGGCCCTCGGGCTATGTCTGGGTAGGAAAATTGTATGCAGGGCAGGGGCAGGGGGTTAGGGTGTGGGAGGGAGTGCGGGATGTGGGAGGGGTTGTGGTGTGCAGGAGGGGGCTCAGCAAGAGATAGGGGCAGAGGAGAGGTGTGGGTGTATGATGGGGCTCGGAAGGGGATTGGGGTGCAGGGAGTGATGCAAGGTGCTGCAGGGGGCTCAGGGCAGCGGGATGTGGGAGGGGTTGTGGTGTGCAGGAGGGGGCTCAGCAAGAGATAGGGGCAGAGGAGAGGTGTGGGTGTATGATGGGGCTCGGAAGGGGATTGGGGTGCAGGGAGTGATGCAAGGTGCTGCAGGGGGCTCAGGGCAGGGGCTTGGGGTGCAGGAGGGGTGTGGGGTGTGGTGGGTGCTCAGGGCAGGGAGTTGAGGTGCAGCAGGAGGCTCAGGAGGGAGTTGGGGTGCGGGATGCAGGAGGGGGCTCAGTGCAAGGGTTGGGGTGCAGGAGGTGTGTGTGGTGCAGTATGGGACTCAGAGCAAAGGGTTGGGGTACAGGAGGGGTGCAGCAGGCACTCAGGGCAGGAGGTTGGGGTGTGGGGTGCAGGAGGGGTGCGGGCTCTGGCCCGGCACCACTTACATGAAGTGGCTGTGGGTGGCAGCCGCGCACACCAGGGCCAGGGCTGGCTCCCCGCCTGCCTGCCCTGACCCTGGCCCTGGCCCCAGCTCCAGCCCCGCATCACTCTGGGAAGCATCTGGCACCACGTCTCTGTGGTCCCTGCGGGAGGCAGGGGGCACACAGGGCTCTGCGCGCTGCCCTTGCTGCTCCAGGTACCTCCCCTGAAGCTCCTATTGCAGGGGTGGGCAAACTACGGCCCGCGGACCAGATCCTAGCTTATGTCTCTCCTGGATGGTGAAAGCCAGTGGAAAGATGTTGAGACCATTATAGTGGGTTGTCAATGCGTCCTTGAGGGCTGGCAAACTGCTGATTTCTCCTTTTAAAAGGCCTTTGCTCACTCTCTAATTATCACTCTGTTTTGAATTTCCCCTTTCAACTCCTTGGCACTTCACGATTGTGAGGCTTCTTCTAACCAAGTAGCATCTGATGTTAAATTTGGCTTAGCCAGGAGAGACTTAAAGCCAGCTTTCCGCGCAACCTGCAGCCTTGACAGTCAAGAGATAGTAGCTACGAATGGCATCCTGAATGACAGCCAAGGCTGTCACTGTAAATCAGATGAAGGCATTCTCTCATGCTGGGTGGAACATTATCACAGCTCCACCCTCCAGCAGCCACGTACTCAGAACTGGATGATTTGGCAGCCACTGTGGTTTCGGACCCAGACACTTGTGTATTGATGTACCAGCGTTGTATGAAATGAAGCAAGCCAGCTGTAAACTGAAAAACAGACGTGTGCCCGGCACTGATGGCATTCCTCCAGAACTGCTAAAATGCGCTATTGATCCTATAGCAGAATCACTTCTGGCCCTCTTTTGTCTGGTGTGGAGAACTGGAATCTTGCCAACCACCTGGGTGGATGGTATTGTGATCTCACTTTATATGGGCAAGGAACCGTGCAGCGAATGTAAGAGCTACAGGCTGATCACCTTGTTGTCCATGCCATGTTTGGAGCCCCCACTTCATTGGAAGCATCACCCCCAACTATCATGTTTTATGGTCCACATTAGACGCTCTCTGCTTGTTGTTGGCAATACACCGTGAGTTCAAGAAGTCCCTGCACATGGTGTATGTCAATCGTGAGGCTGTTTGATTCAGTTGACCAAGTCGCACTATTTAAGGCCTAAAAGGGTGTAGTTTTCCCTACCATTCTGCTGGACTTGATTAGTGAGCTGCATAATGGAATCACTGCCCTTGTACCTCTGGGGAGCTGGATGTCCGCCCCTTTTAAATCAGTATCTGGTGTCAGGCAGGGCTGTGTCTTGGCCTTGCTCTTTTGTCAGGCAATGGATTTCATAATGCAGCATTCCATCATGTCCATATTCATTAAGATTGGTGATCTCTCACACTCACATCTTGAGTATGCTGCTGATGATGTTGTTCTAGTACAGAGCCCCAACAGGTTTTGTGAGGCACTCCAAAAAATGGAGGCGGAGTTGGCTAAGGTTGGCCTCCGTGTTTTGTGGTCAAAGACAAAACTGCAAAATCTTGGCTCAGGTCCATCTGTGACTCCAGTCTCTTTGAATAATGAAACTATTGAAGCAGTCTCCAACTTTTGCTATTTGGGTTCTATACTCACTAATTCATCCACCTCTCACACGGAGGTTCTCCACTGGATTGACATTGAAGCATCTGCCATGGGTCATTTACAATCAATATGGAATCAGCATCATCTCGGCACAACAACCAAGTTCAGGATCTAGCTGAGCTGTATCCTCTCCGTAATTCTGTATGGTTGTGAAACATGGCCACTATGCCACTCAGACTGGGCAAAGCTGGAGGCTTTCCACACAAAATGCCAACATCATATATTGGGCATAAAGTGGAATGACTTCATCTGTAATGCAGATTTTTATAGTCATTCTGGTCTACAGACTACTGGGGCCATTGTCCGCAGACGGCGACTTATGCTTCTCGGACATGTCGTGAGACTGCAACAAGACTTTCCTGCAAACGCTGTTCTCCAGGTGGCTTGTAACATCTGGGATAAAATTCCATCAGCTGAGGGGTGGAGGCAGCCCAGCATCAGACCCCCCATTACATGGGTGCATCAAGTCTGTTCTGACAAGCCCTTGTGACCACACAGGCACAGACCAAATGGTGAATGATCGCTACAGCCAACCGTTCGGCTAAGCACCAAAGAAGAAGGAATATTGTTGGGAAGGTGGTGGCATTACCTCTCCAATAATATCTATGTTTCTCAGGTCTCTTTGGTCTCAGCTGATTCTTCTGCCAGCCGGGGGTGGAGTGTGTGTATGATTGAGGCCTGGTTTACACTGGGGTGGGGAGATCCATCTAAGTTACATAACTTCAGCTACGTGAATAACATAGCAGAAGTTGACGTACTTAGATCTACTTATCGCAGTGTCTTTGCTGTGGAAGGTCAACTGCTGACACTCCCCCATCAACTCCGCTTGTGCTTCTCAATTCTGGTGGAGTACCGGAGTCGACAGGAGAGTGCTCAGCGGTCAATCTATTGTGTCTTCACTAGACTGAATAAATTGATCCCCTTGGATTAATTGCACCAGAGGTAATGTAGACGTGTCCTAACCGAGTTCTCCTAGCGATGGATGTTGCCCAGGCTGATTATTTTAGACTATTAGCTGCCGTCGGTACTATCACATTTGAAGGGCTATTGATGTGAACTGTAGCAGGGATTCTGAGAGTTGTTTTAAATGGCTCTGCTCTTTTCCCCTTGAGAAAGTCTTTGGACAACTAGCTAACTCAGCATCACCACCAGGGTGCTCTCAAGTGAGCTCCCAAATGCACTCGTTAGCCTTCCTATTTAGTTATATATCAACTGCTTAACGCTTTCCATTATATAGATTTTGACTTTTTTTAAAAGACTGTTAAGTTCTTTGAGTAACGGTTCCTATGTGTATCCCATAGGTGGGTGCGCATACGCGCCGTGTGCCTGAATCTGGAAGAATTTCTTAGCAGTGTTTGTTGCCCCACATGTTTGCTATGCGTCTCCTCATGTTCCCTGTTGAAGGTATAATAGGTAGTGCAGGTTAATGCCTCTCCAGTTCCCTCTTACCGCTATGTGGCCTAAGTCAGAAACCCCTGTTCCTTCGCTCTCTTAAGGCTATTCTAAGCTTGAAATGTTACAGTGGTACAGCTGCACCGATGCTCTCTTATCGGCTTAAGAACTCCTGCTCCGTGAGAGGTAGTAGCTATGTTGGCAGAAGCAGCTCTCTTGTCAACATAGTGCTGTCCATGCCGGTGCTTAGGTCCGTGTAACTTCAGTTGATCAGGGGTGTGGATTATTCGCACCCCTGAGTGATGTAAGTTATACCAAAGTAAGTGGTAGTGTACACAAGGTCTTAGTCTGCTAAGAGAATTGTTCTTGTTTGTAGATAGTTATTTAACTGTAGTTAGCGTAGTAGTTTCTTCCCCCATTCAGGGACTGTACCTAGGATTCCAGGCTTCAAAAACTGTCTCTCCTGCCCGTGCACCTTCTCTGTGATCGATGAGCACCAGCAGCCCCTCTACTGCCTGAGCAAGGCTCACGTCGTGATGTGCCATACCCTCTGTAAATCCTTCCCACCGGGATCAGGGAAGCCAGTGAGCTTTGCTTCTGAAAACACCTTATGGAGGAAGCTATGTGGCCCCAGGCACACTCAGACTCCCACCAGCAGTGAGTGCCCCTCCAAGCACGACTTGGAACCAGTGGAACCAAGGGACAAGGACAAGTCCTGGCATGAGAGCAAAAAACACGCTCAGGGGCACAAGAGCAGGTCTCTGCAGAGGACTGCTCACAAGAGTAGCGTTTCCTCCCTGAGGTGAGCCAGATCAGGTGAGACGTCACACATGGATCCGGACAGACCAGCACCCAAGATACTCCCGATGGAAGGTAAGACCAAGTGCAAGCAGGATCTGGCATTACCAACAGTCATCTCAGCACCCAAGCCTCTGGAACGTTCACACCACCCACTCCACTGGTGCCCGTGCAGGCCAGACAGATTGGCCGCTCGGACACCGCCTGATCTCATGCCCCCAGCCCTCCACCCAGGGCAGGTGGAGGGTCCGGGTCCCGCACACACAGCGACCCGAGCTACTTGGGTGACTCTGGCCAGGCTCTGGCTTCCAGCCTAGCCAGGGGGTGGGGCCCCGGGAGGGAGCAGAGGAGAAGGGGGTGTGGTCAGAGTTCCAGCACTCTTGGAGGCCCCCAAATTGGCCAGGGCTCCTTGGCCTGGGCTCTGTTGGCCCCATGTGGTAATCCACCACTGCACCCATGCCCTATGTCATCTTTGGGGTGATGCTCTTTGGGGGTCCCTTATTCATGACCCCCAAATCTTTTTCAGAGTCCCTGCTTCTCAGTATAGAGCTGACAGCAACTAATACTGTGTCTTATGCTTTATCTGTTAGGACATTGAGCCATAAGCATTCAAAATCATTTTCTTTTGAGTTAGAAGTGACTTGAAAACAGGTAATGCCATTTTGACATAGCATGCCGCTTCCCCTCAATCCTTTCTATATAGGTCAGAACCATTTATTTTAACATTCCAGTAATGCAAATCAGCCCACTAGCTTTCAGCAATACCAACTCGATTGAATTTAGGCTCATGAATAAGCAATTTCATTTCTTGTTTGTCACCCAGGCTCCTAGCACTGGTATATAGGCAATTAAAGAATTGCTTCTCTTTGTGTCCTTTGGTTCTCAGTTTTGACTACGTTTTATAAATTTACTATTTCCTGTTTGTGTTTTGCTCAGAAGATGTTGTTGTGGGAAGGCTACTGAAATCCTCCATACTCCTTACATCAACACTATGCATGCAGTGCCCTGGGTTTTTGCTCAATATGCCACATGCAGCTGAACCTCCAGATGGACACGTGCAATGACTGGTGGCTGCTTTCTCCCAGCAAAGTACTATTTGCCTCAGGAGAAAGTGCCCCAGGCTGGGAACAAAGATTGACACTTTGGGTTTCTCTTTTTGAGCTCTCTAGTATTAATAATTTGGTGTCATTTACAATCTTTATTATTGAGCAAAGTCTCATGCCACCAAGAGGTTATGCAAGCTGCAAAAATAACCCAGATCACTACGTGGAAGGGTGTAGTCTCAGCCACTTAGCAGAGTGCTTAGATTTGGCAGGTTCTTTCTGAGACACAGTGTAGCTATGTCAAGTGCTCAATAGAACACAGGCTTAATGATGGTGTTGCCATGGCTCTGTCATAAATTTAAGAAAAGAGAACTTCCTCAACACTGAAATTGTGCACATAGAGCCTGATCCAGTGGTCTTGGAAATCTGTGGAAAAGCCTCCCATTGATCACAATGGGTTTTAGCTCAAGACAAGTGGGTCTATGTAATCCTGCCTTCTTGTCCTTTCATCCCCACTCCACTTGACCAATTTCCTGATTTACCTCAAAGTAAAGGATGCATGTGCCAGGATGGGCCATGCCACGCATGAAGGCGCTTGGTGGCTATACTAAATCAGCTTTATAACAGGATTCTTACTTCACCCTTAACCATGGAGAGCTGAGTCTCTGTAATTTCTATTAAAATACTCAGATGATCTGGGTCTGTCACTTACTATTGTCTTCTTTTGAACAGAGAAAGAGAGCAGCTGAATGCTATTCTCCAGGTGGCTCAGGTAAGTTTAATTGTTCATTCCTTTGCTGTGTCTCCTCTTTGGATCTTCTGTAGCTCAAGCCCTTCTGTTGGTTGCCTTCAATGACTATGCTTGTTCCTGAAATATGCACCTTTATTTTACTGTGATAAAACTTGTTAGAAAAACTCCCTATGAAAGCATTCTTTTCCTTCTTAATCTGCAGGTCCCTGACTACAGCAGAATGGTTGTCTGGTTAACATGGCATGTTCATGGTTTTAGTATTCTCTTGCATAGTTCATATCTAGACTTTTCAGGTTAGACAGGTTGCATCCTATTTTATCCTTGACACTGAGCTTATTGCACATGACCCTTTGATGAGCTGCATTGTGTGACACAGTCCGTTTTGCTATATTGTTGCCTATAACTATCAAAACAAGGGAAGAGTGGAAAGGAGTTAGAATGGCTATGAATCCTCACTTTATGATTGCCAATCTAACCATTCAAGGTTCTAGCAACATAACTGAGCATGTTGAACAAGCTAATTGTAAAAACAGCTTGTTATTTTCTGGTCTCCCTCCCTTATCTTCTTCATTTAATCCTGGTTCGTCAGCTCAGGGGAGATGAGAGATCCTAATGAAATAACTTTTTAATGCACATACTGAACTAGCGAAGAGTAGGATCTAAACAACAGTTTGTCTTAACTCAAGCAGGCACTGATCACTGTGGAAGGAAGGTATCACCTAGTTGGCTGCACTGTCATATTTGTGTGGAACTACGTGGATTTACACAATACCTTTAATATTTATTGTAGACCCATCAATAATCATTTTCCAGCTCATAGAAGGTCAAGAGGGGTCTCCAAACTGTCATAATGTTTTCCAGTCTCCTTCATTATCTGTATATTGTGGTGATTTTCATGGAATTTTCCTTCATCTCTACCATACTTTAGTGCGGATAGTAGGTGAACAGGCCTGGTCCTCTAATAAAGCAGCTAGCCTTCCAGTGAAGCTACAGAGCAGCTGAGAAATTCAGAGCTATATGCCTTGACTGGAGATACTCATAGCTGTGTAATGGAATGGGAGGGGGAAGTGCATCCCCACCTCCCTGCAAATGACTTTGACAGAGACCTGACACTAATATCCCCAACCTAGAGAGCAGGTGACCGAAACAAGGAGGATGAGTACAGATGTAATTACCACTGTGGCTTTTGGCCCTCAGATGCCCAAGGGATGCAGAGTGGGGGAAAAGCAGAAAGAATGCATGCAGTGGCTTTTTACTGAGAAGTGAGAATACACAACAGGCATATTCCTGTGGGAAAGAGGAATTGGAGGACCCAGGAAGGCAGCCTCTGTATAGGTTGGGGCTCTTAATTTGATATTGGCACAATTTTTTTAAGGTGGCGGCGTTAAGGACCCAAGAGGAGGAGATCCCACTGCAGGAAGAGGAGAGAAGGCAGATGGAGGAAATTCTAAGGCTGGAAAAGGAGATTGAGAAGCTACAGCAGCAGCAGAAGGCAGATCACATGTCCATTGCCTGTGAAAACACCAAGAATGAGATTAACCGACAGCGAGAAGAGGAAATCCAGAGGCTGGAGAAGGAAGCATCTAGGGTTGCTCAAGAGTTCTTGGAACTACTGGATTTTGGAAACCTGGATGAAAGTGTGCAAAGCCTAGAACATTCACTCTCCAGTGACAGAATCCTTAACATTGACTGCAGCCTTGTGGCACCTCTGGCTGAGGAAGAAGTAGATGAAGGCTTTCATGCTGATGATGAGCGTCTCTCTGTCCCCAGCCTGGTTGTTTTGGATCAACACAGCACCAGAACCAGCGACAACTCCACTGAGGAAGACACATATCTGAATCTACCATTTCTGAGAAGGGGTGAAGTGGAGATAGACAGCACTACAGATCATCTTGTGAAAAGCCCTGAGGAGCACAGTGCCCCATCTGATACCACAGAAAGTATTTACAATACAGTCTCAGAAACCCTGAGGAGTAACAGTTGGGAGATTGGAGAGCCAATTTACAGCTTCCCACCAGATGTGGAGTCTGACTATGACCATGAGGAGTTTGATGGTTTGGGAGATACTGGCAGCACCTTGGCTGAGCCCCTAAATGGTGAGGAGATCTTGAGGCATTCCCGTGATACCAGCATGGACTCCAATCGTGGCAGCCTAGACTCGGTAAGAATTTTTGCATTTAGCATAAAATCAGTTTTGCTTTGACATTTGTGACCTTGGTATTTGTGACCGTTGCCTTTTTTAATTCATATCAGACTGATGCCTTCATTCTCTGGTGTCTCATGTTGAGTGCAGTTATTGGTACATAATACTCTCTTAGCCCATCTCTGTTATATAGGAGGTTGGAGTAAATGATTAGAGTGATCAATTCTGGCCTAGAGTCTATGAATCTTTGCTGGCCAATACTAGAACTAATAATGGTCATGGGGCGGGGGGACCTGATTGCAGTAAGCAATTAGTGAAAAGTCAGAGGGGATGAGTCTCCCGGTCATTACTGGCCCCCACACAAGCCAGTAGACTTCTGCGTTCTGTACAGGTTCTTGTACTGTGCTCATCACTGTCTTATCTGAGCACCTTCCAGCAGTGTGATTAACATCTGCCTTGTGTTCTCTCATCAGAGACTTTATATTAATAGCTTAAGTCTCTCCAGGGAAGACCTAATGGGTAACAATGAGAGGAAGCAAATGTGGGAGTAAGAACAATAGATAGAATTGATCTCATCACCAAAACCCCTATTGGTCTTGCTTAGGCAAGGGTTTCAGAGTAGATACTTAACTCCTAAATCATCTACTCATGATTTCAGCTGCCACCTACAGTGTATAGAATATAGGAATAGATTTTAAAGCCTGAAGAGACCATTGTGATAATCTAGGCTGACCTCCACAGAATTTCACATAGTAATTCCCTCTCCTGTGAGAATTATATGAAGGGTGGGACTAGGGGTCTGGGACTCTGAAAACCCAGGGTCAATTCCCAGCTCCAACACAGACTTCTTGTGCCCTTGAGCAAATCACATAGGTCCAGATTTTTAAAGGTATTTAGGTGTTGTGGCGCTGAACATTGGAATGTCTAACTGACTTAGGAGCCTAAATATAATTTCAAAATGGATTTGGGGATTTAGGAGCCTGTTTATGGGCACTTAGGAGCCTAAATCCATTCTCAAAATGAGATTTAGACTCCTTCGTCAGCACCACAAATCCTACATACTTGGGCCTTAGTTGTGTGTAAAATGGCAATGTTACTTACCTACCTTCCATGGGAATTGTGAGGATAAATACATTTAAAGATGCTTTAGATAGATAAGTGACACTATTGAGACCAGTGTCTTGTGGTTGAACTACATCATATCTGTTAGAAAAATATCCAGTCTCTATTTAACGACTCCAGATGAAGATTGATTTACTACTTCCCAGGCTATTCTGTTCCAGCGATTCATTACATACACTTTTTAAATATTTCCAGTTGAATTTTTTCAAATTCAACTTCCAGCCCTTAGACCTTGTTATGGTGCTTTTATTAAAGGACCCCCCATTGTGTCAGATAACTTCTCTTTGTGTGGGTTCTTAGATTGTGATCAAATTGCTTCTTCCCTATTCTGTAATACACTAGTTAGTTCTTTAAGATGCAGGGGCCCAAGAAGAGGTGAAGCTGCAGCAATAATTGATTTTGAATGAAGTGAGCAAGAGGGAGAGTGAATGAGAGGGGAAAGGGTAAGAATGAAGAGCAGGGAGAGTGAATGGCAGTGTCAGAGAGCGAGAAGAGGAGAGGTGTGAATAGAGAGTGCATGGAGTTTCAGCGGGGGGGAATGAAGGGGCTGCCTTCGTCAGTATTAAACTCACATCTAGTCAGAGTGAACATTATTCAAAACAGAGCAATCAGGATTTGAAAGTGTGTAGCACTTTATTCTGGCCGAGGTTTCATTGGTAGCCAGTTGGACCATAAACCTGAATAAACAGTGACCTGTTAAGAATCAGAGAGGTAGCCGTATTAGTCTGGAATAGCAGAGGTAACAAAGAGTCCTGTGGCACCTTAAAGACTGACTAAAGTATTGGAGCATAAGCTTTTGTGGGCTAATACCCACTTCGTCGGATGCAAGCAGTGACCTGTTATTTCTCAGTAGCTGTCCAATGATTGTACAGATCATACTAACAAGCTACTGCCTTTGAAATTGTCTATGCATAGACCCACAGCAAATATGCTTCCTTGGGCTCTCTCACTCTTACCAGGATGGGAACAGAACATCAGAATTTGAGGCAACCATCTTTGCTGTTGGCAGCATGTGGTTGTAGTTCTGAGGACAATTCCCAAAGAAAGCAGAAAGACTTACAGTAGCCAATCAGTGTACTGGGAAAGAGGCTAAATAGCATATTTTAATATTCCGTGTTTTTGGCCTTAGAGTTCATTTAACCCAGGATATGCTTAATTGATAACTAGGAAGCAATTATAGAGATTTAGGAACTGCCACACTGGATAAGACCAGTACTACACCTAATCCGGTATCCTGTCTCTTACAGCAGCCAATATGAGAGGCTTTGGAGGAAGGAGCAAGGAATCCTGCCATAGTCAGTTATGGAAGGACCTTCCCAAAGGGAAAATACCTTTCTAACCCTACTAAGTAAATTTTGGATTAGGCCCAGAAGCAGGAGGTTGTATCACTTTAGGTAACTAGAGGCAGCTCCCTTCCCGTTTAATAACTCATTGCTAGCTAAGTATGTTTTCTTTAGGAACTAGTGGGTGAACCCTATTTTAATGGCTTGCTTTGTGTAAAAGGGACATATGGAAGTATCTGGCTCAAGTTTTACATCTGGTTATGTGGCTGCTGGATCCTTGTTGTTCTGTACCCGTCCTTCCTAGGCTTAAAGAAGCTGATCTTTTCCTTTTTTTCTAGTTTCTAGACAGTGAGGAGGAAATGGATGTTTATATAGACACAGACGAAGAATTCAGCAATGGCCGGGTGACAATCTTCAATGGTTCAGGACCACCCTATTTTCACAGTTATCTCTATATGAAGGGTAAGTGGCTGTAGTCTATATACCACGAAAGCATTGGGAGTATCTTGCTCTCCCAGCCTCCTCTCCCTTCCTTTCTCCACACATTTTTCCTGTTTATTTCTCTACGTATATCTCTTTATTTTATCCAAACCAGCAAAGAAAAAATGGGCAATCTCTGTAGAAGAGAGATTTAGAAGGGATTAGAGTGAATGTCCCTGTTAGTGAAACCCTTTTATGCCCACCAGATTAGGGTGCTCACAGGTGTTTGCAGCTCAGATGAGCAAAACTAAACTACAGCATTGGGGACAAAGACAGAACAAAATATTGTGTGGAATATGTAAAGACTGGATAGCCTCTAGTATGCTTGCATGACTACAGAGGAGGTAATGCCAGGGAGGAAGGAGGATTTCAGGTTGCTGGGAGATAGCACCAGGTAGCACCTTTTTAGAAAAGCAAGTTCACACCCATGCCACTGCCCACTGCCAGAACATAGGCAATAAATCCCTGATAGTCAGAATTTGTGGCCTTAATTTGGTTTAGTTAATTCACTTCCAGAATTGAATTGAGTGGGGTCCTTTGACCCCACTTCACCAGAAGTGTTGTGCCGCGTCTTCATTTATTTATTCTAATTTAAGGTTTCGCGTGCCAGTAATACATTTAAACATTGTTATAAGGTCTCTTTCTATAAGTCTATAATATATAAATAAACTATTGCTGTATGTAAACTAAATAAGATTTTGTAAAATGTTTTAAGAAGCTTCATTTAAAATTAAATTAAAATGCAGAGCCCCCCAGACCAGTGGCCAGCACCTGGGCAGTGTGAGTGCCACTGAAAATCAGCTTGCGTTCCGCCTTCGGCACCCGTGCCATAGGTTGCCTACCCCTGACATAAAGTCTTGCTTCTCTGCAGATTATTCAGCCATCTTTAAGATGAAAATTTTGTGAAGTCTGTTCTTTTTCTCTAGCTTTTCAGTGTTTCCTGGTTTCACTCAGGCCACAAAAACGTCAGGATGCACATTTGTAACAGCATCTTGGCACTTCAGACAAACAGTGAACCAAAAAATGAGAAGCAAGTTAGAATTTCCACAAATTCTACATGAAAACAAAAGCAGAGCGCACTTTTCACTTCTCAGAAACTGTTCATGTTTGGTTCAAGGTCTGATTCTGTTCTTTCTTTGGCCAAACCCTAATCCCAGCCTTATTTCTATTCCAGTCCTCAATTCCTGCTATGTGTGGCCAGGCACGGATCTGAAATGGTGCCCAGATGTCTAATTGAGACTCAAGAATTAGACTAGAGCAGCATTTCCCAAACTGTTCCACGGAACACTGGTGGAACCGCACGATGTGAATAGGTGTTCCGTGAAAGAATCGTAATTTTTAAAAAGGATCTTTAAATTTTTTTAATTTTAAATTTGGCATATTTGAAGCGTAGTTTATAACTCTTTTTGAATGACTATAATTTAACAAAACTCTTTCTGGTTATTGATGGATCTTGTATTGAATATCATGGCATAAATAATGCAATTTTTTAATTTGAAAACCAAATGACTACAAACAACTACAAAAATGGCTACAAAATAATATTATGAGTGTTCCGTAAATACATACCAGGCTGACAAGTGTTCCGTGGCCAAAAAAGTTTGAGAAACACTGGACTAGAGAGATGCGTGATGCTGCAGGTTTGATAATATCTTGTGCTCTCTCCTTTCTGCAGGGGGTCTGATGAACCCCTGGAGACGGCGATGGTGTGTTCTGAAGAATGAGGCCTTCATGTGGTTCCGAACTAAGCAAGAGGCCCTGAAGTCAGGCTGGCTCTATAAAAAAGGAGGCGGCATGTCAACTCTGTCTCGCCGTAACTGGAAGCGTCGCTGGTTTGTTCTTCGAGAATCTAAGTTGATGTATTTTGAGAATGACAGTGAGGAAAAACTGAAGGGGACCATAGACATCAGAAGGGCAAAGTGAGTGAGAAGAACGAACCAAATAAAATGCCAGCATTCTCTGTCCATATCACTAGTGATAAGGGCTGCTGCACTAGACTAGAAATATTGTATAGGGTTAGAGCAGGGGTGGGCAAATACGGCCCGCGGGCCCATCCTGACCGGTCCCTTAGCTCCCGGCTAGGGAGGCTACCTCAGCCCCTCCCCCACTTTCCCCCTTTCTCCGGAGCCTCAGTGCACCATGCAAGCAATGCTCTGGTCTGTCGTTCCTGGGCAATGCTGCAGCCGTGTGGCTGGCTCCAGCGGGGCTGCGTGCTCTGCGCTCCTGCAAGGCAGCGTGCCTAGCTCCGGCAGGCCGCATGGTTGCCAGATGCGCTACTTTGAGCAGCATGGGGTAAGGGGGTCCCAGGGGACAGGAAGCAGGGGGTGGTTGGATGGAGGGGCGAAGGTTCTGGGGGAGCAGTCAGGGGACATTGGATAGAGAGTGTGAGCCCCGTGGGGTCTGGATAGGGGTCGGGGCAGTCAGGGGACAGGCAGTAGGGGGGAGTTGGGTAGGGGGTGTGGTCCTGGGGAGGGCAGTTAGGGTAGGGGGTCTCAGAAGTGGGTGGTCAGGGACAAGCTTTGGGGGGCTTAGATAGAGGGGGGGGTCTTGGGAGGGGTTAAGGGTGGGGGGGTCTCTGGAGGGATCAGTCAGGGGACAAGGAGCGAAGGGGGGTTGGATGGGTCGATGGTTCTGAGGAGGGGCAGTTGAGGGCAGGATGTGGGTGGGGGTCAGATGGGGTGGGGCCAGGCTGTTTGGGAAGGCACAGCCTTTCCTACCCAGTCCTCCATACAATTTTGCAACCCCGATGTGGCCCTCGGGCCAAAACGTTTGCCCACACCTGGGTTAGAGGAATCCGAGGGTAGAGAAGGAAAATCCTGTTGGATCATCCAGTCAATCTCTGGGGGAGCAGGGTTGCTCCCTAGTGTACATGTTCTAGTTCCTTGTCCAGTGTAGGGAGCAGCTTCAGACTCCAGCTGAGGCTGCATAGTAGCCACTGACAGAGGTTGTCCAGGAGAGGCACTAATTCAGCACATTGCCCAGGTGCTCTGTCCCACCCCGACTCCATCTGCCGCAGCGCTATTCTAGATAACTCCAGGGGTCCTAGTGGAAGTTGAGTGTGGATGAGTTATATTGCTGTGCCTGTCCCCAACCTGTGGGCAGGTATTTGGCTGCTAGAGCCAGACATTCTGTCTTTCACTGATAGAACCCAGAGACTGTCTCCACCTAGAGTACCAAAATATAGGGCTGTCAAATGATTTTATGTTTTCTACATTTTCAAATACATTGATTTCATGTTCAAGACAGAATACGAATTGTACAGTGCTCACTTTATAGTATTTTTTTATTACAAATATTTGCACCGTAAAAAAGGTAAACAAAAGAAATAGTATTTTAACTCACCTCATACAAGTACTGTAGTTCACTTTCTATTGTGAAAGTGCAACTTACAAATGTAGAATTGTTTTTTTATGTAACTGCACTAAAAATAAAACACTGTAAAACTTTAGAGCCTACAAGTCCACTCAGTCCTACTTTTGTTCAGCCAATTGCTAAGACAAACATGTTTGTTTAAATTTATGGAAGATAATGCTGCCTGATTCTTATTTACAATGTCACCTGAAAGTGAGACAATTTTTTTAATTGAGTTAATTTGTTTTGAGTTAACCACTTGAGTGAACTGTGATTGACAGTCCTATGGAGAAACAAAATGAATGAGCACGCATGGCTAGTATAAATAGCTCAACCTGTCCACCTCCCTGTTTTATTTTCTGGCCATTCAAATCTCTGTTTGCTGGTGGGTTTAGAAAAAGTATTAAATTGGTATGTGTGCCTTCTGCTTTTGTATAGGGTAGAGGTACAGCCATTTTAAGGGGAATTCAGAAATTCTTGCTATTGACCAGTGGAATTCCTGTGTTTTCTACAAAAGTGTTGACATGCCAGAATCATTCATTTTATTTTCTACAGTGAAAGGTACAGCATGAAAAATCAGGCATATGGAGTATATGTGATTCTTATGGAAGTTTTTCAGCTTGCTGGGTCTCACTGTTCACTGTGTTACAGGGAGATTGTGGATATTCATGAGAAGGAGAATGCTCTGGATATTGTGACAGAGGACAGAATTTACCACATTGTGGCAGAGTCACCAGAAGATGCCAGGTACAAGAGGGAATTTATTATCCATCCTCATTCATTACTGGGGTTTTCCCATGCGGCTCCTGCAATGAATCTCAACTCTGTCCTGGAAAGCCCATTAACTTTCCTCTGCTGGGATGAGAAGAGATTCATTCCTGAGCTTCATTACATATTTCTCTAACAACAAATATCATCTGGGGACTCCCCATCCCCAGAAATGAGATTCAGTCTGTGTTCCTATAGTCATGGGACTTCTTCTTTCTGCCCACTGTTCCACCACTGCTGAGAGTATACATTACCTTTTGCTTGTGTAATATGGCCTAAGTTAAACATGAATTTCATAAGAACAGCGTTTCAGGCAACACTTATTATAACTGGAACGTCTATTAACTGATTTATTTATTAAATAAAATCAAAGGTGAACAGTGCCAGCCATTCATGGTTTCTGTAAATATCTGAGGCAACCTGTAGAGGGAATTTGTTTTATTCAGGAGTCCGAGTGAAACCTGTAGTTTATCAGAATCTGCAGAGTCATCTGATAAAACCTCAACAATGTAAACCCAGTGAATGAGTCATATCCTTCCCTTCTGGCAGCCTGGCCAGATGGCAGAAATATGTATTAAATGTCAGCTCCTGGCCTCAGCATAGCACAGCCATTCTGAGGAAGAGGATAGCACCTGCACTGGAAGGGGCAAAGCACTGTCATTTTAGAGCTTCTGTTAGTGACACCTCTACAAAACCCAGATGCTTCTTACCTGAAGTTTATAGTGGGATGAGCTCTCTGCTGGTTCTCCAGGACTGATTCACTCTCAAGCCTTGTGTCTGGAACAAGAATCCCTGTCACAGCCAAGTAATTTTATATCCTTCCCTTTCCATTAAATCATAAACCTGACCAGTTGGAAGCGGTCTGATTTTAGGGTTTATACGCAGGTCAGATAAGAGAGCTAGTCCAAAAGGGTTTCTGGGAGTTGAGGAAAGTCAGAATTCTTTTCTGGTATGAGTCCCAACCCCTCTTGCTTTCCCCTTGCTGAAACCTCTCCCAAGTCCACGGATAGGTGTGCATCATATAACCCACTTCTGGTTCCTCAGCCTGGCAGTCAGGGGCTGGATTGTGTAGGAGCAGTTGCCAAACAGTTGCTGAGGCTAGGTATCTGGGAGCATATCCAGGGATAAGTGAACAGTTGGGAAAAAGTTGAGCTTCCATCAGGATCAGAGGGGTTGAGGCACTTTTGGAAAGTTCTAGGAAAGAAATGAGTGAAATAATTCTTCCATCGGATGGTGGGTTTCTGTTTCCTTCTCAATCTGATCATCTTCGGGAGTCTAGGTTCACTGTATAAATTGTAATCTTGGTTTTGTTCTGATTGTTAGTGGTTGGTTTAATGTCCTGAGCCGAGTGCACAGTGCCACAGCCCAACAGCTAAGGGAAATGCAAGATGAACAGGCAAATCCGAAGAATGCTGTGGTGAGTTACTAATGGACCAGGTTCCTGGCAACTTGGATATTTAGAGCCATTATTGTTCAGACAGTGTTGTGCAGGTATTTCCAACTCAGCATTAACATAGTTCCTAAACAGTGTAAGTAAGCTATTCACAGTTACCATGGACAGAACAGGTAATGATTTACAGACAAACAGACTTCAAAATTGGTGTAAGAAAGGGCACGCAGGGTTAGAAGTACAATAAATACAAGGGGAGGAGATTTGTATAAAGAGAATACTAATATATTTTGTTTGTTCTGAGACTGGGAGGTGGAGATACAGTTTTCCCAGAGCTTTATAATGCTGACTGACCATCACAGCTCCTGTGTGAAGTTCTGCACCACTTTTCTGTCTGCAGAACATAGACGTCTGTCTCATAGCCTCCTTTCTCTCTCTCATTGGCTCGCTCCTGTTCAAGCTGATGGGATTTAGAAACAAAACTTTGGTTCTTGATTTTTATGAGGAAGGAAAATATTTCTGCTTTAGGATGTACATTGTTGATAAATGTCTGTCTCTCCCCCTGTGAAGGGAACCCTGGACATGGGGCTCGTCGACTCTGTCTGTGCCTCAGACAATCCTGACAGGTAGGAATAAGCTGCTGCATTGTAACTACATCATTGCCTTTTGGTTTGGTAGCACTTTGGGGCAGGGCCTGGCTTCGGTTTGTTTTTGCACATGGACAAGCACATCATCAGCACCAAACTTGTTTTAAATAATAAGAAGTTTTCTGCAGGGTGTAGCTCAGCCTCGGTTTTATGCTGCTTCAGTCTATATCAGCGGTTCTCAAACTTTTGAGAATCGCGACCCTTTTTCCTCTTCCTCAGCAGTGCAGCGGACCCTTGTATGTCTGCCGA
This sequence comes from Sternotherus odoratus, assembly GCA_032164245.1. Classification (NCBI taxonomy): domain Eukaryota; kingdom Metazoa; phylum Chordata; order Testudines; family Kinosternidae; genus Sternotherus; species Sternotherus odoratus. Next base: position 63,979,943 of record JAVMKO010000011.1, read on the forward strand.
AAAGACAAATTGATTACTTCTGCATTCAGCGGCTATTTTCGGCAGACATGCCGAGCGCTTCCGAGAACACTCGGTATGTCCACCAAAAAGCCGCCGAATTAATCAATTTGGTGGCTTGGCGGCGGCGGCAGGAGTTCGCGACCCCTCTGGGAGCGCTCGACGACCCCCCGGGGAGTCGCGACCCCCAGTTTGAGAAACCCCGCTATACATTGTTCCAATTTGGTTTCCTTCATAGCCATGAGGTCTAGAAATATACTTTTTTTTAATGAAAGTTTGTTCCCCTTTCCATCTCATAGGTGGAAACAGCTTAGTCTGAATGTCAAGATCAACTGACTTTGTAAAAGGTTCTCTCTCATTCAACCAGAACTTATAGGCTCGATGAAGCTATCATTCGGTGGAATTCTGTGACCTGTGAGAAGTCAGACTTGAGTATCATAATGGTCTCTTCTTGCCTTAAACTCAGTGAATCTATTAATGTAACCTGCTTTGGGAAGTGAAGGTTGTAACACTGTGTATGCGTGGATCATCTCTGCCCCACTGAATTAAATTCTCTTTAATTCCAAGCAAAGATAAACAAATGGGAAAAAAAGAGGAAAAGTGAGGAATAACCAAAACAATCCTACAGGGCTCAGTTGCACACGCTGCATGGTGCTCTGTGTAGGGTAGGGCAGCTGTATCACCCTAGGAGGGGCACTGGGACTATTTAGTGCACACGGGGGTGGAGGCACACATTAGGATGAGGTAGGGTGCTTTCCCTAGCATGTGTGCCACACTTGACAGGCTGGTGTGTTGAAGGGTGGGGCTATGGCATAGTCCCTTTCTTGCTGAGCTTTTACCAGGAGGGAGCAAGGATTGAGTGGTTCCTGATCATAGATTCTAAGGCCACAAGGGACCTCACTGATCATCTAGTCTGACCTGCAGAACACAGGTCAGATTTTCACCCAGTGATTCTTTCATCCATTGCAATTACTTGCGGCTGAGCTGGAGTATAACTTTAAGAAAGACACAGTTTCAAGTAAAGGCTCCAAGTGCTGGAGAATCTCCCAAATATTTTAAGGACCTATTCCAGTTAATAATTACCCTCACTGTTAAAACATTCTAGTTTGACTTTTTCTAACTTCAACTACCAGCAAATGGATCTCATCATGCCCCAGTCAGTCTGATAAATGAAAGAGTCTTCCAGTATGTGATATCTTCTTCCTGTATAGGTATTCACAGGAATTGTTATTGTGCCCTGTGCTTATGTGCCACATGATAATAGGGAATCTCCTTTTGCAATTCCTCACCAGAGAGGAAGGATGATCCAGTGGTTAGAGCACTTAGTCTGGCCTATCAGATATACGGGTTCAATTCTGGCTCTGCCACAAACATCCTGTAAGGTACTGGGCAAGTCACTCAGTTGCTCAATGCCTCAGTTTCCCATCTGTTAAATGGGGATGATACTAAGGTAACTGCCTAGAATGTCTCTGAAGAATCACTGGCGGATGATCGGCCAGGATAGGCAGGGAAGATGTCCCTAGCCTCTGTTTGCCAGAGGCTGGGAATGGCCAACAGGTAATGGATCACTTGAAGATTACCTGTTCTGGTCATTCCCTGTGGGGCACTTGGCACTGGCCATTGTCAGGAAACAGGATACTGGGCTAGCTGGACCTTTGGTCTGACCCAGTATGGCCATTCTTATGAAAATGAAACAGAAAACTGTAGAGGATGCACTTGGGGATTGCTGCTTACTTTATACCCCAAAGGTGCCTAAGATGACAAGCAATTGTCAGTGGTGAGTCTGTGTTAAGAAGAGTGGACAGAGGGTTTAGAAAGGGACACAAAGACAACAGGAGCTAAGACATGAGATGTAACTGCAAGATTAGATGGGATTCCGAAGTCACTTGGCAAATCTGTGCTGTTGAAAACACCCATTGAAACCAGTGTTACAGCACCATGTGGGACTACATAGATTGTTGAAGACTTCAGAGATCTTGGAAGGGAACTGAAGACGAAGAAGAAAGTCCATGTGATCTTCTCAACAGTCCTCTCAGGCCTAATAGCAAGAAAAGGCATAAAATACTGGCGGCGAATCACTGGCTATGTGACTGGCCTGAAGTTGAAGTTTTGATGATGTGGAGCATTGGGCCACATTCCAGTGGGAGAGGAACCTGTATGAATGGGATGCCCTGCATCTTATGGATAGGAAAGCTTATCATCTGGGGTGGAGACTAGCAGGAGTAGCCAGGACAGTGTTAATTAATGATGCAAGGGATGGGTGTAAAGGGCAAAGATAATACAATTAGGCGCCATATGCCTCTTGACCTGTTGCTCACAAACAGTGAAGAATTGGCAGGGGAAACTGAGGTAGAAGTGAGAGGCAACCTGGGGAGCAGTGACCATGAAATAGTCGAGTTCAGGATCCTGACAAAAGGAAGAAAGGAGAGCAGCAGACCCTGGACTTCAGAAAAGCAGATTTTGACTCTCTCAGGAAATTGATGGGTAGGATCCCCTGGGAGGCTAATATGAGGGGGAAAGGAGTCCAACAGAGCAGGCTGAATTTTAAAGAAACCTTATTGAGGGTGCAGGAACAAACCATCATGATGTGCAGAAACAACATCAAATATGGCAGGTGACCAGCTTGGCTTAACAGAGAAATCTTTGGTGAGCTTAAACACAAAAAGGAAGCTTACAAGAAGTGGAAACTTGGACAGATGGCTAGGGAAAAGTTTTAAAATATTGCTCAAACATGCCGGGGTATAATCAGGAAGGCCAAAGCACAAATGGAATTGCAGCTAGCAAGGGATGTGAAGGGTAACCAGAAGGGTTTCTACAGGTATATTAGCAACAAGAAGATGATCAGGCAAAGTGTGGTACCCTTATTGAATGGGGGAGGCAACCTCGTGACAGATAATGTGGAAAAAGCTGAAGTAAGTACTCAATTTTTTTTTGCTTTGGTCTTCTTATACAAGGTCAGCTTCCAGACTGATGCACTGCGCAGCACAGTATGGGGAAGAGGTGAGCAACCTCCGTCGTAAAAGAACAGGTTAAGGACTATTTAGAAAAGCTGAACCTGCACAGGTCCATGGGTCCAGATCTAATGCATCTGAGGGTGCTGAGAGAGCTGGCTGATGTGATTGCAGAGCCATTGGCCATTATCTTTGAAAACTTGTGGCACTGGGGGGAGGTCCTGGATGATTAGAAAAAGGAAAATATAGTGCCCATCTTTAAAAAAGGGAAGAAGGAGAATCCGGGGAACTGCAGACCGGTCAGCCTCACCTCAGTCCTTGGAAAAGTCATGAAGCAGGTCCTCAAGGAATCCATTTTAAAGCACTTGGCGGACAGGAAGGTGATCAGGAACAATCAACATGGATTCACCAGGTGCAAGTCATGCCTAACCAACCTGAGTGCCTCCTATGATGAGATAACTGGCTCTGTGGATGAGGGGAAAGTGGTGGATGTGATATAGCTTAACTTTAGCAAAGCTTTGAATATGGTCTCCCACATTATTCTTGCCAGCAAGTTAAAGAAGTCTGGATTGGATGAATGGACTATAAGCTGGATAGAAAGCTGGATAGTTCTTCTTCGAGTGATTGCTCACATGCATTCCACTATAGGTCAGGCACGCGCTGCGGGCCTGGTTGCCGGGCAGATTTTTCCCCTAGCTGCAGACTGGGCGAGCAGGGAGCCCCCTGGAGTGGCGCCACTGAGGCACTCTATAAGTACCCCTGCGACACAGTCTGGCCCCCAGTTCCTTCTTCACCGCTCGCGCTGGTAGTCGGAACAGGAGTACTGCTCTTGAGCGTCCTCCTTATCTCCTAGCTGTTATTCCTATTGTTCTCACTAATAGTTGCTGTTAAGTAGTTGTTAAGTAGTTGTTAAGTAGTTTATAGTGTAAATAGTTAGGTGCAGGGGATTTCCCTGCCACCGGAGCCATGTCATCCAAGGCTCCGGGATTCAAGCCATGTGCGGAGTGTGGGAAGCCCATGCCTGCGGGGGACCCACACTCCAAGTGCCTTAAGTGCCTCGGGGAAGCGCACTTGGCAGACTCCTGCAAAATCTGCAGGGCCTTCAAACCCAGGACCCGCAAGGACAGAGAATCCCGCCTGCGGCAGATCCTGTTAGAGGCGGCCCTCACTCCGGACTCGAGTGCGGCACCGGGCCCCGCACCCAAGCCGGCCAAAGCAAAGCCTCGGCACCGGTCGCGCTCCCCCAGCGCTAAGCGCAGAAAGGACTCGGAACCGCGCCCAGCATCGGCACCGGACCGCGTGCAGCCTCCGGCACCGCTCACGCGCCCACGGTCGCCGCCGGGGAGCCGACCAGAGGCACAGCCGCCCGCACCCGCACCGACGACTCCGGCGCCGCAGGAGGCCCCGTCGAGTCCGGTGCCAGTGGTCTCGCCACTCAGGGTGCCGATTCCGCAGCAGCTTCCCTCCACGCCGGAGGCGTTCGCTGCTGCGAGGAGGTTGCTTGCGGAGGACACCCCTCAGCAACCTGTCCGGTCTAGGGGCAAGCCGCCCATGACCGTGACGGAGATCGCGGCTCGAAGCCCGGCTGGGCACGGACGCCGATCGATCTCGCGGCGCCGATCTAACTCCCGGTACCGGTCAGCTTCCCGGCACCGGTCGCAGTCTCGGCGCCGCAATGAGTTGAGACCATGCTCCGGGTCTCCTCATGGCCGATCGCGCAGATCGCGCTCCGGCCGCCGGTCTGAGTCCTGGCGCCGGTCGGAGTCCCGGCACTCCCGCACGGACAGACGCCGGTCGTACTCCCGGCACCGGTCGCACTCCCGGCACCGGTCCGTCAGCTGCCACAGGGGCCGCTCTGGACGCCGTTCGCCGAGCTGCTCATCTTCCCGGCACCGCTCGTCGTCGCGGCACCGGTCACGATCAACACGGCACCGATCTCCTCGGCACCGTTCGTCGTCGCGGCACCGCAGACATCGGCGCTCCACATCTAGGCGGCACCGCCGCTCGCCCCGGCACCGGACCTCATCGCGGCACCGGCGATCAGCCCGGCACCGGTCGTCATCGCGGCACCGTGGATCCCGCAGAAGTGGATCCAGCAGTAGCCGATCTTCAGGGGGCAGTCACTTCTCCCGGCACCGGTCGAGAAGCCCTCGGCGCCGGAGGCGTAGAGAGTCGGCTGGCACACAAACCCAGCATGACTCTCCGCCCAAGGCCCTCCAGTCGGCCACCTTAGCGGCTCCATGGCACTCCTCTGCCTCAGCGTCCCCTCCAGTAATGGGACCAGCCCCAGCCACCCTAAACCCGGCCTGGCCAGAATGGGTGGCATGGGAGCATGACCAACCGGGGGAAACCCAGTCCGAGCCAGGGTTCCCAGTATGTGCGAGGGCTGCTCGGCAGGACCTACCAGGGCCATCCTTGGCCAGCCAGCCGTCGGCAATACACAGCCCCCGAGAGCCAGGGCCTTACGCCTCCCCAGTGGGGGTAGAGGCGGTGGCGGGCACCTCTTCCAACAGCCCGCCCGCCCTGGAACTCTCTAATTACCAGCACCTCCTCCAGGCAGTTGCGAAAAATATGAACCTGCCCCTTGAGGAGATCCAGATGGTGGATGACCCGGTCACCACCATGCTAACAAAGGGCACCCCGGCACGTGTGGCTGTGCCATTCATTAATACGATTAAAGCGCACACCACGTCGGTCTGGAAGACCCCCGCCTCCATCCCCCCCACCGCCCGGGGGGTAGAGAAGCGCTACTTTGTCCCGGCCACGGGCTATGAGTACTTGTATGTTCACCCTACGCCCTCCTCCCTGGTGGTGGAGTCGGTGAACAATAAAGAGCGCAATGGACAGGAGGCCCAGGTACCTAAGGCCAAAGAAGCCAAGAGGCTGGACCACTTTGGCAGGAAGGTCTACTCCTCCGGGGGCCTCCAACTCAGGGTGGCTAACCATCAGGCCCTAATGAGTAGGCACCACTTTGATACAGTGGAGGCCCTCAACAAATTCGAGACCGCTCTCCCCCAGGAGAGCAGACAGGAGTTTAGGGCCCTTCTAACTCAGAGCAGGGATATCTCAAGACACACCCTGCAAGCGGCCCTGGACTCAGCAGACTCAGCGGCCAGGACTATGGCCTCGGGCATAGCCCTTCGCCGGGCAGCATGGCTCTCCTCATCCAGCCTTGCCCCGGCGATGCAGTACAAAATCCAGGACCTCCCGTTTGAGGGACAGGCCCTCTTTTCGGAGGACACAGACGCGCGGCTCCAGGCCCTCAATGACAGAGGGGTGACCCTCAAGGGTCTCGGCATGCACACCGCGGGGCCGCAAAGGCGCCCCTTCATCCCGCCGCGCCGCAAGTTCTTCCCACCCGCCCGCCAGCCACAGGACTCCTCCAGCAGGAGAAACCGCCCCTTCCGCAAGCGTCAGGGGCCTAGGCAGGGCGGGAAACAGCGGGGACCTAAGCCTTCCCAGGGGCCTAGGTCCAACTTTTGATGGTGCGCCCGGGGGCAGCTTAATAACTACAGTCCTGGATCCTCCCTTCGGAGACCGTTTGTCTCACTTCCACCGTGCATGGTCGGACATCACATCAGACCAGTGGGTCCTCCGCACGGTGGAGGTGGGATACTCCCTCCAACTCTCCTCCACTCCTCCAACCCACCCACCTCCCTCGTCCCTCTTCAGGGACCCATCTCACGAGCAACTGCTTGTACAGGAGGTCAGGTCGCTCCTCGCACTGGGAGCCATCGAACCTGTACCACAGGAGTTCAGGGGAAGGGGGTTCTACTCCCGCTACTTCCTAATCCCCAAGGCGAAAGGGGGCCTCCGGCCCATCCTGGACCTGCGCGAACTCAACACCTACATGATCAAGTTCAAGTTCCGCATGGTCACCTTGGGCACTATTATTCCCTCTCTGGATCCGGGAGATTGGTTCGCTGCCCTCGACATGAAGGATGCCTACTTCCACGTGAGCATCAAACCTTCTCACAGGCGCTACCTCCGCTTTCTAATAGCGGAAGAACATTATCAATTTGCAGTCCTGCCCTTCGGCCTGTCCACCGCGCCCAGGGTCTTCACGAAGTGCATGGCAGTAGTGGCGGCGTTCCTGCGGCGCCGCGGGGTACAGGTATACCCGTACCTAGACGACTGGCTGATCCGGGGAACCTCCAGGGACCAAGTGTCAGAGCACGTGCGTCTGGTCATCAACACCTTCGACCGCCTGGGAATCCTCCTCAACGAGGAGAAGTCCACCCTGGAGCCCACCCAGAGCATAGAGTTCATTGGGGCCCTACTAGACTCCAGGGTGGCAAGGGCATCCCTGCCCCAGCCCCGGTTTCTCGCCATCCAGTCGGCCATCAGACAGCTTCGCAGCTGTCCAATGTCCACGGCCAGAGTCTTCCTCAGCCTGTTAGGCCACATGGCATCGTGCACCTACGTGACACAGCACGCCAGACTGCGACTACGCCCACTGCAATCGTGGCTCGCAGTGGCCTACCGGCCAAGAAGGGACAGTTTGGACACCCTCCTTTCTATCCCCAAAGCCACCCTATCCGCTCTGACTTGGTGGGAAGACCAGAGCAATGCGTGCCGAGGGGTCCCCTTCCTCCCCCCCAGCCCGTCCATGTCCCTAGTGACGGACGCCTCGTCGATGGGTTGGGGAGCTCACCTAGGGGCTCTCAGGACACAAGGCCGCTGGTCGGAGTCAGACCTCTGCCTCCATATCAATGTCCGGGAGCTGAGGGCCGTCAGACTTGCGTGCCAAGCGTTCCGGGACACGCTACAGGGTCACTGTGTGGCAGTGTTGACGGACAACACCACTGCCCAATACTACATAAACAAGCAGGGCGGGGCCCGGTCCAGTCCCCTGTGTCAAGAGGCGATTCTCCTATGGGAGTTTTGTATAGCCCACGACGTTCACCCGGTGGCCTCTTTCCTCCCCGGGATTCAGAACACGCTGGCGGACCACCTCAGCAGGTCATTCATGTCCCACGAGTGGTCCCTTCGGCCGGATGTCATCCGACCGATCTTCCTGAGGTGGGGATTTCCCCACATCGACCTCTTCGCCTCCAGGCAGAACAGGAAGTGCCTCCAGTTCTGCTCCTTTCGAGGCGGCTCCCGGGGATCCCTGACAGATGCCTTCCTCCTACCCTGGACGGGGCACCTGCTCTACGCGTTCCCTCCGATCCCGCTTCTCCACAAGGTGATCCTGAAGATCAGACGGGACAGGGCACACGTCATCCTCATAGCCCCGGCCTGGCCCAGGCAATGCTGGTATGCGTCCCTCCTCCGGCTGTCCAGGGCCCCTCCCATCAGCCTCCCGCTGTGGCCCGACCTGATCTCGCAGGATCACGGTCGCCTCCTGCATCCGGACTTGCAGTCCCTCCACCTCACAGCGTGGCTACTCCATGGCTGAGAGGTCCTGAGCTCTTATGCTCGACGGAGGTACAGAATGTCCTTCTGGGAAGTAGAAAACCATCCACCAGAAGTACCTATACAGCCAAGTGGACCCGCTTTTCTGCATGGTGCAGACAACATGATGTAGTCCCAAGTGAGGCTGCTATCCCGCGCATATTGGACTACCTCTTAGGCCTTAGAAACCAGGGCCTTTCTACTTCTACTATACGCGTCCACCTCGCTGCCATATCAGCTTTTCATCCGGGCCAGGCGAACCACTCAGTCTTTTCAGATCCTGTGGTATACCGTTTCCTCAGGGGCCTGGATAAACTGTACCCGAACGTCAAGTGTCCCATTCCACCCTGGGACCTCAACCTGGTGCTCTCACGCCTTATGATGCCCCCGTTCGAGCCCCTCGCCACGTGTTCCTTACTCCACCTTTCCTGGAAGGTGGCATTCCTAGTAGCTATCACCTCGGCTCGTAGAGTGTCAGAGATCCGTGCACTGACCTCCGAGCCGCCCTACACTATCTTCCACAATGACAAGGTGCAGCTACGTCCCCACCCGGCCTTCCTGCCTAAGGTGGTCTCCCCCTTCCATGTGAACCAAGACATTTGTCTCCCAGTCTTTTATCCTAGGCCACACACCTCTGGAAGGGAACAACAATTACACACGTTGGACGTTAGGAGGGCTCTTGCTTTTTATTTAGACAGAACAAAGCAATTCAGGAAAACAACGCAACTCTTCGTAGCTGTTGCAGAAAGAATGAAGGGCCAACCAGTTTCCGCCCAAAGGCTCTCCTCCTGGATCACCTCGTGCATTCACACCTGTTATGAACTCGCGGGCAAGCCGCTTGAGAGAGTAACAGCACATTCCACGAGAGCGCAGGCGTCCTCTGCGGCCTTCCGGGAGGGAGTCCCTATCACGGACATTTGCAGGGCGGCTACCTGGTCCTCCGTCCACACCTTCGCCGCCCACTACGCCATAGTCCAGCAAACCAGGGACGATGCGGCGTTTGGGTCAGCGGTCTTACGATCAGCAATGGGTCCACCCGACCCCACCTCCTAGGTATTGCTTGTAGTCACCTATAGTGGAATGCATGTGAGCAATCACTCGAAGAAGAAAACAGGGTTACTTACCTGTAACTGTTGTTCTTCGAGATGTGTTGCTCACATCCATTCCAGACCTGCCCTCCTTCCCCACTGTCGGGTTAGCCGGCAAAGAAGGAACTGGGGGCCAGACTGTGTCGCAGGGGTACTTATAGAGTGCCTCAGTGGCGCCACTCCAGGGGGCTCCCTGCTCGCCCAGTCTGCAGCTAGGGGAAAAATCTGCCCGGCAACCAGGCCCGCAGCGCGTGCCTGACCTATAGTGGAATGGATGTGAGCAACACATCTCGAAGAACAACAGTTACAGGTAAGTAACCCTGTTATCATGGGGCTCAACAGGCCTTTGTTGCCAAGAACACTAACGACATATTGGGCTGCATTAGTAGGAGCATTGCCAGCAGATTGAGGGACATGATTATTTCTCTCTATTCAACACTGGTGAGGCCTCATCTGGAGTACTGTGTCCAGTTTGGGGGCCTCCCACTACAGCAAGGATGTAGACAAATTGGCGAGAGTGCAGCAGTAGGGGTTGGGGCTCATGACTTAAGAGGAGAAGCTGAGGGAACTGAGCTTATTTAGTCTGCAGAAGAGTGAGGGGGGGATTTGATAGCAGCCTTCAACTGTCTGAAGTGGGGTTATGAAGAGGATGGAGCTCAGCTGTTCTCAGTGGTGGCAGATGACAGAACAAGGAGTAATGGTCTCAAGTTGCAGTGGGGGAGGTCTAGGTTGGATATTAGGAAAAAGTACTTCATTAGGAGGGTGGTGAAGCACTGGAATAGGTTACCTAGGGAGGTGGTGGAATCTCCTTCCTTAGAGGTCCCAGTTTAACAACGCCCTGGCTGGGATGATTTACTTAGGGTTGGTCATGCTTTGAACAGGAGGTTGGACTCCTGAGATCTCTTCCAAGCCTGATATTCTATGATTCTATGATTGTCCTTAACAGTACTCTTAGAGATAGATCCCTGGCTGGTGCGAATTTGACATAGTTACATTGACTTCATCAGAGCTATGACAATTTACACCAAGTGAAGATCTACCACCTAAGATGCCTTTCTTTGTCCTAGGAGGAATTTTGTCTCTCACTAAAGTACTGAGGTGTCAGTCCTCAGCTTTTGTTGAACCAAGCAGTGGGACTTGAGGGAAGATGACAGGAGTCCATGAGAGGCACCTTCGTGCTATTATGATTGGTGTGTGCTACAGATCCATGCCTGTTGTCTGAATACACTCCTTCCCCCAGTTTGTAATCCAGTCTTGGGGGACTCTTTCCCCTGTTTAAATATTCCCCCAACTGTATGTTTTCCTTAGGTCTGACTGACTTTGCTGAGGCAGAAGGGCTGATGGTTGAAGAGAGGTGCTCTGTCTCAGCGGTGCTTATGCTCCAGACATGGATCTGATATGACCAGTTTTAATTCTCATGTATGTTTGGCAGGCCAAATTCCTTTGTGATCATCACAGCAAATCGAGTGATTCACTGTAACAGTGACACCCCAGAGGAGATGCATCACTGGATCTCGCTCCTACAGAAACCCAAAGGCAAATCCAAGATTGATGGTCAGGAGTTTCTTGTGAGAGGTAAAAGGAAACATGTACCATAACCTTATTCTGCACACAAACTCAAAGAATACATCGGGGAGGGAGGGAGAGGAGAGGAGAGGGGAGGGATAGCTCCGTGGTTTGAGCATTGGCCTGCTAAACCCAGCGTTGTGAGTTTAATCCTTGAGGGGGCCATTTGGGAATATGGGGCAAAAATAGGGATTGGGCCTGCTTTGAGCAGGGGGTTGGAACTAGATGATCTCCTGAGGTCCCTTCCAACTCTGAGATTCTATGATCATCAACATGTCACAAGACTAGAAATCCAAATGGGGTTGGAAAAGTCACTCACGTAGATGGAGGTGTCTAGTGGGACTCACAGTGTTTGGTATTATGTTAGTTCTGGTCTTATCTAGACCCTTCATTAATGGACTGGAAGAGGAGTAAACAGCATGTTCTCTTCCGAAAATTCCCTGTGTAGATTCTCATCGTTATGCTATGTGAGCCCTAGATCCACCCTCGCTGCTGCTTTGTGATCTGCCTGAGTGGGAACCTGGCCTCCTCCGTAACTGATGGACTGGTCATTGCTATCCCTAACACTGGAGAACCATGTTTATCTTAACAGGTTTATCTTAGATGTTGTCAACCTTTTAGAATTATTGAACCTTCAGGTTTGTCTGTAGAACGCTTTGGGTTAAGCCAGTCTTCGGAGAGCACACCAGGGAAAACGCTGCACTGTCCACACCGGCAGTTGCAAGTGCCCTGGCATGGCCACATTTGCGGCACATGCAGCTGCATTGGGAGCGGTGCATTATGAGCAGCTATCCCAGCATTCAAGAGGCTGCAACGTGTTTTTCAAATGCAGGGTGGGGTGGAATGTGACAGGGAGTGGTTGTGTGTATGTGACAGGGAGTGGGAGGAGAGAGTGGGTTTTTGAGGTGCTGAGAACTTGTCAGCATGCTGTCTTGTAAGTTCAGACCCCCCTCACCCCTTCCACCTCTCTCTCTCTCTCTCACTCACTCAAAAAAAACCCACTTATTGTTTGCTTTGTCTCAGATCAGATAAGCAGACAGGCTGTCAGAAATGGAGCTTTGGAGCTAGGCTTCACTGATACTTTATACCTCAATAAAGCCTCCCAGAGTGCTCTACCTTACTCCCCGTCCACACTGGCAAGGCACGGAGAGCGCTCTGACTCCTTGGCTGGAGCGCTCCTGGTACTCCACCTCCCCAAGAGGATTAACAGCTGTTGTGTATGGGGTGAGACACTGCAGCTCCACTGTAAATGAGAAGTAGGGTTAGGGTTAACCATAACCATAAGTATGCTCTAATTGACCTCTGGAAATGCCCCATAAGCCCCTTAGCTAAAGTGGCCTCTCTTGTTTTTGTTGTAAACTTGAGAGGCAGAAGTGCCCTTTCAAAGCTCTGTTTCGGAGTGCAGGCTGCTTATCTGGTTTGAGGGGAACAAAAAACAGCTAATGTTTGCTTTGAGTGAGTGAGTGTGAGAGAGAGGCAGGGGAGGGGGGGAGGTCTGAACTTACAAGATAGCGTGCTGACACTCTCAGCACCCCAAAAACCCACTCTCTCTCTCATCCACACTCCGTCACACTCCACCCCATCCCACCCCCATTTGAAAAGCACGTTGCAGCCACTTGAATGCTGGGATAGCTGCCCATAATACACCGCTCCCAATGCAGCTGCAAATACTGTGAATGTGGCCACACCAGTGCGCTTTCATCTGTCAGTGTGGACAGACTGGAGCGCTTTCTCTAGTGTGCTCTCCAAAGGCTGGTTTAACTAAAGCGCTCTACATCTGCAAGTGTAGCCATACCCTTAAAAAGGCACTTCTGAATTCATACAGCTGATTTCACAACAATGAGAAGAGAGGCCACTTGACTCAAGGAGATTATGGGACTGTTTCCAGAGGTCAGTTAGAGCACAGTGATGCAGCTCCTCATCCACACTGACTCTGCAGTGCTCCAGTGTGGGTGCATCAGACATCAATCCTCTTGCCAAGGTGGAGTACCAGGAGCACTCCAGCCAGGGAGTCAGAGCACTCTACATGCCTTGCCAGTGTGGACATGGGGTAAGGTAGAGTGCTCTGGGAGGCTTTAGTGCAGTATAACCTTCAAGTATAGCCAAGCCCTTCATTTCCCTTGAGCTCGATTAGGACTTTGTGATGAAGGGTTATAGGTGGGAGGGTATACATGAGCCATCTGCTCAAGAGGAAAGAGAAGACCTGTCTCTCAAGGGTGATGCCTTCTGTAGCACATTGGTAGTGGTCACTTGCCTGGAAGAAGAGGAAGACATATCATAGACAGGCTAAGTCTATCCGTAATGGGCTCACACATTGTCCCTGGATCAGATAGTTCTCAAGGGGGTAACAAAGTAGATGAATTAGTTCTCACCCCCATATGTGCTGGAACCTGGGGATGCTGCCATACCCCATGGCTTGAAGTAGTTTCCATTATATACAAAGTTTACAGTTTGGTTCAATGGCTCTCCGCACTCCCACTATAAATTGTTCCAGTGCCCTGCTAACCCACCATGTGCTCTATGTCCTGCAGTCTGTACTGTGGTGCATTCCCCCTCTTCCTGCTGGTGGGAGGCAGAACTGAGATTGACAACCAGCCTGGGGCCAGGACTGCCCCTTGGTGGAGAACCTCCAAAGTTCTCTGCCTTCACTCCTATGCAGAGAGCGGACCAGAGACCTTATTGTAGCAGAGTCTTTAGGGATAAGATTTCTTAAAATTGTGAATTTCACTAAATGGAGATTCCAAAACCAAACAAAATATATATTTTTAAAACTAAGGTGCTCTCTATTGGCCAGGAAACTTTGAGCCAGGCGTGCCCTTCTCGAGGGCAGGATTACAGCAGAATCCGACCTGTTTTCCACTTCTCTCTTGGCCCATCACAAATAAAGAGAACTGCAAATGCCCACCAAGCCTTACTCCTTCCTTTTCACGAGTACTGTGACCAGACGGGAGAGTCTAGTCGGTGACCCTCGGAGGGCAACCCAGAGGCATGAGCATGGCTGAGTTCCCCTGCAGTCAACCCCTCATTAGCATGAGGGTCTGCTCCATTCTGAGCCATCGAATTGGGCTGCAGAGTCCCTCCCCCCGCCACTATGTGGCATGCAGAAAGGGCTGTAGCTCCATCCCTTAAGGGTGCCTGAACTCCCTGTGGAAAAAACAGCCACCGTTGCTGCTGTCGGTGATGCAGCATCCTCTCCTCTGAATTGCTAAATGAGGATTTCAGCTTTATCGGTCCTTTCAGCCTTGGTACAGCCAATGTGGGGATAAGTGACCACCACGTACCTCTTCTACTAGTACGTTCCTTGGAACCGTTAACTCCCTCAGCTTCAGAGGCGTCTCCTGAAGTGGCTGTACTTTATTCTGGGCAGAAAGGTGGGCTATGTGAGCATAGCGTCATCTCCTATCAAAGAAACAGAAAAATCCCTCTCTTACTCTCTAAAACTCTGCTCCTTTGGGGACATGTTCATCAGGACCCTTCTTCTGAAGGTCCATCCACTTCAGAACAGGGTGGTAACCAGCACCATGTTCTCTTCTAAAACAGCTGTTAAAGTTTGAAGGGCAGAATCCAGTGGCTAACCCCCACAGAGATAAAAGGAAGATCATTTTTCAAAAGGCCTGCAGGTTCAAAGAGTCCTCAGTTCAGACTCTTATCACAAGACCTTTGCGCTAAGTGAGGAATTAAGTGCTCCTGAACTCCTATTTCGGGGAGCGCTCGGCATGTCCGCCGAAAATAGCCGCCGGATGCAGAAGTGATCGCGGCGGCGGCTTTTCAGCGGCGCAAGCAGCTTGCGACCCCTCGGAAGGTGGTCGGCGACCCCCTGACGGGTCGCGACCCACAGTTTGAGAACCCCTGCTTTAGAATGTGTAGCTGATGACCAGTTGCAGAAGGGAGACCGTAGACGGGAAGCAGACAACATTGCAAACAAGATGCTAGAGCTAGAGTTTGTTTTTATGCTCATCCTGTGGGATGACATTTTGCAAGAATTTTACAGAACAAGTCAAGCTCTGCAAAAAGTGGCTGTGGTCTTAAAGACCTGGGCAGATTTGAAAAACGGTGGGCTAAGCGAGATGATTTTGAAAGAATTGAGAAGCTTTCTAAAGAAATGCTACCAGAGGGGAGTGGTTACAAAACATCTCACACTCGCAAACGTATTAGAAAGATGCTACCCAATGATGGAAATGCACCAGAAGTAGAGTTTACCCCTAGAGAAAAATTCTGCATTGCCACCTATACCGTAATCATTGATCAGTTAGAAACCCAAATGAGAAGAAGGGGAGAAATATATGTTGATATTGCAGACAAATTTTCTTTCTTGAGTGATGTCCCAAATAACATCATTTCATCTCCTGAAAAAGAAAGATACATTCAGTGTTCCCAAAAGCTAGTTGAGACCTACCCAGCGGATTTGTACACTAACCTTTCTACTGAGCTTCAGCAGTTTCATTCTTATGTGCATCACAAGTTTATTAACACTAGCAAAAGTACATTTTCTCCTGCTGAACTTTATCAAGTAATTGTGGATGACAAAATTGTGTCAGTGTTTCCAAATGTATACATATCTTTTTGACTTTAATGGTCATAAATTGTACAGCAGAGTGCTCATTTACAAGGTTAAAGGGTATTAAAAACCCTAATAGAACAAGGATGGTCCAAGACAGGCCGGATGATTTGGCTCTTTTAACTATAGAGGCACATTTAGTCAGAGAACTGACATTTAAAGATATAATTAAAGATTTTGCTCTCCAAAAATCAAGGCGGAAGTTAGTAAATAAAAATAAATGAATGAATAAATCATTATAATTTTTATAAATGAATAAATACATTTTAAGAAGTGTCCACTTTCAAGTTTTCAACCCATATTAAATTTAAATTGTGAGCCTTGTTGTCCCTCTCAACTGAACTGTGTTTGGGTAGCAGCTTTGTCACTTTGTGAGTAAAAGTTGGGTTGTGATTGGGGGTGAGAGTTGAAAGAGGGGCCCGTTGCTTGGCTGTGCTTAGGGCCCCAGGAGCAATTAATCCGCCCCTGCCTCAAGGAATCAATTCTGAAGCACTTAGAGGAGAGGAAAGTGATCAGGAACAGTCAGCATGGATTCATCAAGGGCAAATCATGCCTGACTAACCTAATTGCCTTCTATGATGAGATAACTGGCTCTGTGGATGAGGGGAAAGCAGTGGATGTGTTGTTCCTTGACTTTAGCAAAGCTTTTGATACGGTCTCCCACAATATTCTTGCCAGCAAGTTCAAGAAGTATGGGCTGGATGAATGGACCATAAGGTGGATAGAAAGCTGGTTGGATCATCGGGATCAATGGGTAGTGATCAATGGCTCCATGTCTAGTTGGCAGGTCCTGGGACCAGTTTTATTCAACATCTTTATCAATGATCTGGAGGATGGTGTGGACTGCACCCTCAGCAAGTTTGCAGATGACACTAAACTAGGAGTAGTAGTAGATACACTGGAGGGTAGGGATAGGATACAGAGGGACCTAGAAGAAATTAGAGGACTGGGCCAAAAGAAATTTGATGAGGTTCAACAAGGAGAAGTGCAGAGTCCTGCACTTAGAACGGAAGAATTCCATGCACCGCTACAGACTAGGGACCGAATGGCTAGGCAGCAGTTCTGCAGAAAAGGACCTAGGGGTTACAGTGGATGTGAAGCTGGATATGAGTCAACAGTGCATTTTGCGCTGTATAAGTAGGGGCATTGCCAGCAGATCGAGGGACATGATTGTTCCCCTCTATTCGACATTGGTGAGGCCTCATCTGGAGTACTGTGTCCAGTTTTGGGGCCCACACTACAAGAAAGATGTGGAAAAATTGGAAAGAGTCCAGAGAAGAGCAACAGAAATGATTAGGGGCCTGGAGCGCATGACTTCTGAGGAGAGGCTGAGAGAACTGGGATTGTTTAGTCTACAGAAGAGAAGACTGAGGGGAGATTTGATAGCTGCTTTCAGCTACCTGAAAGGGGGTTCTAAAGAAGATGGATCTAGACTGTTCTCAGTGGTAGCAGATGACAGAACAAGGAGTAATGGTCTCAAGTTGCAGTTGGGAAGTTTAGATTGCATATTAGGAAAAACTTTTTCACTAGGAGGGGGGGTGAAGCATTGGAATGGATTATCTAGGGAGGTGGTAGAATCACCTTCCTTAGAGGTTTTTAAGGTCAGGCTTGACAAAGCCCTGGCTGGGATGATTTAGTTTTGGATTGGTCCTGCTTTAAGCAGAGGGTTGGACTAGATGACCTCCAGAGGTCCCTTCCAACCCTAATATTCTATGATTCTATGTTCATTTTCACCATCTGAGTCAGATGCCCCCAACAGAAGGTTAATTTTCTTTTCTGTTGGTTCAGATTCTTTAGTTTCTGCACTGGAGTGTTGCTCTTTTAAGTCTTCTGACAACGTTCCACATGTTGTCCCTCTCAGATTTTGGAAGGCACTTCAGATTCTTCAACCTTGGGTCTAGTGCAGTAGCTATCTTTAGAAATCACACATTGGTACCTTCTTTACATTTTCTCAAATCTGCAGTGAAAATGTTCTTAATTGAACATGTGCTGCGTCGTCATCCGAGACTACCATAACAAAAAATATATGGCAGACGGCAGGTAAAACCACAAAGCAGGAGACCTGCAATTCTCCCCCAAGGAGATCATGGAAGGTATTAGAAGCAAAATTCACAGGTAAGAAGGAAATGTTTCCTTTCATTCAACTGGCCCACACAGTGAGTGTGCTGCATAAACTAAAGTTAAACATTTTTAACTTGGCAAGTTCAGATAACTTGCATCCAGGAGATTTAAATGAGTTGACTCAGGAGCTCTGAACCATTGATGTCAGATGATAAATCTTTGAAAACTAGGGGAATTCCTAGTGTCTGGGAGAAAGTATTTAAAAGTAATATTCCTTGCAATACAATACCAGGAATGACCTGGATAATTACAGGTCAGTTATCCTGATGTTGATACTGGGCAAAATAATGGAATGGCTGATACAGGACGCTGTCACTAAAGAACTGTTGTGTTTTTTTGTGGCACATAAAGGTAACTACTGATGTAATATGTTTGAACTTTTTTACCTTAGAACTGCACAGCATTCTGATTAAAAATCTAGCCTTATACAAAATCAATATGGCACATTTTAAATGGATTAAAAACTAACTGATACAAATCATAATGTGATTGTTAATGGAGAATCATCAACAAGTGGTGGTGTTTCTAGTGGGATCCCACAGGATTGGTTCTAACTGTGTTCAGGAGAAACCAAAGGTTTAATAATTCTAATAGGCTGATATTAGCCAATCCCATCACACTGAGAGCCTGACATCAGCTCACCTATCGCTTGGGCACTAGTTTACATCACAAGCAGGTTTCCCACTACGAGCTGGTGTTGCTCTGGGGAAGATAGGAACAGAGGTGAGGTTTTCCTAATCCATTGTTCCAGGGCTCTGGAGAGAAGGGGAATATGCCTCCTGTAATGCTGAGTAACCATAGTTTGTGATGAGGTTTATAACTGAGCCACAGCAGTATGTGTAACACCTGGCACTGGCTTTTCGGTGGGACAATGAATTGTATGTGGGCTGTTCAGTCCCTGGTTAGGATACAGGAGATTGTGACTTTTAACAAATTCTCACATGTCAAGCGGTGAGGTGTGCTGAAATGAGAGGACTTTAGATGATGGGGAGGCAAGGGGGAAATTATTCTCACTGCCCAGCAGGGAACAAATTCATCCAGTTGTGGCTCGGGCTATAACAGCTCAGCAGAGGAAGGGACATGTCTGTTTATTACCAGTAGTTGCTCTAGTGTGCTCAGTGAGATAGATCCTTCTAGAGAGAGATTAACTAGACCATGGAGGGTACTGCTGTCTTGAGTAGATGGAAAGCTGGAGGGTCAACCAGAGGCCAGTTAGGAGGAGCTTGAGATCTGGGCACATCCAGCAGAGGATGGCGAACTGGAGGGTTCCACCAGCAGGAAAGGGGCAAACATCTCATCAATGACTCTCTCCAATAACTTACAGGTTGTTTTGCCTCTTTCCCATTAGGCTGGCTTCATAAGGAAGTTCAAAGCAGCACCAAGACAGCCTCTCTGAAGGTGAAGAAACGCTGGTTTGTGCTGACAAACACGGCCCTTGATTACTACAAATCTTCGGAACGCACAGCCACCAAACTTGGCACGCTTGTTCTCAATAGCCTCTGCTCCGTGGTCCAGGCTGATGAGAGAGTCTTTAAAGACACTGGTAAGAGAGACAAACAAAAAAGACATTCATTTTTCAAGAACAGTCTTCCCATCTGTGACTTACCACGGGCGGGAGGTTTCAGGATATGATATAGACAGCTTGATGGAGAGTTATAGTGAGAAGTGCTATGCGCCTTTATTTGGACTGCTGTGTCCAATTGTTGATACTGCACCGTATGAAAACAACAAAGAGGTCTGAAAAGGTCAAGAGAAGGATGAAGGTTGTCTGTCATCACCCCTACATCTGACCACTTAACACAGGGGTCTCAAACATGCGGCCCGGGGGCCACATGCGGCCCGCAAAGCCCTTCCCTGCGGCCCGCCAAGCTTCCTGGTGCCCCCCCCCCCCTGGTCCCCTCATAGCAGTTTGCAGGACGGAGGGGCCAGAAGTGGAGGCTTCTTTGCTGCCTGGCTGGGCCGCGTGTGTTTCTAGCTCTGGACTTCCTAGATTGCTCTTGCTTTGTTTGCCAAACAGCTGTTGGTGGTGCCTAGCGATGTCCAGGAGGGAATGGGGAGCTGCGTGCTCAGAGGAGGAGGTGGGGCAGGGGTGGGACCTCTTGGAAGGGGTGGAGTGGGGGCGGAGCCGGGGCAGCAAGGGCGGGGTGTGTGTCAGTGGTGCGGCCCTCGGGCCAGTGCACTAGTCCTCATGGAAGGGGTGGAGTGGGGGCAGAGCCGGGGCAGCGAGGGTGTGTGTGTGTGTCAGTGGTGCGGCCCTGGAGCCAGTGCACTAGTCCTCATGCGGCCCTCGTGGTCATTTGAGTTTGAGACCCCTGACTTAACACATTATCAGTTAGACAGTAATTTAAAGTTGTTCAGTTACAGTCCCTCTGACATATTACCGAAAATCAAGGAGAAACAGTAGTTTAGGCAGGCCTAATCTATACACTTCAATATACTACCCAGTGGTACCCAGATTCCTCCCTTCAAAACAAATTCCCTGGCACTTGCAATTTGGATTTATCCCAGTCCACACACACAGTTCCTGTAAATCACACTCAAATGCATAAACTTAACTAACAGTTGCCAGATTCGCATAGGTTCCCTACTGCCATTTGTCCACTCATAAGGACTATTATTATTTGTATTACTGTAGCAAGTAGGTGTCCTAAGTATAGACCAGGGACCCCACTGTACAAACACAGAACAAAAAAAATGGTCCCTGCCCACAAGGCTTAAGGTCTAATTATACAAGAGATAGCAGATGGATATAGCCAGATGGGGGAGCGCCGGTAAACTATGACAGTATTGCTCAGGATATCATGAGTAATGTGTGCACAGACAAGCTAGAGGTAGGAGGTATAGCAATGCATGCGAGTGTGAGTTAGAGCAGTGGTTCTCAACAAGGGTACCCTTGTACATGAACTAGATATTTGCCTAGTTTTACAACAAGCTACATATACTAGTGCAGTCAGTACAAATTAAAATTTCATATAGACAATTACTTGTTTATATTGCTCTATATACTATACACTGAAATGAGTGTATAATGGTCACTCCATCCAAAAGTAGCCTGCATGATCTTCCAGAGGTGGAGAACTCTCCAAGTGGACCTGTTTGCTACCAGACAGAACAGGAAAGCCACTGGTTTTGTTCTCGGCAAGGTCTGAGCAAGAGATCCCTCTCCGATGCCTTCCTCCTGTCATGGTCAGGGAGCCTGATGTACGCGTTCTCTCTGATTCCACTCATCGACTGGGTTCTGGCAAAGATCAAGAGAGACAAAGCAGAGGTTGTGATCGCCCCAGTGTGGCCTCACCAGCATTGTTTTGGCATGCTCATGAACCTGTCAGCGGCCTCTCCCTGGTGCCTGTCCAACCACACAGACCTGCTGTGGACCACAGTTGGCTCTTACACCCCAAGCCCAAGTCTTTCCATCTCTCGGCATGACTGAATCCGGAGAGTGGACCTGTTTGGAAGGAGTCCAACAGGTCCTCCTGGGGAGTAGGAAGCCCTCTACCAGGCTGACTTACCTGAAGTGGACGAGGTCTTCCCACCTCCGAACGTGGCATCTCTACCTTGTGCTCTTCCATACAGGGTGTCCTTGACTGTCTGCTCCATTCGATGAAGCATTAGAGTGCATCTTGCAGCCATCTCTGCTTTTCATCCACCGATCCAAGGACAGACGGTGTTTTCCCTCTACATGAGGGTCAGATTCTTGAGAGGGCTTTGGAGATTCTTCCCGCAGGTACGGGTCCACAGTGGGATCTTAACTTGGTCCTTTCTAGGCTCGCTGGCCCACCTTTTGAGCCGCTGGGTTCCTGCTCCTTTTCCCACCTGTCATGGAAGGTCACATTCCTGGTAGCATTGATGTTGGCGAGTCAGGTCTCTGAAATTAAAGCCTTGACCACAGAACCTCCATACGCGTCTTCTATAAAGATATGGTTCAGTTGCGACCCCACCCAGACTTCCTGGCAAAGGTGGTCTCTATCTTCCATATGACCCAGGAATCTTCCTCCTGGTGTTCTGTCCCAAACCGCACAAAACCAGTGGAGAGAGGCACCTTCATGCGCTGGATGGCCGAAGGGCCTTGGGTTTTTACTTAGAACATACTAAGCCTTTCCATAAATCAACTCTACTCTTCATTGCTACAGAGGATAGGATGAAGGGTCTTCTGGTGTCTTCCCGGAGGATTTCGAATTAGATTACCTTGTGTATAAGGACTTGTTACGAACTGGGGGGGCTTCCGCTGCCGCTGATTGTCAGAACCCACTCGACAAGAGCACAGGTGTCTTCGATGGCCTTCCTGGTGCTCATCCCTATCCAGGACATCTGTAGAGATGCAACATAGTCCTCTGTCCACATGTTTACCACTCGTACCATCACTCAGCAGGCCAGGGACGACGATGGGTTCTGCAGAGCTGTGTGGCAATCTACACGTCTGTGAACTCCTACCCACCTCCAGAGGTCCTACTTTGGAGTCACCTAATATGGAATGGACATGAGCAAGTACTCAAAGAAAAGATAGTTCCCTTTTCCATAACTGGTGTACTTCAAGATGTGTTGCTCATGTCCATTCCATGACCCACCCTCCTTCCTTACTGTCGGAGTTTTCCAGCAAGAAGGAACTGAGGGTGTGGGGAGAGCCGGCAGCGCCCCTTATTCCACACCATGCTGGCGCCACTCCAGCGGGTGCCGGAGCCGGTCCCCTATGGAGACTGCCAAGGGAAAAACTGGTGAGCCCACACAGCTAATATGGAATAGCCATGAGCAGCGCATCTTGAAGAACACCAGTTACAGAAAAGGTAACTGTTTTTTAGTGACTGGCTCCGTAGCCATAAAAGCACCAAACCATTACAGTCTCAGGAAGATTTCTTAAATAATTCCTCTGCAGAAGTTAGTAAATCTTTGACAAAAGATAGAGAAATACAGTTGTCTGTGAAAATTAAAGATGCTTAAAAATAGGAGACTAAATTCAAACTTTAACATGTGAAACTGAGGGCTCTGAGTACTTCTTAAAGTGCAAACCTAAACACAGCCTTAACTGCGAGTGACTAGAAACCCGCCAGAAATACATATACTACTTAAATTGAGCGCCAATCAAAGTGATAGCTCAGACTTGTAACCTTGTGTTATGGCTCCCCCCACCTTTGTGCCATGTTAGAGCCTAAAGGTGAAGTGGGGTGGAGTCACCCTGCCATGAAACAATGTTTGTATTTTGAGGGAGGGGGGAACTGGAATGCCCCACCATCACCTGCAGTACATCGTGTTTGTGGGTCGGAAGGAATGGAGGTGGATCAAGACTTGGACTGGGAACTCTCCCTTGAAGTGGTTTCCGAGGGAAAAGTTCCTGTCCACACAATCCATTTTAACCAATTTCATCATGTCATTTGAGAAGACTCACTTTTTCAGCAATGTATTTCCACGGCCACATGCTGCATGCACATGGAGACAGAAAGTTGCAGCCAAGTTTCACCTTCTTATATCTTTTCCCATAGGCTACTGGAACATCATAGTCCATGGTCGAAAGCACTCATACAGACTCTACACCAAGCTACTGAATGAAGCCATGCGCTGGGCCTCTGCCATCCAAAGAGTGATTGACAGCAAGGTTCCCATAGAAACACCCACACAGCAACTTATTCGTGACATCAGGGTAGGTAGCATTGAACACTGCATTCAAAGTTCAGGAGAATATTCCAGATCTGCAGCCGGGGCGCTGGAACAGCGGAACCATACCCATCTACTTTTTAACATGGGTATAGTTTGGGAGCCAAGGGGCTGCGTTGCCACCCCAGACTGGAAGCCTTGGGAAGGCACGGAGCAGTGCCGGCAGGGGCTGCGCTTTGTGATGGGGGGGCTGGGGGCCCTTAGCTGCCCCCCGCCCTAAGGCCTGGTCCCTCTCCGTAGCCCTGCCCCGACTCCTGCTCTTCCCTCTATGGCCACACCCCCTGGTCAAGTCAGAAGCCAGAGCCGGGCCATGGTAAAAGCTGCCCAGGGAGCCCAGGTCGCTTTGGGGAGCCCCAATCCCTCTACCTTCCCATGTGCCACCCCACACATCCACTGAGGTTTTGGTGCTATTGTCTGCAGTTGACCTTATTCACTGTAACTATATTAGGTATGTAGATCTTAGGTAGGTAGTCTTAAAAGGACTGAGGAAAAACATTTGTAATTATGCAGCTAACATAATCAAATGTCATGCTTCAAGGTATAAACTAATCTGCAGGAGTTCAGGCTAATTCCATTGTGGGGTTTTGCCAGGCACACATTAGAGTCCATACTAGGTGTGAGTAAATCCCCCTTATGCACAAATCAGAAACTTCCCCGTCAGCTGTCCCGTGCGGATCCTGCAGACACCAACCTTGGGACTCCGATTCCCATTGGGCATGTGACTCCTAAGTGCACAGATGTCAGGGTCCCCAACCCTGGTACGTGTGACTCCCCTGTGTTCAAGCGTCAGGAGTCCCTACCCCAGACACCACCTGATTCCTCATGCACATGTGACAGAATCCGCAGAACTGAATCACATGTGAACCCCTTGTGCATCTTAGGATTCATACTTCCTCTGATAAGTGTCACTCCCAGCTACAAGATTTTGTGGACATGCCCTCTAGGGCATACACAAAACAGCATGTCCAGTTCCCCTCAGGCACTTGTGTGTCCCAGTCTCAGGCTGGGGGAGGTGATTTCAATTCATATACAGATATTTACAGGACAAGTTAACTGAACTGTTACCTAGTTATCTGAGCCCCTGTGGGATTCTGAGGGGAGAAGCTCATGTTTAAACCTGGATAGATGAAGAGTTCTGGGGAAGGGCTGGGCAGGTTTGAGGAAATTTCTTCTGTCCTTCAGGAAAACAGTATGAACTTCGAAGCAGTGGAACAGACATATAGGAGGAACCCTATCCTGAGATACACCCAGCACCCTCTGCATTCCCCATTGCTACCACTGCCCTATGGAGATGTCAGTATCAATAGTAAGTGCGTGCTTTTTCATTTTGGCAGAGGCCCTTAAACCTCTTATTCCCCAGTGGAGAAGATGCTGTGTAAGTATTGCCCCAAGTACTGAATGCTGCAGACCCTGAGCACCCAGGGATAGTCTGAACTCTCCAGCACACTGATAGTATTCACAGGCTGCCTGCTCCTATGGTGAAAAAATGGGATGGGGCCTGACCCTCTGTCCTCTCTGGGACCATTATGCACCCCTGGGTTGGCAGAGGGAGCAGCCCCTTCTGTCCCCAGACCTTGCCTTGAAGCCTCTCCTCTCCTGCACATAGCCCTGAGACAATCTGGCACAAGTACTTTTCCTCTTTGAGGACATGCTCTGGGATGACAGAGGAAATCAGCCCGTTGCAAACTGTGTTCAGCGCTGTGGCTACTCTGTGATCATGAACTTGACCCCCCACTATACAGGTGTAGAATTTGCTACTCCTCCTGTTAAATGTACACCTCAAAGGGATTGCATCATCTTAGCAAACATACTCTGACTAAACAATTCTTAGCTACTTTTGTTACCAGAAATAATTAACATAAATTAGACCCCCTCCATCAATTTTTTTCTCATATTTCAATGTGTTTGCTTTGTGCATTAACAGCATTTTCTTAGTACTGTCAGTATCCCTGTTGCCACTTGATGAGGGAGTGTATGTGCCCTACCCCTAGTTGGATCAGGAAGGGATTAAATGCTTCACTGAGCTGAGAGCTGTCTCTTAAAGGTTGCTGGAGTTGCCAGGCCTAGGAAAAGTAGGTAGCCTAGGCTACTCTGGCTTCTTAGAGTGCAAGGAGATGGAGCCAGCAGCTGTTCCTCTTCATTGGGAAACAATAAGACTGAGAGGCCTGGAAGAGAGGTGTCTTCTGATTTCTTCCAAATCAGGGGCTCATCTGCACGGACAGCGCTTAGTTAATCCACTTCCCCAAGAGGCAGTAGCTGTGTCAGCGGGGCAACCTCTCCCACCAGCATAGCACGGTCTACATGAGATTTTAGGTCTGTATAACTGTCGCTCTCTGTGTGGATTTTTCACATCCCTGAGCGACGTAGTTATGCCAGTATAGGTATGTGGTGTAGACCTGGCCTGAGTACATGCCTAAACCAAGCCTGGGGAGGGAGAAAGAAAGAAACTGTGAAATTGTACACTGCTTGCATCCGACGAAGTGGGTATTAGCCCACAAAAGCTTATGCTTCAATACTTTAGTTCGTCTTTAAGGTGCCACGGGACTCTTTGTTACCTCTGCTATTCCAGACTAACACGGCTACCTCTCTGATTCTGTGAAATTGTTTGTCTCCTACTGAGGAGGATTACAATAGTTCCCAAGACCTAGAAGCCCAGTAGAAACTGTTTCTTTCGGGTTTGGTTGGTTTGGAGTACGCAGAAAGAAGCCACCTTAGGTTAGGACCCTTGAGGAATGGAAGCTGTCTTGTGACTTTTTTATTTTCCTCTGGGCAAGGCAGAAGGAGGAAGCTGTGACATTAATGTTTTTCTTTTTGTAACCCTTCTGCCTGTCAGAGTCAGCAGCAACAAGGTCTGGGTTCAGTATCCAGAGGTTCCGTTCCAATAACAGAATGAACAACCGGCTCGAGGCCCCACCCAGTGACCTGGGATAACCCCTCTGGGTGCCTCTAAGAGGCAATACTTCCCCTCTCACAAGCACGGAGTCTGAGTATACCAAAAGCCTTTTAATAACAGACAGAAACAATGTGGCATTATATTGGGTAAACACCACAACCAGGATTCATAAAACAAACTATGAACCAGAAGGCACCCCCACGCCAAGCAAATGGGCTGCGTCCTTCCCCTTTGGTTCTTGAGCCCCGCAAGCCCAAAAGTCACCCAAGGTTCCACAAGTCCCACAATCCAAAAGTCCAGCAACCCAGAAATCACCCAAAGTCCCAAAAGTCCAACAGCCCCAAAGTCTCTGCAGAGTTCAAAAGTTCATCTGCAGAGTTTTACCTTCCAGCCTGGGTGGAAATGGGGGGCCAGATTAAGGGGCACCTTACGTGGTCCGAGGCCAACTGCCCTGCCTCTCCATGGGGTTCTACTGCAGCTCTTACTACAAGCCAATTCCGCCAGCTGTCCCACGAGCTGTTCTGCCAGATGCTCTGTTCCACCAACTACTCTGCTCTACTCCATTCCATCAGCTGCTCCACTCCACTAGCTGTCTCACAAAGTGCTCTGCTCCACCAGCTGCTTAGTAATATATCTTCAAGCCCCCATACTTAACACAGTGCTCAGTAATTTCAGCTCTTAGTTGACTTCAGCTTATAGTAGGGGAGCATTAGTGCAGGCAGGTGCACCACTAGGCCCAAAGTGAATTCAGCTGACCAAGCTAGACTCCTAAGGGAATAAAAAATTAGCTCTGACTTTCCACAGTTGAGACACACTCAAACAAGCTCCTCATCAAACAACATAGACATCTCTCTCCCCCTTCTGTGGGTTTTGGAACCCCTGTCCCTTGCCCAGTGCGTGCTACCTAGATGATGGCAAGTCCCTCCATCATAACAAAGGCCAAGTACATGTCCACAGTCCTCAAGTCACATAATCAGGGGAACAACACTTTATCATTCCTGCCCCAATAACAGAGAAACTGGGGATCCCACAGCAGCCAAAGTGACCATTTTGGCTGCTGTGAGCTCAGGCTAGGCGGGGTGGGTGTGTCTATGCAAATAAGAGCAGCCCCTGAAGTTCTTTTCTACAACTCACACAATTCACCACCAGATGTCAAGGTAGCGCTCATCCTGACACTGCATACATTTTCTTTTAGGGACCAACTGAAAGAGATAATGACCCCAAGTCCCAGGGCCAGTTACAACCTGTATATCTGATCCAAAAATTGGCAGGGGCCTCAGGACACCAGGGCAGTGCCTTAAACTGCTTTGAATTGTTTTTTGTTGTTGTTGTTTGTTTTAAATCGACTGGATGTCAAATTGAGAATGTCCCTTTAAGGATACCACTCTTTGGTTTTATGTACATCTAAAAATATGCGTGCTTTGCAATGAGGGCAAGTTTAATTTACTGATTGGACAGTGGTGTATTTTTACATTTTAAAGAAGGAGCTTTCCTGAGATCAGGAGGTGACTAGCAATGCTCGTTCTCATGTTGCCATTCTCCTGTTTCATGGAGTCGGGCACAGTAGTCCACAGACTGGTACGCTGAGCAGGGGCGCAGGGAAATGCTGAAATCCTGTCTGCCTTGTTTTTGTGTTCCCATTACAGTGCAGCAAGAGAAGGGCTACAGCAGCCTGCAGGATGAAGCCATCAAGATCTTTAATTCTCTGCAGGAGATTGAGACAGTGTCTGATCCCATCCCCATTATCCAAGGCATTCTGCAGACATGCCATGACCTAAAGCCCCTTCGTGATGAAGTGTATTGTCAACTAATCAAACAAACTAACCACATCCCACAGCCCAACAGTTCTGGAAACCTTCACCACTGGCAGCTGATGTCCTGCATGAGCTGCACTTTCCTTCCCAGTAGAGGGATCCTTCGCTACCTCAAGTTCCACCTTAGAAGGTAAGAGCCACTTTGCAGATACTTGACACTTCTTTCACTAATTCCATCATCTTTGACTTGGGACCTTAGAAACCTAGCTATCCTCTCTTTCCTCCATGGCCAGCTCCTGCTACCTCCTGTATTCTAATGTTCATCTGCTTCTCCCCCTCCACTGGTTCCTATGGTATTGCAGCCTTTATCCTGCACACCTAGATCCTGCTACCTGCTGTTTTACGGTATTCAACCTTTGCCCCCCTGCATGCCTTGTCACAATAGAAAACAGGATAATTAAGTTATGACTGTATTCTGCTTTAACGTTCTGTTTTCATTCACTAAAGTCATTAGAGCTAGGGAACTCGGTCTCCCACCCAGGTGGGTGCCTGTATGCAGTGGCTCATGACTGTGAGTGCCTACCTCAGGGCAGACATCCCAAACTGGTGGAATTTCACCAAGCCAATAACAAATATGAACTCCTGAATCACTACGGCAGTCTTACTTTGGAGTCACAGACAGTCCTCTTAAACTCTCCAGTCTAGTTTGCCATTCAGACAAACTGGATTTATTGGTAAATGGCCACTTACAGCAAAAATCACACCGTATTTTGGTTGTTTCCAGTCCCAAGAGACCAGTCATTTTCCCAGTTCAATTGATACCCTAGATGTTACACGAAGACAATGCCTGTAGCCAATCCCATAATACACTACATAAAGGTTTATTACCTAGGAAAAATAAATGAGAGTTATTTACAGGTTAAAGTAAACATATACACACAACCAAGTTACCATCTAAATCCTAAGCATAACATATTTGTAGAGATCTGTCAGTTCAAATGATCTTTCAGGGTGGACCCAAGAGATAACCCCTGGATCTCTGGCTTCAGTTTGGTTTCTGTACCCCTGTGAGAGTTCAAACAGCAAAGAGATGAAAAATCTTCACATCCGCTATTTTTATTTCCCTCTTTTAGTATTCAGAGTGATGGGAGGAGACCTTCTCCATGGGTGGATGGGGCGACGAATAAAGCTTTTGTCTTGAGAGCCCTCCTGAATGGGATGACAAATTCAGAGCAAATATTTTCCAAGTTTTACAGCAAAATTACACATTTTCTTAAAGCATGGAATATTGACATTATAAGTGAGATTAATGCAGGCAGCAACTTAAGTATTCCATAGAGTCTAAACACTAAATAGATTATTATATAACTAATACCTGTTTTGGGCAAACTAACATACAGTTGAACTAATCTGGTCTCCAGCTATGAGTATGTCAGTTCTTAACTAATGCCTACAGTCGTGGCAAGAGCTAACACCTGGCCTTCCAGCATCACAGCCCTAACCACTGGAATATTCTCTCTCTCTTTCTTGCTCTCTCTCTGGCCCCATGACTCTTTAAAAAAGAGGAAGAAGGGAGAATAGAATCTGTCTCTCCCCATTCCAGGTTGAGTAAAAGTTGTAAGGAGAGTACCACATCCTCCTCCTCTGGCCATTTTATCTGGAGTAAGGCAACTACCTAACTCATTCTCACAAGAAACAATGTGGGCACCTAAGCTGCCTGACTCCAGGGGAGGGACTGTGGATCACAAACAGAGGAAGAGGCCTTGCTGCAGTCTGGACTTAGGTGCCTAATTCACTGAGGGGGTGGGGCTTAGGACACACCCCTCTTATAGGTATCCCCTCTTGGCTAACTTAGGCAGCTCTCTGCCTAGCATATTGGTTATGTGGATCCCATTCTCAAGTACCTCTCTCTCCCCATTCATTATATGGGGAGCATAGGCACCTAACTCAGGCTTTGTGGATTCCATTTTTTGTTCCATTAATTTTCTAGGCACTGAAAAGTTAGACATTCTGACACTGAGCATTGCAATGCCTAAGTCCCTTGGTGGATCCGGGCCTTTTTCATATGTCTGTACTTAGCAACACATTTCTATGGGATTCCATGCTTATAGTACTCCATGCTATGTAGAAATCTACCTACATTTGGACATATTCTGTTCACCATGTAACAGCTTTTCTGCTTTTCTTTACAATTAGAGTAAGAGACCTCTTCCCAGGCACGGAAATAGACAGGTATGCCCAGTTCATCAGTGATTCCCTGAAGAGAACCAAGACCAGGGAGTTTGTGCCCTCCCAGGAGGAAATACTGGCTCTCATCACTCGTCAAGAAATGACCACAACTGTGTACTGCCATGGTGGTGGCTCCTGTAAAATCACCATCAACTCCCACACCAGTGCAGGAGAGGTAATAGCATAGGTTGTATTAATGGGCTCAGGGATAGGATTGTTGATGGCACAGGGATGTCTGAGATTGTCTGGATAATAAGCTTTTTGAGGGAGAGTCCTTGCTGCCATTCAACCCTAGTACTGAACTGCTGCGGTGATGAGGGACATAAAGAACCTACATAGAGAGAACTGTTTGAGTGTTCAGAAACACTGTCTGCAAGTTCCTAACCACTGGAACAAACTCTCAAGGAAAGTGGTGGATTCTCCACCTCTTGATGGCTTCAGACTGGACATCTCTCTGAAAGTTGCATTGTAGTCAAACTCACGTTATTGGGCTCAATACAGAGGTAACGGGGTGAAATTCTCAGACCTGTGATATTCAGGAGGTCACACTAGATAATGTAATGGTTTTGTCAGGCCTTAAATCTCTGCATCTATCAAAAGAAATACTCTAATAGAATCCTGCTTGCCACCTCTGAGATGAGACCTTTGGGCTCTTACTGGGTGATGCCTCCTTCCTTAGAGGTTTTTAAGGTCAGGCTTGACAGAGCCCTGCCTAGGATGATTTAGTTGGGGATTGGTCCTGCTTTGAGCAAGGGGTTGGACTAGATGACCTGAGGTCCCTTCCAACCCTGATATTCTATGATTCTATAATTCTAAGCAACCCTGACATTTTCCTGCACGTGATCAGATGGATTTGGCGCTCTAATGGGAGGAACTGGCTTTTAAAGGCTGACTACTGTGTGAGTGATAATACCCAATGTTGTACAGTACTCAAGGTGTCTGATTTCTCTC
This sequence comes from Sternotherus odoratus, assembly GCA_032164245.1. Classification (NCBI taxonomy): domain Eukaryota; kingdom Metazoa; phylum Chordata; order Testudines; family Kinosternidae; genus Sternotherus; species Sternotherus odoratus. Next base: position 64,011,094 of record JAVMKO010000011.1, read on the forward strand.
CCCTGCAGGTGGTTGAGAAGCTGATCCGAGGGCTCGCCATGGAGGACAGTCGTAATATGTTTGCCCTCTTTGAACGCAATCAACACGTGGACAGGGCCATTGAGAGTCGTGTTATTGTTGCTGATATCCTTGCCAAGTTTGAGAGGTAAGAGAACATTTCAGAGGATTCTCATACTGACGACTCCTGACTGAATAGGTATAACATTAGCTCTGAAATTCCCCGGTTAAGTGAGTGACTCTTATGCTGCTTGATAGCATGTATATGTACCATGAGCTCAGGGAAAACACCGTGTCAGCTGCTTCAACCACTGGGCCCCCATAGGTTCTAGCCTATGTAATAAATCATGCACATATTTGTTGTAGCGATAAAAGATAATTCATTAGATTCCAAGGTCAGAAGAGAGCACTGTGATCATCTAGTCTGACCTCCTCTGTAGCACAGTCCAGAGACCTTCCCAAAAATAATTCCTCGAGCAGATCTTTTAGAAAAACATCCTATCTCGATTTTAAAATTGTCTATTTGTTAAACTCAATAGATTGAGCTTCTTGTCTGTCTGTATAAAGCATGTTTTCTAATTCTTTAATCATTCTTGGGACTCTTCTCTGGACTTAATACCAATTTATTGACATCCTTCTTGAATTGTGGGCACCAGAACAGGACACAGTATTCCAGCAGCAGTCTCACCCGTGCCAAATTATGAGGTAAAATAACCTCTCAGCTCCTACTCAAGATTCGTCTGTTTGTGCATATAAGGATCATGTTAGCTCTTTTGGCCACAGCATCGCACTGGTAGTTCCTGTTCAACTTGATTATCCACCATAATCCCCAAATCTCAGAGTCCTTGCTTTCCAGGATAGAGCCTCCAATCCTGTAAGTACGGCCTACAGTCTTTGTTCCTAGATGTATACATTAACATTTAGCCCTATTAAAATGCATATTATGTAGGGTATGATCACTACCCGGATCGGCCATAAGGTGGATAGAAAGCTGACTCATCGGGCTCAATGTCTAGCTGGCAGACAGTATCAAGCGGAGTGCCCCAAGGGTCAGTCCTGGGGCTGGTTTTGTTCAATATCTTTATCAATGATCCCTCTAGGGGATGATGTGGATTGCATCCTCAGCAAGTTTGCAGATGACACTAAACTGGGAGGAGTAGATACTAAACGCTGGAGAGTAGGGATAGGATACAGAAGGACCTAGACAAATTAGAGGATTGGGCTAAAAGAAATCTGATAAGGCTCAACAAGTGCAGAGTCCTGCACTTAGGACAGAAGAATCCCATGCACTAGGGACAGACAACATGGCCTCGATATTCTACGTCAACAGGCAGGGGGGTGCTTGCTCATCGTAGTCCCTCCTGTCAGGAAGCACTTCACCTGTGAGACTTTTGCGTCCAGCGTGCAATTCACTGGGAGGCTTCGCAGCTCCCAGGCATCCGAAACACACTGGCGGATCATCTCAGCAGGTCCTTTTTCTCTCACCATGAGTGATCACTCCACCCGGAGGTCACCCGGATGGTCTTACAGAAGTTGCGGGCTCCCCGAGTGGACCTGTTGGCCACCAGACAGATCAGGAAGTGTCATCAGTTCTGCTCTCTTCAAGGCCTTTCTCCTGTCGTGGGCAGGGGACTTGATGTACATATTCCCGCGGATACTGCTGATCAGTAGGGGGTGTGGCAAATTGCCGGCACTATTGTGGTGGGTCCTGCGCTTTCTCCTCTTGTGAGGGGGTTCAGGGAGCCATTTCTTGCCCCTGAACACGGTATTAACTGTCCCACTAGTATCCTAGGGGAGGGGAGGGGAGAGGAAGGGACCCAGGCCCGCCCTCTACTCCGGGTCCCAGGCCAGGGGCCCTAAGGATAGCAGTAAACCTCTTGAACTAGCTATTTCTTCCCCTGGGCCACTTCCCTCTCCTACCGTCAGCTTGTGGGGCTTCCTGCCCTCTCTCTGCACAAGCCAGGTGTCTCTTTACCTAGGGTCTGCTTCGTTCCAAACTCTTCCTCTGTTTTCATCCAAACCAATCCTCTCTGCTCCAATTCCTCCAAACTGCTCTCTGCTTCAACTCCCACCTCTGTCTTCCTGAAGCAGGGGTTTTTATTAAGGCCTTAACTGACAACAGGTGATCCAATTAACCTGCTGCTTCCCTAGTCTACAGGGAGCCACACTCTAATGAGCCTTGAGTTAATATATCTCCCCTCAAGCACTCTGCACCAGCTCCCTGACCCTCCGCTATAACGGGGGCCTGTCAAAAATCAAAAGGGACAAAGTGCAAGTCATTATCATCGCCCCGGCGTGGCCTCGCCAGCACTGGTTCGCAGAAATTTTGGGGCCTGGTACTGTGATCCTTTGTGCCCTCCCCCCCCCTTGGCCGGTCTCCCGCCGCCTGCGCCCCGCCCCGCCCGGGCCTATGGGACTGCCTTGCCGGTTGGGCATAGCGGGGGTGCTGTGTTGTGGGGGTACCGGGCGCGGTTGGCGGTAGCACGGTGGTGTGAGGGGCGCGGCACATGCGGGCGGCCTCTAGCACACCACCCCTGCCTGGCCCACCTCCCCCCCCCCCAGCCTATTCTCCTTCCCCCCCTGCCTGACCCGGCCCACCCAACCTAATCTCCTTCCTCAGCCTAACCTCCTCCCCTCCCCACCCATCCCTGCCCGGCCCACCCCGCTGTTGGGGGTGATCTTCCTTTACCCCCTGCCCAGCCTCCCCCCATCTAACCGCCTTCCCTCCCCCACCCCATCCCACTGAACTAACCTCCTCCCCCTCCCAACCCAACCTCCTGCCCCCCATGCCTGACCCGCCCCGCCCAGCCTCCCCCCCACCAAACCTCCTTCCCTCCCGCACCCACACCTCGCCCACCCCATCCAGCCTAGTCTCCTGCCCCCCTCCCTGCCTGCCCAGCCTGGCCTCCCCCCCACCGCCGCCTTGCCTGCCCCCCAGCCCAGCCAGGCTGATGAATGAACCTCCCGAGCGCCCACAGGGGGTGAACTCACGCTGCTCCCCCGAGTGGGGCCGGGCCCCCTGACCCCTTACCCTGGCGAGGCCGGCTCCCCTTCTCGGCGCCTCCGCCACAGTCAGCGCCGCACACCAGGGCGGCCGGGCGCGCTTCCCCGGGCCCGCTGTGGAGTCTGCCATGCGGTGCGGGCGCTTGGCTACAGCGCTGGGGTGGCCGCCCGGTGGGGGATTGGCATGCAGCCAGCCGCGCGCGCGCCGGGGCTCTGCAGAGCATCCCCTGAGGCTGTTTCCACCCCGCCTGCCCAGCGCACTCCTGAGTCCTGACATGGGGGCCCCCCTTAAGTCTGGGGCCCGGTACACCTGTCCCCCTAGTCCCCCCCTGTCGCCGGCTCTGCTGGTTCGACACGCTTATCGACCTGGTCATGGCTGCGCCGTGGCCACTGCCGAGCCACCCGGACCTACTCTCACAGGACACTGGTTGGCTCCTGCACCTGAACCTTCTCTCTTTTCACCTCTCAGCTTGGCTGCTGCATGGCTGAACCCAGAGGAACAGGCCCGCTCTAGCCAGGTGCAGCAGATACCACACAATAATACTATAAGGATGAACATGGGGGTATAGGGTCTTCCTAGGAGGTACACAACATCACAGACTCCCAGACGGAGGTGTTTCTGCATGATAGCTTTTTCTTTTATCTATAAGAAGTGGATGACAGGATTACTGCGATGGGTTAGCTTTTGTGTGTAATCTGGATACATATTTGTCAAGCTCGCTGAACCTGAAAAGTGAGACTGTACATAAGTACCACGCATTACTATGATCCCTGTTAATCAGATATTTGCAGTTATAAATAGCTATTTAGATACCTACTTGACCATTTGCACAAGAGGTGCCTGTGATAATTGCACCCAAAAGCAGCATGTGCAAGTACACTTCCCCTTAAACTATTATTTGATAGAATGGTTGTTGGCTTCAACCTGGTGTAACCCTTCTACCCATCAGAGTTGGCAGCAACAATAACAATATCCAGGGGTTCCTTTCCAATATCAATAAGTTCAATATCCAGGGGTTCCTTTCCAATAACACAATATTAAACCGGCTTGAGCCCCCACCCAGTGACCTGGGACAACCATATACCACCTTTCCGGGCGCCTCTAAGAGGCAATACTTCCCCTCTCGCAAGCACAGAGTCAGAGTGTACCAAAAGCCTTTTAAGAACAGAGAGAAACAATGTGGCATTATAATGGGGAAACACCACAAACAGAATTCGTAAAACAAACCATGAACCAGAAGCCCCCCCCCCCCCCCCACACACACACAAGGAAATGGACTGTGTCCTTCACCTTGGGTTCTTGAGTCCCACAAGCCCCAAAGTCACCCATGGTCCCAATACGTCCAACAGCCCAAAAATGCACCTTACGTGGTCAGAGGCCGACAGCCCCAACTCTCCATGGGGTTCTGCTGCAGTCCTCACCATGTAGCAGTCCTCCATCAGCCATCCCCCAAACAGCTCCAATCTGCCAGCAGTCCCATGAGCTGCTCTGACAGATGTTCCATTCCATCAGTCGCCCAGGAATTGCTCTGCTTCACCAGCCACTCTGCTCAATCAACAGCAGCTACTGCTACTTATCACCAGCTACTCTGCTAGCAGTGATGCAATACTCCACTCCATCAGCTGCTCAGCAATACATTATTAGGCTTATAGTAGGGAGATCTTAGTGTACATGCACTACTGGGCCCAAAGTGAGCTCAGCTATCCATTCCTTTTTTCAGTTCAGGGGAATTTGGAACCCCTGCCCCTTGGCCAGTGAGTGCTACCTAGTTGATGGTGAGTCCCTCCATCATGACAAAGGCCAAGTACATGTCCCAGTCCCTCATTCACGTAATCAGGTTAACAACATTTGCTCATTCCTGCCCCAATAAAAGAGAAACTAGGGATCCCACAGCAGCCGAAGTGACCATTTGAGCTGCTGTGAGCTCAGGATAGGTGTGGGTGTGTCTGTGCAAATAAGATCAGCTGAAGTTATTTTCCACAACTCACTGCAATTCCCTCAATTCACCACCTGATGTCAGGGTGGAGCTCATCCTGGAACTGCTTACAATGGTATAGGTTAGTAGTGATTTAGGATGCTCAGTCCAGTGTATGGTGGACAAAGGTCCACATCACAACCAGAACTAATAATTGTCCCCTTGTTATCCATCTCAGAAGAGAGGTCACATTCATGTCAAGTGTGGACACTCATTACCTCTCGTGGTGGTCCCTCCAGGGCAGGAGTAAGGCTGGAGGATGTGGAGGAGGATGTGGAGAAGGCTGACATTATCATTGTCTGTTCTATACCTGTTTTGCAGATACCCTTCACAACCAAAGTCCTGTTTGTATGTTTGTGTTCAGTTTAAACATACTGTTATTTGGAAGATACATATGTATAGAGAGGCATGCTGTGGCTCACCCCTTAGAAACAGTCTGGAATCACTCACCACCCAGGAGGAGGGGGTGTGAGCTCACCATGTGGAGTGAAGGGGAGGGGGCTTCTGGTTAGAGAGAGACTGGCTGAGTCTTGTTAGCAGGGGCTCTCCCTTTTTGTGCAAAGTGTATTGAATTTAATTGAATCTAATTGAATAAAATATCAAAGACCCTTGATTCTGTCTGGCCTCTGACTTACTGGGAATCACAAAATCCCAACAGTTGCCAGGGCTATCAAATAAGCACCTTTCATTAGCACAAAATTATCTTAAAGAAACAAAAAACTTAAAAATGAGGAATATTCTGTGATGGCTTGGCTCCACCTTGCCTCTTTACCTGGAATCATCATTCTAAGAACATGGTTAAGTTCTAGTGCACTTCATATCCTCACAGGTTTCTGAGTCAAATCCCACATGAGGAGGCAGCTACAGGAAGGTCTAGTTCACTTATGGACTCTTCCTAGCAAATCAAGAAGTTGTTCTCTCCTGGCCATAGCCTTGCCTTATACAGTGGGACTGAGGATGGCTCATGATCAGGATGCTCATCAATTTTTTTCCTTCTCTCATCTCCTTTACAGACTGGCTGGCTCCGGGGAAGAGGAGGAGGAAGGACAGTGGCAGCTGTATTTTAAACTCTATTGCTTCTTGGATATTGAGAATGTTCCCAGAGAGGGGGTGGAATTTGCCTTCATGTTTGAGCAGGTAAGATTTGTAAGAGGGAGGGGATTTCTAAGGATGCATGAGCAGGCAGCTATAAGTAGAGAAGAAGGGAGTTTACATTCATGTCAAGTGTGGGCAAAGCTGGAGAGAGGAGAGTTCATGCCTCTCTGGTAAGCAACTGGGTGACATTGTTGAGAGAAGAGGAACTTTCCTTTCATGTTTGTGTAGCTAGGAATAGAAGGTAGGAAGGGACCCTGATGCCTTAGGTCACTGGCTGGGCTGCACTGTATAGAGGCACAGAACAGCTTTTCTGGAACAGAGTAGTACTAGAAAGTAAAGAGGAAAAGAGGTAGGAAGAAAAGAAAGAAGAATAATGCCATTAATTCCCATCCTCAGTCAGATTCTTGTCTTGTAAGTCAAACTTCTCTCTCTAGAAAAATAATGAAATAAATGTGATGAGTACAATAGAACTGCAAGCCAAAAGCACAACTGGGGATTGCAAAAATTAAATAAAATGAGGAAGACTTTGTTGCACCTTAGAGACTAACCAGTTTATTTCAGCATAAGCTTTCGTGGGCTTCCGATGTATCAGATGAAGTGGGCTATAGCCCACGAAAGCTTATGCTGAAATAAACTGGTTAGTCTCTAAGATGCTACAAAGTCTTCCTCGTTTTATTTATGGATAAAGACTAACACGGCTGCTCATCTTAAACCTGTCAAAAATTAAATGTGGCTGGACAAATTTCATTGCTTTTTTTTTTGAAAATACAGTAAACCCTCGATTTAACGGACCTCGATTTAACGGACTTCGGATGCAACGGACAAAATTTCTGAGCAAGACTGATGCATTCCTGATCCATTTCTGGTGGGCTGGCTGCCGGCTCTCGGCTGCCGCCCGGGTCACGGCAGCGGGCGGACTGGCTGCCGGCTCCTGCCGGGGTCCCAGTCGCGGGCGGGCTGGCTGATGGCTCCCGGCTGCCACCCGGGTCCAGGCAGCGGGCGGGCTGGCTGGCTGCCGGGTCCTGCCTGCTGGCTGCCGGCTCCCGCCCGAGTCCCGGCAGCGGGCGGGCTCCCGGCTCCCGCCCGAGTCCCGGAAGCGGGCGGGCTGGCTGCCGGCTCCCAGCTGCCGCCCGGGTCCCAGCAGCGGGCGGGCTACGGCGCTGCCGCCCCGACCCTCTGGCGGGCGGGCTGCTGCTCCGACAGCTCTTTTTTTTTTTTTTAATTATTAAATAATGGACTTTTTGATTTAACGGACACCCACTCGCCCGAATTAGTCCGTTAAATGGAGGTTTTACTGTATAAAAAAGTGAATAGGCAGAGGCATATACAACTAGATCCTGGGCTGGATTTTGTTACTTGTGGATATTGAGCAAGCCGGGGAATGATCTCCACAGCATAGGGGATCACACCGACTGATGCTCCAAGGACGATATGTACCATGACCTTATTATCACTAATAAAATGCACAGCAGTCTGTATAAACCAGGGGTCTCAAACTCAATTTATCTCAGGGCCAGTGCCAGTCCTCAAATCCTCCCAGCGAGCTAATAATATCACTCATGCCGTCCAGAACCCGCCCCCCAAAAAAACTTCTCCCCCAAAACTCTGCTCCCCACCTGCCTAAGGCTCTGGGAGGGAGTTTGGGTCCAGGCTTTGGCCTGAGGCAGGAGGAGGGGGTGGGGTTGCAAGCTCTTGGAAGGAGGATGTGGGGAGGGGTGCAGGCTCTGGGAAGGGGTCGGGGGGTGTGAAGCTTACCTGGGGCTCCAAGGTGGGGTGGGCCAGAGGGCCTCCATGCACGGCTGCCCCCAAGCACCACCCCCGCAGCTTCCCATTGGCCACAGGGGTACTCGGGGCGGGGGCAATGCGCGGAGGCAGAGCCCTGCCCCACCCCAGCGCTGCAGGGAGGGGCCGGCAGCCACATGGAGTGAGTGCGCAGGAAGCCACTTAGCTCTGCTGTGCTACTGGTGGTGGGTGGGGCCCCAAGCCATTTTAAATCACCCAGGGGAGGGAGTGCCCAGGGTGCCAGGTAGGGCCAAGGGACAGACCCAGCCCCAAAATTGCTGGAGCCCCGTGGACCACATTGGGGAGGTTGTTGGGCCACAGATGGCCTGCGGGCTGGGACTTTGCCACCCCTGGTATAAACCTTACCAAAACAAATCCATTTCACCTCCTAGAGAGTGGATGACAGAAAGAACACATATGACAGATGTTAGTCACATATAATTCCCTTAGGAAGGTGGTCAGATGGTCAGAAGATGGTGATGATGATAGTACATGAACTGGAGTAGAATAAGGTAGTGTGAGTTGCTATAATGGCTCCCAAGTCACCTCTCCCTGCCATCAGCACGTGGAAAATGAAATATACCTGCTGATACTCAACTGACGTAATGGGCTGTTGAAAGCTGGTGCAGAGTAGGGCATTCTTCAGGCTGCTCTGAGTTACACCAGGGACCAGCACAGATATCCTGACTCCGAGCACTTCTGTGCTGGGATTGGCTAGGTGCTGGGACAGATATCACAAGATTAAGCACCATAAATGAGCAGATAAGGCATAAATTATGGAGGTTTTTGGGTTTTTTTACATTTACAGGCTCATGAAAGTCTTATTGATGGGCATTTTCCTGCCCCAGAAGAGACACTACAGCACCTGGCAGCCTTGAGGCTGCAGTACCTTCATGGCGACTATTCCAAAATCACCTGGACCCTTGATGGCATTTACCCAGTGAACAGGCTAAAATCCAAAATCCTGCAATCAACAAAGAGTAGCGGCACGACCAGTCATGCTCTGGAGAAGAGACGGACCAGCTTTCTGGAAGGAACGTTGAAACGTGGCTTCAAGACAGGCTCAGTAAAAAAGCAGAAGGTGGAAGAAGAGCAGATGATGGAAATGTGGGTGAAAGAGGAGCTCTCAGCTGCTCGGGCCAGCATAGTGCAGAAATGGAACAAGTTGCAGGGTCTGTCTCAGCACCAGGCCATGGTGAAATATATGTCCATTGTAAAGGAATGGCCAGGCTATGGCTCAACACTCTTTGATGTTGAGGTGAGAGGTGTATAAACTCAGATAACTACTGTCTAAGCAGATGTTATTTTTGGGGATGAAAAATGTTGTGTTTTACACTGGACAGCATAGAAAAAGTCTTGTTAACATGCTCCATTCCCTCTGACTGCACTGGATAAGATTCTGCCATCAGAGCATGGATGCCTACAGCACCACATACCTAGTCGGGCAAAGTGACGAGTACTGAGCAAACACTCCAGTTAGTCTAGATGCCAGTGCGTGATCTGCTGGGTGGGATGGGAGACATGGACACCCCCACTTTTAAAAAGAGAGAGACAACTTGGGACCTTCCCTGGCCTGTGAAGACAGTGGTGTGAGACAGGAAGGTACAAAACGAAGGGAGATGATTTTCCATCACCCGTTGTGAAAAAAAGCCCCAATCCTTTCTAGTGGGAGACACTCCAAAGAAGTCCTTTAAATAAATAATACAGGCAATGGTGCATTACATTACTCAGCGTAATATTTAGCTCAGTAAGTTAACTGTTTATGAATATTTACACATTTGTTTTAAGCTGCTGCAGAATTTTCATTTTGTCACAGACTTCAGGACAGCAGTGCCACAGAAACCAGGGAATCTTGAGCAGCATTTCGGTGCAGTGTCACATACATGTGAAGCCCTGAAAACTGGGGTAGGAGCTTTGGCTGTGAGGATCTTGCAGCTGGCCCACTCAATGCTTTTCTGGGCAGAAATTGCTGCTGTTAAAGATTTCTAACTGTGAAAATAAATTATTTCCTGTTTCTCGCAGCAGAAGGCACTGGATGAGATAGGTGAGAGCACTGGATGTGGGGGGCCTCATGGCTCACTCCTAAACCTTCCCAGCAAGAGGTGCTGTAGGATTCTCCTGCAGAAGTCCCATTTCTCCTATGGAGGAGTACTGTGGTGTCCAGAGGGAGCAAGAGCTCTCAGGCCCTGCACTATGTTTGATTTAAAAAAAAAATGCATTTTAACACTTCCTTAAACAAGTAAGATATCTACCTCAGAGGGTTACAGAATTAGAAGGAAAGACGAGTGAGTACAGAGGGGCTGCTCAGACATATTCTGCACTATTCATTCCAAACCCTTCTGCTCAACTGTTTGACGCAGGATATGTCTTCGCTTTGAGCTGGGGGTGCACTTCCCAGCTCAAGGAGACCTATCCACACTAGCTCTGAGCTAGTGTGTTGAAAATAGCAGTGCTGCTGTGGAGGCGTGAGGGTCTAGCTGCCCTTTGTACATGCCTACCATCCCGGATGGGTGCGTACATAGGGTGGCTAGCCCCTCTGTCTGACTGCACTTCCAGGCCTACACTGCTGTTCTTAGCTTGACAGCCCAGTCGGAACTAGTGTGAGTACATCTCCAGAAGCTGGGAATTACACACAGCTCAAAGTGTAGACATGCCCTCAGACCTGCAATGCAGGAGTGTCCCCAGGTTTTCTTTTCCATTTGAAGCACTGCTGTTAATCTGATTTTTTTGTTCTCTACAGTGTAAGGAGGGTGGATTTCCAAATGATCTCTGGCTTGGAGTCAGTACAGAGAATGTGTCTGTATACAAAAGGGGAGATCCTAAATCACTGGAAACTTTCCAGTATGAGCACATTGTTTTCTTTGGAGCGCCGCAACCCAGCACCTTCAAAATTACAGTGGATGAGCGAGAGATGTTCTTTGAAACCTCCCAGGTATGTGTAAAGGGATGTTCCCGCTGTGCGTACAGTGTAACTATTCGAGTTCCATTATTACTGTGATTTACTAGAACCAAACAAAGAGTTGAACTTTGCAAGTGAGAGCTGCCTTTTAAAAAAACTCTTTCTGTAGACACTGGGCAGGAGAGGAGGAGGGCTTGATTTCCTTTCAGCCATGTCACTGCCTAAATTTCCTGAAGAAAGAAAAAACATACTGAACCTCATTTAACATGCAAAACACTTTGTTAATGTGGAGTGTATGGTTTTGGGTGCTCCTTGGTCCCCTGTGCTCCTCATGCCCTTCCAGAATGCAAAAAGCCAATTAAGACAACTCATATGGGAAAATAATGCAGAGTTAGGGTGATCATACCTCACCTCTACAAGACTATTAGTGCAGTAGTAACCAATAGAACAAGAACTGTAGAAATGCAGCAGTAAGATGACATATTTTCTTTCTAGCAGAATCATGTGACTTTAATTCTGTTGCCTGGAATCCCTGTCCTGAGTGGTCCCTCAGGGAAATCCATGTGTCAGACCTCTGTAAGCTGTTTGTAGCACAAGGTGGAGGATGAAGACAAATATATTTTGGGGAAACTGAAAAGAAGTTTAATGTTTTTTAAATCCTTGGATTTCTGCTTTCCAGACTCTTACAAGCAAATCAAAGCACCATATTCCTCCTTGAGCTCTTATGTTAAATTTGATATAGTACTGACCACCTGCAAGGAATCTGAGTAGTAATGATGCTGGCACAAACCACAGTGAGATCTGTGAGACTGTATAAACTGGAGTTGTGATAAGTACAAATCTCAGATTCTTCAAGCCATGATCCATGTGGATTTACTGCTGTTCCTTCTGGGTGCACATGCATTCAAGATCAGATTGTTTTGGCCAGCAGTGTCTACTGATTCATACATTTCAAACCAGAAGGGACCAGTATGATCATCTAATCTAATCTAATCTCCTGTATAACACATGGAATAGAACTTCTACACAAAAATTACTAGAGCAGATATTTTGGAAAAACATCCTGTCTTAACTTTAAAATTCCCAGTGATGGTGAATCCACCACAACGCTTTGTAAATTGTTCCAGTGGTTGGTCATCTTCACTGTTAAAAGTTTATGGCATTGGTTCTCAAACCTTTGTACTGGTGACCCCTTTCATAGAGCAAGCCTCTGAGTGTGACCCCTTTATAAATTAAACACACCTTTTTATATATTTAACACTATTATAAATGCTGGAGGCAAAACAGGGGTGGGTGAAGAGGCTGACACTTCAGCCCCTCCCCCCATGTAATAACCTTGTGACCCTGAGGGGTCCCGACACTCAGTCTGAGAACCCCTGGTTTATGCCTTATTCCAATCTGAATTTGTGTAGCTTCACCTTCCAGCTATTGAATGATGTAACACCTTTCTCTGCTAGATAGAAAATCCCATTATCTAATATGTGTTCCCCATGTAGGTGCTTAAAAAGAGTAATCAAGTCGCCTCTTAACTATCGCTTTGTTAAACTAAATAGACTGAGCAGTTTAAATCAATCATTTTAAGGCAGATTTTCTAATTCTTGTTCATTCTTGTGGTCTTCTCTGAACCCTCTCTAATTCAACAACATCCTTCTTGACTTGTGGGCATCAGAACTGGACACTGCATTCCAGCAGCAGTCACACCAGTGCCAAATACAGAGGAAAAATAACCTTCTTCCCCATCTAGAGATTCCCCTCTTTATGCATATAAAGTTCACATTAGCCCTTTTGGCCACAACATCTTACTGATAGTTCCTGTTAATCTGATTATGCATGTGCACGCACACACACACACGCACACCTTTTTTGGAGTCCCTCTTTCCCAGGATAGAGCCCCCCATCCTGTAAGTATGGACGACAGTCTTTGTTCCTAGATGTATACATGTAGCCAGCTTGCCGAGCAATCCAGATCGCACTCTATCAGTGACCTGTCCTCTTCAATATTGACCACTTCCCCCCCAATTTTTATGTAATCTGAAAACTTATCAATGATGATTTTATATTTTCTTCCAGGTCATTGATCAAAATGTTATATAGCATAAGGCCAGCAACTGATTCCCGTGGAATCCAACTAGAATAACATCCATTTATTGATGATTCCCCATTTACAATTTCATGCTGAGACTTATCAGTTAGCCAGCTTTTAATCCATTTAATATGTGCTATGTTAATTATATATCTTTCTAATTTTATACTCAAAATGTCATGTGGTACCAAGTCAAATGCTTTACAGATGTCTGTTACATTAGCACTATTACCTTTATCAGCCAACTTGTAATCTCATTTAAAAAAATAAAATTATTTTAACAGGATCTCTTTTCTATAAAATCAATTTGATTGGCATCAATTATATTACCCTCCTTTAGTTCTTTGTTAATCGAGTTCCATATCAGCCAATTCATTACCTTGTCTGGAATTGATATCAGACTGACAGGCTTATAATTGTCCAGGTCATCCCATTTACCCTTTTTAAATATTGGCACAACATTAGCATTCTGCGGGTCCTCTGGGACTTCCTATGTTCCAAAACTTATTTTAAATCACCATTAATGGTCCAGCGAGTGCCTAAACCAGCTTTTTAAACTCTTCAATGCAAGCTATCCAACTTGCCAATTTAAAAATTGGGTTGCACCTTTGCTATACATCTTCTTGTGCTCCCCTTCTTCTCCCACCTGAGGGCATAAAGGGCAGAGCAGGCCAAACCATCCATTGGCTTCTTCTTACTGATTGTGACAGTGAGATAGAACCCTCACCAGGTCTATTTACTCTGCGCTCTGTACAATTAGTTATTAAGCTAGTGTGTTTTAGTTTTAGTTCATGTAGTTAATAGCAGTTGTAATTTAATGCCTGTTCCCAAAATAAATATGATTTTTACATTGGTGGGGGATAACCTCTGGTAACAATACTTAGGTGCTGTGGCTGAGGCTAAATCCTTGGAATTTAACATTTGTCCCTCTTGTAACACTGCTGTATCTATCATGGTGTAGCAGGTGGCAACTCACCCCGCAGCGCCTCCTGCTGGTCGTCCAGGGAATTAGCTCTTTCCAGCATCCGCAACGCCCTCTGCAGGCTGATGTCCCGCTTGCCACTGGCCCCGTGTCCCTCCCGGACCCCGGTGCCCTCTTATCTAGGGTGCTGCATCCCTGCAGTACCCCCACAGTCCCAGGGTCTCCCCTCCCTGGAGAACCCTCACCCCCTATCCCCACCTTGCCTCAGTCTAGGCAACTACCAGTCACCACTTGCCCCCGTTCTCTGGGGCAGACTGCAGTATCATTGCCATTCATCATAGGCAACGGGGGTTGGCCTGCTGCCTCTGCCTCTAGCACCATGGGCTGCCCACTGCAACCCCAGTACCCTTTGTTGGGCCTTCCCCTAGGCTCTGCAGCCTGGGGGTTTCCAGACTGGAGCTCCTCCAGCCTTACCCCAGCCCTGCTTCCCTCTAGGTACTCTGTCAAGCTCCCAGCAGCCAGACCTGTGCCTCTACCGCTAGAGGAGACTCTCCGCCGCAAACGCTGGACCTTTTTATTAGGGCCAGCTGGGCCCTAATTGACCTAGCCACAGCTGTGGCTGCTAGGCCTAATCAGTCTGGGAGATGCTTGCCCCCAGGCACAGCCAACCCATTTTACCTGGAGTGGGGCAGTCGCCCCACTACACATGGATAGACAAGTGTTGGTTCTGCCTTGGCAAGGGAAAGATCCCTGGTAGTGTTCAATCTGCTGCTTCTTTTCCAAAAGGACACAGCAATCTAGGGAAGCCTGGCTCTTTCTTTTTGAGTACTCCATTGAGGGCCTCTTCAGAGCCTGAGGCCAAAAATCCTGTCAGGCCTGCTCAGTCACTCTTGACTAGTTCTCTGGTGAGCTATACTTTTATGTAGAGCTCCCGGGCTTATTCTTTATCACAGAGAGCAAGCCTTTCAGCTGTAGAGTAGTGCAGAGGAGTCCAGAACTCACCAGAAAGGAGTTGCAAAGCACATCGCTCCCAGGATGAACATAGCACCCTCCCTGGTGCCTAGTAAGATGGGACAGAAGACAGAGAATGTCACATGATCAGCTCATGCCCCGCAGTTGATGGCCCTAGGATGCCTCTGCACCAGCTGCTCACTGAGTACACACAGTACTGAAAGTCAAGAATCAGAGAGGTAGCCGTGTTAGTCTGGAATAGCAGAGGTAACAAAGAGTCCTGTGGCACCTTAAAGACTAACTATAAAGTTTTGAAGCATAAGCTTTCGTGGGCTAATACCCACTTCGTCGGATGCAAGCAGTGGAATCTTCGCTTTGGGGTTTCCCCCGCTGGCCCCTTGCCAGCCGGGGTCCTGCCGCCTGCCCCAGTCAGCTCCCGCTGTCAGCCTGGGTGTAGGCCAGGGGGTGATCTTCCTTTACCCCTTCCCAGCCTCCCCCCCAACTGCCTTCCCTCCCCCACCCCTGCCTGGCCCATCCCACCAAACCGCACCCACGCCTCGCCCACCCCATCCAGCCTAGTCTCCTGCCCCCCTCCCCGCCCAGCCTCCCCCCCCCACCGCCAATAAGAAATGGCCTGCATTCTGCTCCAGAAGGGGGTTCTAAGCTCCCCAACAGACACCTTCCTCATTTCATGGATATATTGGGGCTCATGTATACCTACCCGCCAATCCCATTAATATCAAGGTCCTGAGGAAATGCAGACAAGATTCAGTATTAATGAAGTGGATGGCCCAGACAATTCCAGTACTCTGATTTGGTGAACCTGTCCACATAGTCAATGTCAGAATCTGTTCTGCCCAAGATAGTTTTGCAAAACAGAGGTCAGCTCTTACACCCAGATCCAGTATTGTTACATCTGATAGCTTGGATGTTGGCTGGTTAATAACCATCAAAAGAAGCTATTCAGATGAAGTCCAGAACATCTTGATACATAGCAGAAAAATTTCTGCTAGAGTGACTTATACAGGAACATAGAAGAGGAAAATTCAGACCCTATGGCTGCTCCACCTTACATGGTGCTCCATAAAGATGACTCTTAAGCCTCACCTCAAGTTCCTGCCTAAGGTTGTTCCCAATATTTAAATCAGTATATTCTCCTTCCAGATTTCTTCGTCCAAAGACTCACTCAAACCAGAGAGAAGCCAAACTGCAGACCCTTTGATATGTTAAGGGTTCTTTTCACCCAGAGATTTTTCTAAATGGGTATCTAACTGTATTAGATCATGTGAAAGATAGCTGAACTAGATCTACCCATGCAGATTAGAACCCCTTCCACTGGGGCACAGGCAGCTTCTCTAAGTATCCCTATTTCAGAAATGTTCAGGGCAGCTACATGGGGATTACCCAGCACTATTCCCTAGTTCAAGCTTCACGGTCAAATGCTCACTTAATAGAACTGTCCCACTGTTGTGAGGTACTTTGGATTTTGCAGAGACAAGACACACACACGGTTGTATAAAATGGATGAGTTTATTGGAAGGCCTCGGTCCCTCGAATAGGCGTTGAGGGGCTCGGGTCTATCAACGGGACTGCAGAAGAGGTGCCTAGCACTCCGGAACCATTGCTAGGAAGGAAGAGCCCACGAGCAAATTACAGGAGTGGGCTTAAATACACTCACACATTTGCATCTCATACATACTCATGTCTCATTTGCAAGCAACAAGCTGATTGGTTACACGCTGTCCTGCCTCAGTTTCCCCATTTAGTTTCCCACGCATTTGTTCTCACACAGACGGGGTAAACACTCACACAGCTGGGAACGGTTCCGTTCCCAAACACACAGATAGCAGAAGCTCAAGGCTATTCTCACATCTGATGATACCATTACGCCCTCTCCTGGAGTTGACTCAGAAGCGTAACTACACCTCCTAGTGGTTGCCCGTCACAATTTCTTCCGGTCACTACACCCACAATCTTTGTTTCAACAAAACGCCTAGAACCAACCTCCTATGTGGTAACTGCTGACTAGTCCTCCGAAGTGGAATCCATGTGAAGAGTTACTTGAAGAT
This sequence comes from Sternotherus odoratus, assembly GCA_032164245.1. NCBI lineage: Eukaryota > Metazoa > Chordata > Testudines > Kinosternidae > Sternotherus > Sternotherus odoratus. Next base: position 64,027,871 of record JAVMKO010000011.1, read on the forward strand.
GACAGAATGGTTACTTACAATAAATGTGGTTTTTCAAGTTGTTTTGTCCTCATGGATTCCATGACCTGCCCTCCTTCCTTGTTACTATGGCATCCTATACTATGGATTTTTTATTGGCAAAGGAACGGAGGGACCATTTGGCCACTCTGCCCTTATTCCTCAGGCATGAGGTCCTCTGGGGCCCAAGTATGACCCCCCAGTGGATGTTGCTGGCCAAAAGAATCTGATTTTGAGGGCATGTACACTCAAAAGAACAGAAGTGGAATCCATGTAGACAGCTTATCTCAAAGAATGGTGGGTTACAGCTCTGTGATTATGCAGTGACTCAATTTAGAAATGGACACAGCTTGGTACATCTCATGTTTTTTTATAAGTTACATACAAAAATAATGTTTAAAACATTAAAGTTTCCAGAGTCAGGAATTCAAAAGTATAGGAAATAAGGTTCTTCTTCGAGTGATTGCTCACATGCATTCCACTATAGGTTAGGTACGCGCAGCGTGCCTGGTTGCCGGGTAGATTTTCCCCTAGCTGCAGACTGGGTGAGCAGGGAGCCCCCTGGAGTGGCGCCACTGCGGCACTCTATAAGTACCCCTGCGACACAGTCTGGCCCTCAGTTCCTTCTTTACCGCTCGTGCTGGTAGTCGGAAGAGGAGTTCTGCGTTTCAGCGTTCTCCTTATCTCCTAGCTAGTCGATTGTTCTCTTAATTGTTCGTTGTTAGCAGTTGTTGTTAGTTAGTTTACATAGTCTTTGTAGTGTAAATAGTCAAGTGCAGGGGTTTTTCCCTGCTGCCGGAGCCTCTGTCTTCAAGGCTCCGGGATTCAAGCACTTAGAGTGTGGGAAGCCTATGCCTGTGGGGGATCCACACTCTAAGTGCCTCTCAAGTGCCTGGTAAGTGCACTTGGCAGTTTCTTCCTAGATCTGCAGTATCTTCAGCCCAGGACCCGCAAAGACAGGCGGGGAGCCGACCTGAGGAAGAACCGCCAGCACCCGCACCGCTGACTCCGGCGCCGCAGGAGGCCCCGTCGAGTCCGGTGCCAGTGGTCTTGCCACTTGGGGTGCCAACTCCGCAGCAGCTTCCCTCCACGATGGAGGCGTGTACTGCTGCGAGAGGGTTGCTTGCCGGGGACGCCCCGCAGCAACAAGTCCGGTCTACGGGCAGGCCGCCCATGACCGAGGCAGAGATCGCGTGTCGGAGCCCGGCAGGGCATGGACACCACTCGATCTCGCGGCGCCGACCAGACTCCCGGCGGCTCCGGTCGCAGTCTCGGCGCCGCAAGGAGTTGAGACCCTGCTCAAGGCCTCCTCCTGGCCATTCGCGCCACTCGCGCTCTGGCCGCCGATCAGAGTCCCGGCACCCTGGTAGGGGCCGGTCGTACTCTCGGCACCGGTCGCACTCCCGGCACCGGTCCCTCAGCTGGCGCCGAGACCGTCCGAGACGTCGCTCCACAAGCCGCTCCGCGTCCCGGCACTGCTCGTCATCTCGGCACCGAACCCCGTCGCGGCACCGAAGGTCCTCCCGGTACCGATCATCGTCTCGGCCCCGAGACTCCCCGAGGCGGCACCATTCAGGTAGATTCCTCGGATGGGCACCATACCGCCCGGTACCGGTCGAGAAGCCCACGGCACCGGGAGTGTAGAGAGCGGCACCGGACCCCGTCACGGCGCCGAAGGTCCCCCCGGTACCGATCGTCGTCTCGGCACCAAGACTTCCCGAGGCGGCACCGTTCGGCTAGCCACGACTCCTCGGATGGGCACCTTACCGCCCGGCACCGGTCGAGAAGCCCACGGCACCGGGAGCGTCGAGAGTCCGCCGGCACGCGGTCCCCTCGCTCGGCGGGACAAGCCCAAGTCACCCAGAACCCTGCCTGGTCAGAGTGGGCGGCATGGGGGTACGATCGGCCCCGGGAAACCCAGTCTGAACCCGGGTTCCCGGTGAGCTCAGAGGGTCCAGTGGACGTGCTGGCAGGGCCATCATCGGCAGTCCAGCCCTCCAAGGCACGTAGCCCTATGGAGCCGGGTCCCTATGCCTCCCCCCGTAGGGGTAGAGGCAGTGGCGGGCACTTCATCAACTAGCCCGCCCGCCTTGGACCTCTCCAGTTACCAACATCTCCTCCAGGCAGTTGCTAAAAACATGAACCTGCCTTTGGAAGAGGTCCCAGTGGTGGACGACCCGGTCACCACCATGTCAACTAAGGGCACTCCGGCATGGGTGGCAGTGCCGTTCATTAATACTATTAAACTCCACCCGGTGGCAATTTGGAAGACCCCCGCCTCTATCTCCCCCACTGCTCATGGGCTGGAGAAGCGTTATTTTGTCCCAGCCAAGGGATATGAATACTTGTATGTTCACCCCACGCCCTCCTCCCTGGGGGTGGACTCTGTTAATAACAAGGAGCGCCACGGGCAGGAGGCGCAGGTCCTCAAGGCCAAAGAGGCCAAAAGATTGAACCACTTCGGCAGGCAAGTTTATTCCTCCGGGGGCCTACAACTCAGAGTCGCCAACCAGCAAGCACTCCTGAGTAGACACCATTTCGACACGGGGGAGGCCCTTACTAAATTTGAGACTGCTCTCCCGCAGGAGGGCAAACAGGAGTCCAGGGCCCTATTGCCCCAAAGCAGGGACATATCTCGTCATGCCCTGCAAGCGACCCTGGACTCGGCCGATTCTGCGGCCCGAACAATAGCCTCGGGCATAGCCCTCCGCCGGGCAGCATGGCTCTCGTCATCCAACCTAGCCCCGGCCATGCAATTTAAAATCCAGGACCTCCCCTTTGAGGGACAGTCCCTCTTCTCGGAGGATACGGATGCCCGTCTCCAGGCCCTCAAGGACAGGCGGGTAACCCTCAAAGGCCTGGGCATGCACACCCCAGGCCCACAGAGGCGTCCCTTCATCCCGCCACGCAGGAAATTCTTCCCACCTGCGCGCCCGCCCCAGGACTCCTCCCTCAGGAGAAGCCGCCCTTACCACCGGCGGCAAGGGCCTAGGCAGGGCGGAAAACAACAAGGCTCTAAGCCTTCCCAGGGGCCCAAATCCAACTTTGATGGTGCGCCCGGGGGCAGTTCACCAATCATAAACCTGGATCCTCCCTTCGGAGACCGTCTGTCCTACTTCCGCCATGCATGGTCGGACATTACATCAGACCAGTGGGTCCTCCGCACGGTGGAGGTGGGATATTCGCTCCAGCTCTCCTCCACTCCTCCCATCCACCCACCCTCCTCGTCCCTCTTCAGGGACCCCTCTCACGAGCAACTCCTCGTACAGGAGGTGAGGTCGCTCCTCGCACTGGGAGCCATCGAGCCCGTACCGCAGAAGTTCAGGGGGAAGGGGTTCTACTCCCGCTACTTCCTGATCCCCAAGGCGAAGGGGGGCCTCCGGCCCATCCTGGACCTGCGCGAACTCAACACCTACATGATCAGGTTCAAGTTCCGCATGGCCACCTTGGGCACTATCATTCCCTCTCTGGATCCGGGAGACTGGTTCGCTGCCCTCGATATGAAGGACGCTTACTTTCACGTGAGCATCAAACCCTCACACAGACGTTACCTCCGCTTCCTGGTAGCGGGGGAACACTATCAGTTTGCCGTCCTGCCCTTCGACCTGTCCACCGCACCCAGGGTGTTCACGAAGTGTATGGCGGTAGTAGCGGCATTCCTTCAGCGCCGCGGGGTACACTTATACCCGTACCTCGACGATTGGTTGATCCGAGGCACCTCCAGGGACCAAGTGTCAGCTCACGTGCGGCTCGTTATCAGCACGTTCGACCGCTTGGGAATCCTTCTCAACAGAGAGAAGTCCACCCTGGAGCCTACCCAGAACATAGAGTTCATAGGAGCCCTACTAGACTCCACGGTAGCAAGGGCATCCCTGCCCCAGCCTCGGTTCCTCACTATCCAGTCGGCCATCAGACAGCTACGCAACTGTCCGATGACTACGGTCAAGGTCTTCCTCAGCCTGCTAGGTCATATGGCATCGTGCACTCATGTCATACAGCACGCCAGACTAAGGCTACGCCCACTGCAGTCGTGGCTCGCGGTGGCCTACAGACCGAGAAGGGACAGTATGGACGCCCTCCTCTCCATCCCCAGAGCCACCCTATCCGCTCTGGCTTGGTGGGAAGACCAGGACAATGTGTGCCAAGGGGTCCCCTTCCTTCCCCCCAGCCCGTCCATGTCCCTGGTGACGGACGCTTCGTCCCTCGGGTGGGGAGCTCACCTAGGGGAACTCAGGACCCAGGGCCGCTGGTCGGAGTCAGACCTCTGCCTCCACATCAATGTCAGGGAGCTGAGGGCCGTCCGGCTCGCGTGCCAGGCGTTCCGGGACACATTACGGGGTCACTGTGTAGCGGTGCTGACAGACAACACCACAGCCCAGTACTACATAAACAAGCAAGGCGGGGCCCGCTCCAGCCCCCTGTGTCAAGAGGCGATTCTCCTATGGGAGTTTTGCATAGCCCACGCTATTCACCCGGTGGCCTCCTTCCTTCCCGGAATCCAGAACACCCTGGCGGACCACCTCAGCAGATCCTTTATGACCCACGAGTGGTCCCTTCGGCCAGATGTCATCCGGCCGATCTTCCTGAGGTGGGGGTTTCCCCACATTGATCTCTTCGCCTCCAGACAGAACAGGAAGTGCCTCCAGTTCTGCTCCTTTCGAGGCAGCTCCCGGGGATCCCTGACAGATGCCTTTCTCCTACCCTGGACAGGGCACCTGTTCTACGCGTTCCCTCCGATCCCGCTTCTCCACAAGGTGATCCTGAAGATCAGACGGGACAGGGCACACGTCATCCTCATAGCCCCGGCCTGGCCCAGGCAATGCTGGTATGCGTCCCTCCTCCGGCTGTCCAGGGCCCCGCCCATCAGCCTCCCGATGTGGCCAGACCTGATCTCCCAGGATCACGGTCGCCTCCTGCACCCGGACTTGCGGTCCCTTCACCTCACAGCGTGGTTACTCCATGGCTGAGAGGTCCTGAGCTCTTATGCTCAGCCGAGGTGCAGGATATCCTTCTGGGTAGTAGGAAACCATCCACCAGAAGTACCTATACCGCCAAGCGGACCCGTTTCTCTGCCTGGTGCACACAACATGACATCGTTCCAAGTGAGGCTACTATCCCACGCATATTGGACTACCTCTTAGGCCTCAGAAATCAGGGCCTTTCTACCTCTACTATCCGGGTTCACCCCGCTGCCATATCGGCTTTCCATCCGGGTCAGTCGAACCACTCAGTCTTCTCCGACCCTGTGGTATACCGTTTCCTTAAGGGTCTAGATAAGCTGTATCCGAGCGTCAAGCGTCCCATTCCACCTTGGGATCTCAACCTTGTGCTCTCACGCCTCGCGATGCCCCCGTTCGAGCCCCTCGCCACGTGTTCCTTACTACACCTTTCCTGGAAGGTGGCATCCCTAGTAGCTATCACCTCGGCTCGTAGAGTGTCAGAGATCCGTGCACTGACCTCCGAGCCGCCCTACACTATCTTCCATAAGGACAAGGTACAGCTACGTCCCCACCTGGCCTTCCTGCCTAAGGTGGTCTCTCCCTTCCATGTTAATCAAGACATTTGTCTCCCAGTCTCTTATCCTAAGCCACACACCTCTGGAAGGGAACAGCAATTACACACGTTGGACATTAGGAGGGCTCTTGCTTTTTATTTAGATAGAATAAAGCAATTCAGGAAAACAACCCAACTTTTCGTGACAGTTGCGGAGAGGATGAAGGGCCAGCCAGTTTCAGCCCAAAGGCTCTCCTCCGGGATCACCTCGTGCATTCACACCTGTTATGAACTCGCGGACAAGCCGCTTGAGAGAGTAAAAGCACACTCCACGAGAGCGCAGGCGTCCTCTGCGGCCTTCCGGGAGGGAGTCCCTATTACGGACATCTGCAGGGCGGCTACCTGGTCCTCCGTCCATACCTTCGCCGCCCACTACGCCACAGTCCAGCAGACCAGGGACGATGCGGCGTTTGGGTCAGCGGTCTTACGATCAGCAATGGGTCAACCCGACCCCACCTCCTAGGTATTGCTTGCAGTCACCTATAGTGGAATGCATGTGAGCAATCACTCGAAGAAGAAAACAAAGTTACTTACCTGTAACTGTTGTTCTTCGAGATGTGTTGCTCACATCCATTCCAAACCCGCCCTCCTTCCCCACTGTCGGGTTAGCCGGCAAAGAAGGAACTGAGGGCCAGACTGTGTCGCAGGGGTACTTATAGAGTGCCGCAGTGGCGCCACTCCAGGGGGCTCCCTGCTCACCCAGTCTGCAGCTAGGGGAAAATCTACCCGGCAACCAGGCACGCTGCGCGTACCTAACCTATAGTGGAATGGATGTGAGCAACACATCTCGAAGAACAACAGTTACAGGTAAGTAACTTTGTTTTGCATGGGCATTAACCTTAACCAAAACCAGGCAACGTAACAATACTTTACCCCTCCCTAATAAATCCCAGAATGATTACTTACGTGACAGTAACTGTGGTTATTCCTTGTCCCATGCCCTCTCAATCTGTCACTTTGGTATCCCATATAAAGTTATCTACTGCTGGCACTACATTTTCAATCTGCCTAACCATCCTTTCATTTTTTGTCCAGGTGGGAGAGATAATAAAGATCATGAAAGCCTACATCAACATGATTGTGAAGAAACGCTGCAGTATCAAATCAGCTGCCAGTACGGACAGTCACACTAGCAGCTGGACTAGGTGATGAGAAGGAACCCTTATTCCATTAGCTAGAGGCACTTGTCATGTTGGGAGTTTACAACTTGCCAGCAGGACGTGCAGCAAAGATTTTTTTTAAGAACTTCACTTGACTGATTCCTACAGAGAAACAAGCTGAAATCACACATCACCACTTACAGTACCAAGGGATTTTTCACTTCATCCTAAAGATGTTAGTTAACAACAAAAACTGTTATATTAAACATGAACAGCCAAGACTCCTATTCATCTTGGGGGTGTGAGGGACACTATCTTAAAAAACGAAGCCACAGGCTTCCTCTGATTTGTCTTTTTCTGCCTTTTTCACACTTGTCTGTCACACAGTCAGAAAAAAACACAAGGAACAGTTCTGCACTAGAGGAAACAGAACTGAATAGCTTTCAATTTGTCAAAGAGCAACTGGGATCTGGGAATTGAACTAAGAAAATATTTGTTTTAATTTATTTTTCAGCCCAGCTTAAAGTTGCATTCCTTTTCCCCAGCTTTCATAGTGTTTAATTCTGACTGCCTGGATGTCACAGACCATTACATTTTACCTAGTTAACCTCGCACTGCTTGGGTTAAACTAAAGTAATTTGGTCCTCAGGAGCCTAAACCAGGGGTCTCCAAACTTTTTTGATCATGCACCCCTAGCAGAATTTTTTTTTTGAGCACACCCACCCATGGCGGAAGCCCTGCCCTAGCCCCACACCCACTCCCTCCTACTTCCTGCCCCCTTCAGAATTCCCCCCTCTTGTCCCCTGACAGCTCCCTCCTGGGACCCCTGCCCCTGACTGCCCCCCAGGACTCCACCCCCTACCTAAGCCTCCCTGCTCCTTGGCTGGAGCCACCCATCTCCTCCTGCCGCCGCGGCGCCCGGCTACTCTGGCCAGGGCCGCCGTGCCTCCCCGCGGGTGGTCTTGTGCACCCCCTGGGGTGCAACCACCCCACCCCCATTTGCCAACCACTGGCCTAAACAGTTGGTTGCCACAGCCAGGGAATAGGAATATGTTTGCATGGCTCTCTCTCGAAGACAAGGGTGAGCTGTATGAAATGGATCCTACTCAGGTTCAGCTCAAGCTACATTCTAAACAGGCCTGGTTGAAAAGCGATTGGTTGTCTATACCTGGGGTATGAATGCCATACATAAGAACGGCCATACTGAGTCAGACCAAAGGTCCATCCAGCCCAGTATCCTGTCTACTGACTGGCCAATGCCAGGTTCCCTGGAATGAGTGAAGTTAACAGGTAATGATCAAGTGATCTCTCTCCTGCCATCCATCACCACCTTCTGACAAACAGAGGCTAGGGACCCCATTCCTTACCCATCCTGACAAAATATCCATTAATAGACTTAACCTCCATTAATTTATCCAGTTCTCTTTTAACCCCTGTTATAGTCCTAGCCTTCACAACCTCCTCAAAGAGTTCCACAGGTTGACTGTGCACTGTGTCAAGAACTTAATTTTATTTGTCGTAGAACGGCTACCCATTAATTTCATTGTGTGGCCCCTAGTTCTTATATTATGGAAACAAGTAAATAATGTTTCCTTATTCACTTTAGTTGCATTAAAAAGGAAACAGCTATTTCAGCCCCCACCCCCAATTTTAGTTCAGACTCATCACTTGAAATTGTATGGTAGGACTCAGGTCACTAAATTTATTTACATATAGGCTTTTAGAATGTCCTGGATGGAGGGACAGTTACCTTAGAAAAAGTGGTGGCTCTGACTAAACACACAATGTGCAGATGAACTACCCTTCCTTCCCCTCTAGTCTAACAGGAAAGACCACCACTTTCTCCTGCAACATTCCAACAAGAACTTTACACACCACTCAGTTCTAATTGGCTCCCTTACCAGTAAAGTTTCTTCCTTCCACTGCATACATCCTTAGCAAAACCCCAAGAAAACCGGACTAGCATAGTTGGCACATGTCTCTTTATCATCCATGAACACACCAGACCTGTCACTAGGCTAAGCACATACAGTGTTGACATTACATTTTTTAAAATTGGAATTTTTGCCTTAAGAAGCCTTATTAATGAGTTTTACAAGAGCCCTTTTTTGCCATAATAAAATGGATGACCGGGCAACTTCAAATGGTCAGGAAAGCAGAGGAGATGGGCCAAATAACACTGGTCAAATTGCATATTTGGTCAAATACACTGTTTGGAGCCTTTGAGTATATATGTAATAGCTCTAATTTCCCCTGCCCTACTGCTATAGTCTAGCTCTTGGGTAGCTGCAGGCAGCTTGACCCCAGTTGGGAATGTTAACACCCCTCCCTTCTTGTTCTGACCTGCTCATTTCTATTACAGATTTCCTTCTGCTGTCTTTTTTTATTTGTAACTGCCTTTACAAGATGAAGGTTTAATAAATTATTGGCTTGAATGGCCTGTTTTCCTTAACAGATGATGTGCACAAACTGTTTATACAGAGACCTGTCACCTGTGTTGATATGCAGACATCTCTGACCGTGAGGAGGAAAGCAACTACTTAGCAACAACGTTAGAAGCAGATTTTGCTTTGGTGACAAGTTGAGAGGCCTAGATTAGGGTAAGAAATGTTTCAAGCCCCGTTGGTGTTCGTGCTGCACAGGGTGAGCTATTTGATGGAGATTGCATCTTTGGTTAAGTGCTGGGGAGCCCAGGCCCAGCCTGAGACATTTGTTGCAACTGCGGGTTCTGCATCACCATTCCTGCACAAAGGACCAGAGGAACAAAATAGGGGAGAAATTCAGGGAGGTGGATGTACCTCACATTCATCGTATATATGGGCTCCGTTCATTCAGCCAGGTCCCTCAGCGTTTAGTATGCAGCATCAACAAGTTAGGGTTAAGGGTTAGGTTTAGGATTAGGGCTTTAGGGTTAAGGGTTGGGGGGGGCTAGGATTAGGAGTTTCGGACTAGCGTTGGGTTAGGATTAGGTTTAGTGATTAGGGGGTTAGGGTCCAGGGTAGGGATAGGATTACGTTAGGGGCTAGGGTTAGGGTTGGGTATGGATTAGGGTTAGAGTTTAGGGTTAGGGTATGGTTAGGGATAGGGGTTGGGGTAAGGGGTTTGGGTTTAGGGTTTGAGTTTTGGGTTTAGAGTTTGCGTTTAGGGTTTGAGGTTTGGGTTTGGGGTTAGGGTTAGGTTTGGCTTGGGTTTAGGGTTTGAGGTTAGGGTTTGAGGTTTGGCTTTAGGGTTTGAGGTTTGGATTTAGGGTTTGAGCTAGGGTTAGGGATTTTCACTTGCATAAAAATTAGAAAGAAAAAACACACACACAAAAAAACCAGTTTGACTGTAAGGAGCCCTTTGAAACTCGCAGTGTCTCCAGTTGCAGGGAGAACTTTACCAAAGAAAATCAGGAGATGCTAAATTGTCCCGGATTACAGGTACAGTAGGTAGATCAGCAGCAGAAAATACCAGAATTGACACCCTTGGGCACCTTCTGGAGCTCATAGATGGGACAGGACACCCTTTGGCACCTCCTGGAGATCCCAGACCGGAAGTGACACCCTGGGGCACATCCTGGAGCTCCCAGACCGGAAGAGACACCCTGGGACACCTCCTGGAACTCCGAAACAGGAAATTACACCCTGGGGCATCTCCTGGAGCTCTCAGACCGGAAATGACACCCTGGGGCACCTCCTGGAGCACCCAGACCGGAAGTGACACCCTGGGAGACCTACTGGATCTCCCAGACCGGAAGTGAGCCCCTTGGGCACCTCCTGGAGCTCCCAGATGGGAAGTGACACCCTTGGGCACCTCCTGGAGTTCCCAGACCGGAAGTGACACATTTGGTTACCTCCTGGATCTCCGAGACCGGAAGTGACACTCTGGGGCACCCCATGGAGCTCCAAGACCGGAAGTGACACGCTGGTGCAACTGCTGGAGCTCCCAGACCAGAAATGATACCCTGGGGTACCTCCTGGAGCTCCAAGACTGGAAGTGACACCCTGGGGCGCCTCCTGGATCTCCCAGACCAGAAGTGACTCCCTTGGGTACCACCTAGAGCTCACAGATGGAATGGGACACCCTTGAGCACCTCCTGGATCTCCCAGACTGGAAGTGACACCCTTGGGTACCACCTAGAGCTCACAGACTGAATGGGACTCCCTTGGGCACCTCCTGGAGCTCCCAGACCAGAAGTGAGCCACTTGGGCACCTCCTGGAGCTCTCAGACCGGACGTGAGACCCTTGGACACCTCCTAGAGCTCACAGACAGGACGTGACACCCTTGGGCACCTTCTGGAGCTCCCAAACCGGAAGTGAGCCCCTTGGGCACCTCCTGGAGCTCCCAGACCGGAAGTGACACCCTTGGGCAGCTCCTGGAGCTCCCGGATGGGAAGTGACACCCTGGGGCACCTCTTGGAGCTCCCAGACCAGAAGTGACACCCATGGGCACCTCCTGGCGCTCCCAGATGGCAAGTGACACTCTTGGGCACCTCCTGGATCTCCCAGGCAGGATGTGACACCCTTGGAAACCTCCTGGAGCTCCCGGACCGGAAGTTACACCCTTGGCCACCTTCTGGTCTGGGAGCTTCAGGGGGTGCCAAATTGAATCCTTTTCGTTCTGGGAGCTCCAGGAGGTTCCAAAGGGTGTCACTGCTTGTTTGGGAACCCATGGATGTGCCCATGGGCATCAGTTCCAGTCTGGGAGCACCAGGGGGTGCCCAAGGGCATCACTTCCGGTCTGGGGACTCCTGGGGGTGCCCAGGGCATCACTTTCTGTCTGGGAGCTCCAGGGGGTGCCGAAGGTTGTCATTTCCGGTCTGTTAGCTCCAGGAGATTCCCAAGGGTGTCACTTCTGTTCTGGGAGCTCCCGGGGATGCCCAAGGGTGCCACTTCCGGTCTGGGAACTCCTGGGGGTCCTATACGGACTCATTTCCGGTTTGGGAGCTCCAGGGAGTGCCAAAGGGCATCAGTTCCAGTCTGGGAGCACCAGGGGGTGCCCAAGGGCGTCACTTCCGGTCTGGGAATTCCTGGGGGTGACAAAGGGTGTCACTTCCAGTATGGGAACTCTTGGGGGTGTCGAAGGGCGTCATTTCCTGTCTGGGAACTATTCCCTCACACACGGGGGGACAGTGACCCCCGTTATTCCCCTCTCACACACAAGGGGCAATGACCCCCCTTATTCGTCCCCTCACACATGGGGCAGTGACCCCCCTTATTCTCCCACACATGGGGGGGCAGTGACCCCCCCCTTTTTCCTCCCCTCACATGGGGGGGCAGTGACTCCCCTTATTCCCCCCTCACACCTGGGGGGCAGTGACCTCCCCTTATTCCTCCCCTCACACATGGGGGGACAGTGACCCCCCCTTATTCCTCCCCTCACACATGGGCAGTGACTCCCCCTTATTCCCCTCTCATAGATGGGGGGCAGTGCCCTCCCTTATTCCCCCCTCACACACGGGGGGGGCAGTGACCCCCCTTATTCCCCCCTCACACATGGGGGGGCAGTGACCCCCCCTTATTCCCTCCTCACACACGGGGGGACAGTGACCCCCCCCTTATTCCTCCCCTCACACATGGGCAGTGACTCCCCCTTATTCCCCTCTCACAGATGGGGGGCAGTGACCCCCCCTTATTCCCCCCTCACACACGGGGGGGGCAGTGACCCCCCTTATTCCTCCCCTCACACATGGGGGGCAGTGACTCCCCCTTATTCCCCCCATAGATGGGGAGGCAGTGACCCCCCCCTTATTGCTCCCCTCACACATGGGGTGCAGTGACTCCCCCTTATTCCCCCCCATAGATGGGGAGGCAGTGACCCCCCCCCCCTTATTCCTCCCCCACGGGGGGGGCAGTGACCGCGGTGTCCAGCTGGGGTCCCTGAGCCTTTGACACCCCCCCCCCCGGCCCGCGGGGGCTGCGTTCTGCCGGGGGTATAAAAAACGTCCCCCGGCCCCTCCCCCGTCGTAGCGCCAGCTTCCCCCCCCCCCCCCCCGATTGGTCTATCCCTGGCTCCAGGTGTTCGGCCCCGCCCCCCAGTCAGTGTCCGTCCCCTGTCCAGACCCCGCGCATCCCGCCACGCGATTGGTCCCTGGCCGCCCCCCCCACACACACACCAGGTGAGTATCGGGCCAAGGCAGGGCAGAGTGAGGGCTAGGCGGTTTCCGTGCTCAGTGCGCATGCGCGGGCTCGGCGCCGATGAACCCGCCTCCAGGGTCGGACCCGGTGTCACCGCATCTGACGGGTCAGGTGCAGGCGGGGGGGGGCGGTTCGGGGGGGTCTTTATGGGCGGGCCCGAGGGTTCGGCAGCGTCCTGGGGCAGGCCGGAAATGACGTTGGACCAACGGACAGGCGGAGGCCGTTAGCGGGGCGCGTGAGGGTGGCTCCCTCCCCGCTCGCTGATTGGCGGAGAGACCCCGGAAGCAGCCGCGCATCAGGAGCGAGGGGGAGGGGGCAGAGGCAGTGAAATGGGGGGGGGGGGGGGACGTTGTTGCTGCGAGTCCCTCTCAGTCCGGGGGACCGGGGACGGACGGACGGAAGGCGGTTTGACACCCGCCCCTCCCCATTGCATTGATCTGTTTACAAGGAGTCCGGCCACCTCCCTCCTGAGCAATGTTTCTGATCTCGCTGAGACCTGTTAATCCGGAGTCACTGCCAGGTAGAACCGGGAGTGACTCTGGATTAACGTGGGGCTCGATGGGGTCAGGATGCGTCCCTGCGGGGAGGGGGTTTCAGTTGTTGCTAAAGGGGGGGGGGCGTTCCTCAGTTTCTTTGCCTCGGGGGGGGGGGCAGTTTCCTGCCTCCATTGTGGTCTGGGGTACCCAGGGGGAGCAGCTGCTGGTCCCTGAGCAGGATCGGGGATAGGGAGTGACCGTGAGTAACGCTTCCTCTGGGCCCAGCTAGGGGAGGATTTTCTCCCGCTGTCATTAGCCGCATAGGTCATCCCAAGGCTCTGCCGGCACCAACATCTGAGTCTGAGACACCAGGTGATTCATAGAGACCTCAGGGAATGGGCATGAGAGTGACTCAGCACAACTAGCTCTCCCCACCCCATCTCTCTCCTCCCCTTAGGAATTGCAGGAGCTGATCCAGCCATAGGAGAGCGAACACCCAGGACTGGCTGTCAGCCAGAGCGGGAAACATAAGGAGAAAAAGGAGAGAGGGACTGAAAAGGGCTGTGGGAGAAATAATTGAGGGGAGAGCGAGTCCCAGATCTCTGATGGGTCCAGAAACACTTATCACCGCACCCCTGGGCTGATTCAGTTTCCTGTGAACAAGGTGTGGTGCAGGGGGAGGAAAGCCAGTTCCTGATTCTCCCTGTTCCCCCTGCGGTGGGAGTGTGCTTCCCTGGGGACAGTGTCTGGGACAATCCCCCAATTTCACTCTTTTTGTCCTGCTCTTCTCTCCCATTTGGTTCCCAGACTGTGTTACTGGGAGGGTTTCAAAATGCCTCTGGAATCAGAGAGGTAGCCGTGTTAGTCTGGAATAGCAGAGGTAACAAAGTCCTGTGGCACCTTAAAGACTAACTATAAAGTTTGAAGCATAAGCTTTCGTGGGCTAATACCCACTTCGTCGGATGCAAGCTGCTTGCATCCGACGAAGTGGGTATTAGCCCACGAAAGCTTATGCTTCAAAACTTTATATTTAGTCTTTAAGGTGCCACAGGACTTTGTTACCTTAAAATGCCTCTGGTTTAGTGCTAGTGGGAGGGGGCCGATCAGTGCTGTAATGAAGTGACCAAATATTTCCCCAGCATAGACTCCTAGACCTGTTAGGCTGCAATGAACCTTGAGAGGGCATCTAGTCCAGCCCCCAGCACTGCGGTGTTTGTTCAGCCTGTCCTTAAAAATCTCCAGCGATAGGGATTCCACCCCCGTCTTGCTAATCTAGTCCAGTGTTTGTTTAAGTGTTTTCACAATTTAGTCACATGGTTTTCTTCCCTAAGTCTAGTACTTTGCACTTGTCTTTATTGAATTTCATCTTGTTCATTCAGCCTTGAATTCTAATCCTGTCCTTCAACGCGCTTGCAACCCCTCACAGCTGCTGTTATCTGCGTATTTAGACAGCATGCTCTCCAGTCCATTAGCCAAGTCATTATTGAAAATATTGAATATATCAGATGCAGGACTGGCCCCTGGGGACCCCATTGTTGGACAGGAACCACTAGTGATTACTGTCTGAGTACAGCCTTTCAACATCGTCACCCATTTAATAGCACTTTCACGTATACCACATTTCCGTACCTAGTTCACTATGAGAATGTCATGGTGGCTTGTGTCAAAGGCCTGACTAAAATCCAGATATGTCGTGTCTACAGTATCCAATACCCCTGTGAAAAAAGGAGATTAGATTGACTTGGCATTATTTGTTTTTGCAAATCTATGCTGGCTATAATTTATCACCTTGCTGTCCTCTAGGTGCTTAGAAATTGATTGTTTAATCATTTGTTCATTCCAGGTTTCTAAATAAGGCTTGATTTTATTCCCCTTTGAAAAGATAGGTATTAGGTTTGCCCTTCTTCAGTTTTCACCATTCTCCAGGCTTTCTCAAAGATCATTGCTAATGGTTCCGTGTTTGCCACAGCTAATTCCTTGAGCGCCCTAAAATGAATTTCATTGCTGACTTTAATATATCTAACATATCTACATATTTTAATCTGTTCTTGACTTTATTGTGGTTTCTTCTATTGCAGCTGAGTTAAAAAGACGGCTTGGAAAATGGTAAAAAAGTAGGAATGGGCCTTTATTGATTGCTGTAATTTGGATAAGCCACAGCAGACCTATTTGTTTAAGAAAAATCTGCTGGAATAATATAAACACTCAACTATTACATGATACCCGTGAATGTTTTTGGTAACTGGACAATTTGGTGCAGCTACAGGGTCATAACTAGGGTGGGGAAGTGGGCCCAAAGTGGGGCTGGTGAGTAGAAAAATGGGGCAGAAAAATGAGGGTGGCAATTTGCATCACGGACTGCGAAATCTGATCTCTGGCTGCCCAGCTCTGAAGGTAGAGTGGAGAGGGGCAGCTGCTGGCTGGTGCCTAGCTCTGAAGGCAGAGCCACCACAGAACAGAAGTAAGGGTGGCAGTTCTAAGCCACCACTCCTTCTCTGCCTTCAGAGCTGGGCACTGGGTTATATTATATACAAGAAATAAGTTTATTCACTTCAAAAGGTGACTTTTAAGTGAATATAAGAGATAACAGACAGAACAAATCAGATTACTGACCAAGTAAAGTGAAAAGTTACAAGGAGTCTCACGAATCAGAGCGGTGACCATGTTAGTCTGGAATAGCAGAAGTAACAAAGAGTCCTGTGGTACCTTAAAGACTAACTGAAGTATTGAAGTATAAGCTTCCGTGGGCTAATACCCACTTCATATTAGCCCATGAAAGCTTATGCTTCAATACTTTAGTTAGTCTTTAAGTTGCCACAGGACTCTTTGTTACAAGAAGTCTCACGTGTCACGGACTCACAGGTCATGCTCACTCTTGGCCCTGTGCGATCCCTGGGGGGGAACCCTGTTCAGTGAGACAGCCCTTCTTGGGGGTCCACTCTTGGGGGTTAAGGCCCTGCACCTCCTGGAATTGCACCTCTCTGAGCCTTAGCACACCTGTTTCTTGCCATGGGCCCGCTCAGGGAGTCCACTCGCTTTGGGCTCCCAGAGCCTCCACTCTTAAGGGAATGAGGCAACCCTGTTCTCTAGAGCAGAGTGACTCTCAGCCAGCGTAAAACAGGAGGGTTTATTGAGCATCTGAACACAGCACAGGAACTCTCAGGACCCTCAGGTCTGGCCTCCCTCAGCACAGCACATCCAAGTCTCCCCTGCATCCAGGTGGGCTCTGCCTGCTCTCTCTCCCCAGCTAAGAGCCCCCCTGCTTCCCAGCTGGGCATCTGATAGCACCTGCATTTTTGAAGTCCGTTGTCCTTAGTTTCCTGTTGCAACACCTTTCTTAGAATCACAGAGTCATCCTTTCATGAACACTTTCCCCCATCTTCCTTTCCACCTTCCGTTTCCTCGCTAACTCCCTCCTGTTAGTCAGAATCAACCCTAAAATGCCTGTCCCCTTGGTTACTACGTCCATCTTCTAAAGCAAACAGGTGTCACCAACACATTCCAAGAACTTATTGGACACTTTGTGTTTGTTTGAGTTCCTTTTCTAACAAGTGTCTGGGTAGTTAAAGCCCCTTCCTCCCCCCTTGACTAATTGTGTATTGAATATTTCTGTTATTTGCATGGTAGAGTCGAGAACATCAGTCTGCAGGGAAGAGCCAGTGGGAATTGTGATGTGACGTTACTGTCCTGTTCTGACCCGTCCCCTTCTTGCCCTGACAGGCTGCAGCGTTACGTCCTGTCCTTCCAGGGGCCAGGGAAGGGAAATTGCAGCCATGGAGCCAGCTCAGGTAGGGATGATCGGGGAGTTGCTGGTGGGCTCTGATTGGCGGGAGAAGGGCAGTAAATACATAGGAGGTGGGTGCTTCTGGTGGTGGTCAGGAGGTGGGAGGAAGCAGGAAATACACAGGGTGGAAAAAGGGAGGGGGAGACGGTGTGACAAACCTGCTGGGACCTAGATTCTAGCAACCGACCCATGGGGTTGGTGGGTGGAAATTCCCTAACTGGTCAAGTAGGAAACATCCTACTGGGCTGGGGAAATGTACTAGACTCCAGTACTGGAGTCTGAACCTATGAGGCAGAGGGCAACCCTCAGTGGGAGGCCTGGGGAAGACACCCGATTCAATCCCATCCAACTGCTGGCACTGGGGAGGGTGTTGGGATTCCTACCAGGGGGCTCTCTCTGGACCCTGCTGGGGGCTCCATCTCCTGTATCCACTTCTGGGTGGTAGGTGAGTGTTGAAGGTGAAGACCCCTGCCATCTCTGTCTGCTAGAAGGGTGAGGGGTCCTCTCTCTTTCTCCCCTCTCCCTGATGCCTCCTGACTGCTCTGATGGGAAGGGGGTGGGATCCTGCCTGCCTGCCTCCCAGAGCTTCCATGTGATTGGCCCTCCTTCCCTGGTTATCACTGGGCAGCAGGTGCAGAGTGTGGGGCTCTTGCAGGGGCCAGTGACCTTTGAGGAGGTGGCTGTGTATTTCACCAGGGAAGAAGGAGCTCTGCTGGACCCCGCTCAGAGAGCCCTCTACAGAGATCATGCAGGAGAACTACGAGAATGTGACCTCGCTGGGTAAGGATTCCTGTCCCCTTGGCTCTTGGAAGGGGAAATGAAGAGTTAAGGTTCACAGTGCACCCTCAGCTTTGCCCTATTTCAGCCACACCCTGACAGTCCAGTGACCCCTAGACTAGACCTCTACTTTCCCCGCTACAGATCACTTGTGGAGCAGAGCACAGGTGCAGGATAGCACGAACGCTAACACAGTCTCTTTACTAAGGCAAAACTTAGGCTTAGGTCCGGTGCAGGGAATAGAAGCTGCCTACCCCGGCCTGCACTCAGACCCTGAGCCTGTTGCACACAATCCATCTCAGATTTTCATAATGCCACCAGCCCTTTACCCTTCCAGTGAGGATTCCTTCTGAGTCGCTGCCTTCACCCCTCCCTGAGCCCTGGAGACCCTGTTGCACAAATGGCTCGTTCCCTTTGGAGGTGTCCCAATTTACCTTCAAAGAACAGGCAGGCCTTGGAGAAAGCTTGAATACAAAAGTTTATTCGCTAGCGAAGTGAAGCCACAGAGATAGCTCTCAAATTATGGCTTCCCCTCATACATCATTACAAGACTTTTTATATGATTCTTTACATGGAGGAGGAGGAGGCGGCAAGAAGGGCCTCATGCAAATTAACAGGTGAAAAACATGACGTTATTCTCTATCTATTTACTTATTTGTCAGGAAAGAACAGAACATCTAAACATAAAGTCCTTGCCTTGAAATGGTACATATGGGGTAAAACAAACTTATGAAATATACAGGACAAGGATGAGTGAGGCCCAGTGGCGCCTCCAAGAATGCATAACACAAGATAAAAACTTAAAGCAACCCAGAGTTAGTTACACAGCTTCAGTAAGACATTTTCCTATATTTTAACCTTTTCCTACAACCCCTAGCATGTATGGCACCAGCTTGCTGACAATCCTTGTGACAAGAACATACCCTTGTGCACCTTTATGGATGCTCACTACACCACTCAGCACTGAAATGAGGAATACCTGTTCCTTCCAGTTTCACGTGCACCTCTCTTCGGGTCACAGCTCTGCCAGGCTGCTCAAACTAGTCCCTCCACCATTCATTTAAAGCTGCAGCTGTCCCAGGGCACACTGGTGGAGAGCCTGTGGAGAAATGCTGATGTTGAAATCTGAGGAACATAAAACACATAGTGGCATGTTCTTAGTCCTTCCTTCTGTCGATTAATACATTTTAAAGCCAGGGGAGACTCTTAAGTCATCTAGTCTGACCTCCTGTGTAATACAGGCCATGGAGTTTCATCCATTTACCATTGTAGTGTGCTGAATACCTTGTGTTTGAGCATGTCCTGACTTCAAGAGGTGGAAAATTGGCCCCTTCCTTGGGTAGTCTGTTAACCTTTCACCACCATCCACGTGCTGGAAGGGCCCGAGGCAGCACTAGGCAACTTTAATGTACTTTATGGGCCTTTCATTTCCTTGGTTTTCTGTTTAATGGACTTTTTTGGCACTGTAATTGTTCAACACCGCAGTTTTTGCTGCAATTTATGTCATGTAGGGATGTGATTTTTTCCCATCACTAACTGACAGAGTGACCGTGCCAAGGGGGTCTCTGTGATGCAACCCGTCACAGGAGGGTCTGGTGGGGGGCAGGAAGGGAAGGATTCAGGGAGCTGGGGATTGTAGCACTTCACTGAGGCTGCTTTTGCTGAAGTCTCTAATGACCTGTCCCGAGGCAAAGCTCAGCACCAGCACTCCATCCTCCTCTTCCTTGACCGGTCAGCTGTCTGACATCACTGACCATGGTCGTAGTCTTGAAATCTGATCTTCCCTTCTCCTCTCCTGCTTAGGGTTAGGGTGGGGAGAAGTAACTAGCTTGTTCTGCAGCATGGGATGTTTAGATTGGATATTAGGAAAAACTTCCCAGCTGTGAGTATAACTAAGTACAGGAATACGTTCCCAAGAGAGGTTGTGGAATGCTGGTCACTGGAGGTTTTTAAGAAGAGGTTAGACAGATGGTCTGTGTATACTTGGTCCTGCCTCAGGGCTGGAGGATGGAGTAGCTAGCATCTTGAGGTCCTTTGACCCCTGTGTTTCTGTGATTTTATGATCCATTATCTTAGCCCTTCACTTTCACCTTGTCTCCCTCTGGAGAATGGGGGCTTTATTTCGTAGTTTTTAAAATGAAAAATATGCATGGGTCAGCTTCCCTCTCCGTTTGCTTTGTTAGTCAGTGGGTGTGAAGGAGTGAATTCCTCTTCTGGGATGGGGATGTAATTCCTGTTGAGGTAGCATGGGCCTGACTCCATTGACATGGAAACAGTATCAAGGACTGTCCACATATGTATGAAGCGCACTGGACAATGGAAGTCTCAAAGACTGGAGGTTAATGGGTAATGACTGGGTCCGAGGGAAGCAGAACACGGGAATACAATTGCCTTGCACTTTGGGACACAGGAACTACTGTACAAAGAGACTGGGCTTACGTTTGCTGCTATCCAGGGCAAAAAGACAAGGCGAGAGCGGTTGCAGATTGGTCTGGAGCTCAGTCTCTTAAGTGTGAGCTGCAGTGTCTACACCAGAGGTACGCGTACCCCTGGGGTATACAGGGTCTTCCAGAGTTGCTATGGAAGAATCACTTGCCAAGTAGTACAAAGTAAAATTTCATACAATGACTTGCTTATGCTGATCTATATACTATGCACTGAAATGTAAGTTCAAGATTTATATTTTGATTATTTATTTTATAATTAGATGGAAAAATAAGCAAGTCAGCAATTCACAGTGTGCAGTGACGCTTTTGTATTTTTATATCTGATTTTATAAGCAAGTAGTTTTTAAATGAGCTGTGACTCGGAGGTGCGCAAGACAAATCAGACTCCTGAAAGGGGCACAGTAGTGTGGCAAGCCTCTGGTCTGCACAGCTGTTTTTATTGTGCTAGCACCTACAGTGGAGCGCCCATAGGGAGAGACATCTCCAAGAACCATCATTGATACACTAGTTGAGTAACTTCTTCTTTTGCGTGTTACCTGATCTCACTGGTCTTCTCTCCCCTGAGCAGGGTTCCTAGTTTCCAAGCCTGATATCATCTCCCAGCTGGAACGAGGGGAAGAGCCGTGGGCCCCAGGTCTCCAGTGCTCAGAGGAAAGAGAGGTCCTGAGAGGCAGCTGCATGGGTGAGGGATCATTAAAGCTACTCAGTGCTTGAAGGAAACAGCTGGGATTCTCAACAAAGACCTTGTGGGGTCTCTGAATTCAGGATGGTCCCCAGCAGGTGTCATATCCTTAGGGCAGATACTGTTCATGGTTTCCTACCCCTCCTAACTCCTGGCAGTATTCCCTCCCCAAACTCCCTTCTTCCTGGGGTATGTCTGGATCGGAACTGGATGCAGACTTGATCCCCTCCTCTCGTCCCTTTGGAGGAGAGTTTGGGGAAATTCAGTCCCATGCTTTTCTCCATCTCCAGCTGTTCTCTTGGTTTGTTCCCCCGTTTTCCCTTCCGGTCTCTGAGGTTTTTCTTTCTCTGTCCCATCAGGTGAGGGGATGGTGAGTGAGACCATGGAGCAGAATCCTCAGCAGGAAGATGAGCAAGTGGAACCGGAGGGGACGTTATTGCAAAGATGCATAGAGTGTGTGTCCAGGAGTTGTGAGCAGGGAAAAGGCGCTCAGGGGCAGCACAGGCCAGAGAAGCAGCAGGGAAACCAGCCAACGCAGAAAGTTGGAAGATCGGTTAATTATCGGGGAACACCCAAAGGCCTCAAGGAAACCACGGCCCAGCAGAGAATCCTGACGGGAGAGAGAGAGAACATGGGCTTCGAGTGCGGGAAAAAGTTCAGGAGGGGCTCACACCTTATTCGCCATCAGAGAATCCACACTGGAGTGAGACGCTATGAATGCTGTGAGTGCGGGAAAACCTTTGCTCAGAACTCAGGCCTTGTTCGCCATCAGAGGATTCACACGGGAGAGAAACCCTATGAATGCCATGAGTGCGGGAAAACCTTCACTTGGAACTCCGGCCTTATTTGCCACCAGAGGATCCACACAGGAGAGCAACTCTATAAATGCAGTGAGTGCGGGAAAACCTTCACTCGGAACTCAGGCCTTGTTGCACATCAGAGGATCCACACAGGGGAGAAACCCTATGAATGCCGTGAGTGCGGGAAAACCTTCTCTGTGCGCTCCCGCCTTATTTGCCACCAGAGGATCCACACAGGAGAGAAACCCTATAAGTGCTGTGAGTGCGGAAAACCTTCTCTATGAGCTCAGGCCTTATTGTACATCAGAGGAGCCACACAGGAGAGAAGCCCTATAAGTGCAGTGAGTGCGGGAAAACCTTCACTGGGAGCTCAACCCTTGTTGCACATCAGAGGATCCACACAGGAGAGAAACCTTACGAATGCCGTGACTGCGGGAAAACCTTCTCTGTGCGCTCAGGCCTTATTCGCCACCAGAGGATCCACACAGGAGAGAAACCCTATGAATGCCGTGAGTGCAGGAAAACCTTCACTCAGAGCTTAGGCCTTATTGCACATCAGAGGATCCACACAGGGGAGAAACCTTATGAATGCCGTGACTGCGGGAAAACCTTCACTGACCGCTCACACCTTATTCGCCACCAGAGGATCCACACAGGAGAGAAACCCTATAAATGCCGTGAGTGCGGGAAAACCTTCGCTCTGAGCTCAGGCCTTATTGTACATCAGAGGAGCCACACAGGAGAGAGATCCTATAAGTGCAGTGAGTGTGGGAAAACCTTCGCTCGGAGTTCAGGCCTGATTTCACATCAGAGAATCCACACAGGAGAGAGACCCTATAAATGCTGTGAGTGCGGGAAAACCTTCACTGAGCGCTCAACCCTTGTTGCACATCAGAGGATCCACACAGGAGAGAAACCTTATGAATGCCGTGAGTGTGGGAAAACCTTTGCTCAGGGCTCAGTCCTTGTTGCACATCAGAGGATCCACATGGGAGAAAAATCATATAAATGCTGTGAGTGTGGGAAAACCTTTGCTTGCAGCTCAGGCCTCATTGTACATCAGAGGAGCCACACAGGAGAGAAATCCTATAAATGCTGTGAGTGCGGGAAAACCTTTGCTCAGAGTTCAGGCCTTATTGCACATCAGATGAGCCACACAGGAGAGAAACCCTATAAGTGCTGTGAGTGCGGGAAAACCTTCACTGAGCGCTCAACCCTTGTTGCACATCAGAGGAGCCACACTGGGGAGAAACCCTATGAATGCCATGACTGCGGGAAAACCTTCGCTCAGCACTCAACCCTTATTGGCCACCAGAGGATCCACATGGGATAAACCCTATGAATGCCGTGAGTGCGGGAAAGTCTTTCTTGGGAGCTCAGGCCTTATTGCACATCAGAGGCGCCACACAGGAAAGAAAACCCTATGAATGCTGTGAGTGCGGGAAATTCTTCCATCCCAGCTCTTCTCTTATTTATCACCAGAGAAGCTGCAAGGGAGAGAAACATCATGAAAATCTTCTCTAGGGCTCAGAAAAGATTGTTTTTTTCCTTTCCCTAATTCCCAAGTAGTGAACTTTGAGGCAGGATTTGTGGGTTCCCAGCTCCTTCATGTGAGTTGTCTGCTTTTCCCTTTTGCAGCTCACCCTTGCTTAGAGTGAAGCCCACAATGCAGTGGTTCTCAAATGTACCATTTGAGCGACCCATTTGCACATCCAGCCTCCGATCGCAACCCCGGTATGTCCGCCAAAATGCCGCCCAATTGAATGTTTCCGCTTTCGGCAGCATTTCGTGGACATACCCATGTGCGCGAGTATGTCCGCTGAGAGCGGAAACAGTCACTTTGGCAGTATTTTGGCGGACATGCTCACGCGCATGGGTATGTCCACCGAAAGGCCGCTTAAAGTAGAAACGTTCAATTCGCCGGCATTTCAGTGGTGTCGCGACCCCTAGTTTGAGAACCGCTGCCACAGTGCTTTTCATCAAGTCCCTTGTCCTGTGTCATGGACGTGTGTGTTCCTCCAACAGGAGCGTCCATCAGCCCCAGGTGGGGGAACCAGGAGTGACACAACTATTTGTGCAAGGAAGAAAATAGCCCATCTAGTGGCCAGGGTAACGTAGCAAATTTCCTCCCCACTGGACACTTTTCCATCACTTTTCCTAGTTCAACCAAATTACATTTATACTTTTCCTCCCCCACCACAAGGTGTTTGTCACCAGGTTCCCCCATTAGGGACAGATTGCCTCATTCCCAGTTGTTCCCACGTTGCACCGGGTTCCGCTGAACAGCAGTTGGGTTTTGTACCATTTTTCTCACTGTAAATCTAACAGAGAAGGTGCAGGGCTAGAGGGTGTGATGAAACGGGGGGGTTTCCATTGTTATGTTGTATGTGAGCCCTACTGTTGAGCCTATGTGAGTTTTACTGTTTTAGAATCATAGAAGATCCGGATTGGAAAGGACCTCAGGAGATCATCTAGTCATCAAGACAGTTTATGAATTTACTCCATCAAAGCCTTATCCAGAATAAAATGGATTCATTTGAGGGTTTGGATCCCATTGGGAACTGGGTGCTGGAGACAGGTAAGCTGCTGAGCTGTTTTCACTTAAACCCTGCAGCTTCGGGGTCATGATTCAGGCTCTGGGTCTGTGTTGCGGTAGGCTAGCATGTCTGGCTCAACAAGAGAGGGTTCTGGAAGTCCCAAGCTGGCAGGGAAAAGGGGCTCAGAGGTAATTTACAGCCCATCAGGTGACAGTCTGAAGGGTGTGGCTCTGTCTGAACCTGTCACATGGTGCCCTTTGTAACCTGAGACTCATGAATGGGATGCAACCAGGTGTCTCTTTGCCCCAGAAGAGAGAGAAAGGCATGGAGGAGAAACAATGGAGGTATCTGACTTTGGGTCACTGGAAGCTGGCAAGCTGCTTGGGGGGGACTGGAAGAGGGGGGAGTCCATCTGGTCCCCAACTCCACAAGATGGACTTGGCTGAAAGTCACTGATTTCTGTGCTAACAAGTTCTGTTCTATGCCATGTTCCTGTAGAATAACAAACCTTCTGTTTTCCTGGCTGGCTGAGAGTCATATCTGACTGCGGAGCTGGGGTGCGGGGCCCTCTGGCTTTCCCGGGAGCCCCGTCTGGGTGGACTTGCTGGGGAAAGTGCACGGTGGGGGCAGGGGATGCTGAATGCTTCGAGGTCAGACCAGGAAGGTTGAAGTTGTGTACGCTTCTTGTCTTGGTGACAGTGTGCTGCCAGAGAGGAGACCTGCTCCCCCAGAGTCCTGACTGGCTTCATATGGAGTAGTTCCAGAGCATCGCCTGGTGACTCTGTGACTGGGTGTGTGTGGTGTGTGTGTGACAGGAGAATGCCAGAGAGTGGCTCCAACTGAAAAAAGCAAGAGAAGAATGTCAAAAATTCTATTCTCTTGAAAGTCCATTTTATAACAATATTGGTATGCTATATTATCCTGTGCAGTTTTCCGTGTTTAGCTAACATTGGTGACTAGGCTAACATTGGTTAACATTGGCTAACATTGGTTCCTTAAGCTTTTATTCTTAGTTTTGTTTATTAGGTTTTAATTTTAAGTTTGTTAGTCAAATAAACCCTAAATTTTCTCTTAGCATTAGTTTGTCTAAGCTCTGCATCAAGAATTGAGAAACCTGAACTGCAAGTCTGGTCATGTGCCTCTTACCCCCAGGTTATCAAGAAAGGGTGTAAGTTTATTAACCAAAGCTTTGTTCCATATAATACTATATTATCACACGTATCTTTTTAAATAGTAGTAATGCAATTGTAGCTTTGTAACTGGGTATTTTACCAATTACTTACTATTATTAATTTGAACAAAAAGTATTTAAGGCTATGTCTGTCTCTGTGAGCTTCCTGCCATACCCCCCCCCCCCCACTCCCCCCGAGAGTCCTTGGTAAATTCTGTGAAGCCTAATTAAAAAAAAAAACACTTTTATCTTCTAATCAAACAAATTGGCAAGCCTAAAACCACACCCTAAATCAGGCTACAGTCGTCATATTTAACCTGCTCTGGAATATCTAGTAAAGTGATATGAAACTGGATGTATCTTGTGTGATGTGGGTTTTTTCTGTTGAGGGACATTTGGTCACATAATTAGATATTAATTTTATTTGCCAGACTGTAGCTCAGATTTACTGGGGACTTTGAGAAAATGACTATTTACTGAAATAGTCATTTCTAATTTATTTTTGCTTTTTCTCTGCTCCCTCCATGATGACATGGAGAAAATTCAAGTACAGTTCAGTCAACAGGAGAGACTACTCCAAGCTATTGGACTTGCTACGAACCGTTTTTAAATCTCCAGTCTGAAATGAACTAGACCCCACCCCAAGTTGTGCAGGTCACTGAAGTGACTGCACACAGTCACATGGCTGCTCAATTGTTGTAGGTCAATATTGTCTCTGGTGATCCGGGGAGAGAATTCCACAGTAAGTAACAAAGAACTGCGCCAAAGGCCCATGTGTTTGTTTCTCAAGGTAGTTGTGAAAGAGGCTCTTATGACAGACTAACACCCATGTTCACACCCTACACCAGGGGTCTCAACCTTTTTCTGAGCCCCCTCTGCAAATATCCTATAAAAACTCCAAGGCCCAGCTGGGGTAGGGGAGCAGCTTGGGTCTCTGGGCTACAGTAGCTGGGTGGGGGGCAGCTCTGGGCTACAGCTGCTGGGTCCTGGAGGCTCGGGACTTCTGATCTGTGGAGTGGGGAGCATTGGGGCTCCGGGCTTCGGTCACAAGCCCTGCAGACCTCCTGAAACCAGCTCCCAGAGCCCGGGGGGGGGGGGGGTGTCACACCGCCTTACACACTATTGCAATAATATTTGTACAAGAAGGGACGATTCAAGCCAATTGATGTGTGTATTACTACAGATCAAAGCAATCGTTAAAGGTAGAAGTGTATAGGGTGTTTAAATGTCCTGAAAATGAGTGGAATGTAGTTTGCCCTGTTTTCACTTACCTGTATCCTGATACAGTGTAATAGCAAACAGTTACATTGTCTAAACTAGCGGTTCTCAAATGGGGGGTTGTGACCCCCCAGGGGATCATGGGGTGATTCCCAGGGGGTCACAAGCTCCCTGTGCCACTGAAGTGCTGCCAAATGGAACGCTTCCGGTGTCGGCGTTTCAGTGGACAGGCTGTGCACTTCAGTGTGTCCTGCGAAAAGCCGCCAAAGTGAATGTTTCCGGTTTTAGCGGCTTATCGGCGGACACTCGGCGCACAACAAGTCTGCCAAAATGCTGCCGAAATCGGAAGCGTTCCATTTGCCAGCATTTCGGCAGACATACATGGGGCGCGGCGGCCCACTTGGAAAAGAAAAAGGGCCGCCAACCCAACAAGTTTGAGAACCACCGATATAAACCCCTGTCACTAAATCACCCATCCAATGCCAATGAAGGTTTGTGGAATGCAAAGGAAGAAAAGGTTCATTTCCAAACCAGTGGTGGTAAGAAGCAGGATTCCTGGGGCGTTTGCACTGGTATTGCACAGGGTGGGAGTGGGGAACTGGGTTCTGGCTTAAAGTGGTGTCAGGCTTAGAGGGGCTGGGTACAGAGCTAGCATTTAAGGTGGGGGTGAGGATTGGGCTACGGTTTCAGTTAAGGTTTAAGATTAGCAGCCGTTAGTCTGTATCCGTAAAGAAAATGAGGAATACCTGTAGCACCTTAAAGCAGGGTTTCTCAAACTGGGGGTCGCGAGCTCCTGCCGCCGCAACTCGTGGCGGGGACTGGGGCCGGGGCGCAGCCGGCAGCCCGCCCGCGGCGGGGCCGGGGCGCAGCCGCCCGCCCGCGGCGGGGCCGGGGCGCTGCCACCCACCCACGGGGACTGGAGGGGTCACGCCGCACCGACGGATCAGGAAAAGGGGTCGCGGTCTCACCAAGTTTGAGAACCGCTGCCTTAGAGACTAACCAGTTTCTTTCAGCGTAAGCTTTCATGGGCTATAGCCCACTTCATCGGATGCATAGAACGGAACAAACAGAAGTAAGATACATTTATACACACAGAAAGCAAAAAAAAAAGGTTGTAAATTCCCATACTAATTCTAAGCGGCTGTTAAATTTGGATGGGCCATTATCAGCAGGAGAAAAAAACCTTTTGTAGTGAAAATGTTTACACTGTTTCTTATTTATGTCTGTCAGTTGATAAGAATCTGTAAAAGAGACTAAACTAGGAAAATGCAATTAATTAGTATAATGACAAAGCCACTCATAGTCTCTGTTTAATCCTTGGCTGACAGTGTCCAATTTGCAATTCATCAGCTTCTCGTTGGAGTGTTTTGGAAGTTTTTCTGTTTTAAAATTAATTTCAGTTCAGGGTTTTAGGGTTGGGGAGCAGGTTATAGGGTAAGGGTTCCAGTTTGGTTCAAGTGGGGTTGCTGGTGGGGTGTTGGGGGTGGGGTTTATGTTTTGGGGGAGGATTTGGCCAGCAGCAGCAGCATAGAGGTGCAGGTGGCAATGAGGTACCAACCAATAGTGATTTATAAGTAGGGTGTTTTCAGGTCATTTTCTTGTCAGTAGTATCCTAGGAAGGGGGAAGGGTCATGTTTACTAGTGGGGACTTAAGTGTTAGGGAAGGGGATGGGAAGTTGACCCACCATTGTTAAGATGAGAATGCTGTCATTATTATCTTAATAAAAGTCATGGACCGGTCATGGGCACTGCATCTCAGTTATCTATATATATATATATATATATATATATATGTCAAATGGTGTATGCGTGTATGTACGTGCACTTACTCCTTCCACACCGTTTTAGCTAGAGACTTGAAATTTGGTACAGTTATAGGTCTTAGGGTCCTAATCAGGGTAAGAGTAGAAAATTTTTCAAATCTCACCTCTGATGCCCCCCAGGGGTGAAATTATTTAAAGGCCAATCACATCAGCTGGGCAGCTGCTGTTCTCAGTGACATAGTTATGACGTCCTAATACCCCCTCCAACAGACACTGCACTGGCTCAGCTCTCTGCCCCCTCCCCCCTTCAACGACCCCGCACTCGCTCAGCTCTCTGCCCCCTCCCCACCTCCGACGGACCCGAGTTGGGTTTGGTCGGAGGGTAAGTGAGGTGGGGGTGTCGGGTTTGGTCGGAGGGTAAGTGAGGTGGGGGTGTCGGGTTTGGTCGGAGGGTAAGTGAGGTGGGGGTGTCGGGTTTGGTCGGAGGGTAAGTGAGGTGGGGGTGTCGGGTTTGGTTGGAGGGTAAGTGAGGTGGGGGTGTCGGGTTTGGTCGGGGGGGGTGAGGTGGGGCTGTCGGGTTTGGTCGGGGGGGTGAGGTGGGGGTGTCGGGGTTGGTCGGGGGTGTTGGGTTTGGTGGGGGGGTGAGAAGGGGGGTCGGGGTTGGTCGAGGGGTGAGGTGTGGGTGTCGGGTTTGTGGTGGTAGGTAGGGGTGTCGGGTTTGGTTGGGGGGGGGAAAGTGAGGTGGGTGTGTCAGGTTTGGTCTACGGGGGGTGAGGTGTGGGTGTTGGTCAGGGGATGTTGGTAGGGGGGGTAACGCGGGGGTGTTGGGTTTGGGTGGGGGGGTGAAAATGTGAGTCGGGGTTGGTCGAGGGGTAAGTGAGGTGGGGGTGTCGGGTTTGGTCAGGGGGGGTGAGGTGGGGGTGTCAGGTTTGCTCTCTGCCCCCTCCCCACCTCTGACTGACCCGAGCAACGCCGGGTATTTTCGCTAGTAAGGTATAGAAAAAGCTTTCTCTCCACGTGTACTGTCACAGCAGAACTACTGCTATTCCAGACTAACATGGCTACCTCTCTGATTCTTGTCACAGCAGGTTTTTTTACATCACCAACTACTCAACGCGGGGGAAGAGGGGAGCAGGTTCCTTCCCTTTCCCTTCACTCTGAGCCCCCTGTACCGTGCTGAAGGGGAGATGTCAAAGGATTGCTGCAGGTCCCCTTGTGCCCCAGCTCTGTAGTGCGATGTCACAGCAGGGGCAAGGCCCTGAGCAGGGGGGTGGAGGAAGAGGAGAGGGGGGCACTTTGAGAGATGTAGGGGGTCTTCACCTACATCACTTATTGGACTTCGGAGGTGGTAGGGGAGAGGGAGCGTTTTGTGCTGTTGCCCGCCCCAGAGTGAGGAGCCAGACACGTGTAGGTGCCCAGGGGCACAGCTAACTCTCCGTGAGGGGGAATGGGGGATCCCCCCACCCCATGGCTGGGGAGAGTAGGTTACAGGGGCACCCTTAGGCCTTCTTCCCTGTCTTTGGCTTACGGGCCTCTGTTTCCTCCTCTGAAACCACTTCACCTCCTGCTCCAACCCGCTAGGCACTCACCCCCTCCCCCACTCACCTAGATAAAGACCCCTGACCCCTCTCATTCCCTTCCCTAGGACACCTTCACCCCCCATCCTCATCCCAAATCCCCTCATCTCCTCTCCCCCCACATCCCTCCTGCCCCTGCCCCCCAGGCACTCACCCCCTCCCCCACTCACCTAGATAAAGACCCCTGACCCCTCCCATTCCCTTCCCTAGGGCACCTTCATCCTCATCCCAAATCCCCTCCTCCCACACCCCTCCTGCCCCTGCCCCCCTGAGCTGCTCCCCTCTGCCCCCCCCTTCACCCCAGCTGGGTCTCACCCCAACCCCCCCCCCCCCCAGCACTGCCGGCAGCCCCAGTCCCTCTGCTCACTCCCATCTCCCTCCAACCGATCCCCCCACATTGCCCCTCAGTCCCCCGGAGACCCCTGCGCCCCGCCCCGAGGGCTCACCCACAGCGCCCCCTCCGCTGGGGACGGGAGGGGAAAGGGGGGGGGGGAAGGTCGCGCCGCAGGGGCTTGTGGGAGATGTAGTGTGCCCCAGACTACATTTCCCATCAGCCACCGCGGGGCCAGCGGCGTCGGGGGTGGGGCGGGGCCGGAAAGGGAAGTGGTTGGAAGAGGAAGTGAGGTCAGTGGGGAGGTCGCCAACCCCCCCATGGGAGCCCCTCAGGCCCCCTCCCCCTGCTCCTCATCAGTGCCCCTCCCCCCCATGAGATCCCCTCAGCCCACCTCCCCCTGCTCCCCATCAGTGCCCCTCCCCCTGCAGTCCCCCCTCCCCCCTTCTGTGTCCCTCCCCATGGGATCCCCTCAGCCCCCCTGCTCCCTATCAGTGCACCTTCCCCCATCCCCTCCCCCATGGGACCCCTCAGCTCCCCTCCCCCTGCTCCTCATTGGTGCCCCTCCCCCCATGGGACCCCTGAGCCCCTCTCACCTCACTCACTATCTGTTCTTCCCCCCCATCCCATCCCCGCATGGGACTCCATGACTGCCCCATCTCTTTCCACACCCCCAGCCCCTGACTGTCCCCCATAATCCCCACCCATCCAACACTCCCTGTTCCCTGACTGCCCCCCAACCCATCCAAACCCCCCTACTCCCTGACCCCTCTCCACAGCCTGCCGCTGACAGGCTCCTCCCCAAAACCCTCCACCCATCCATCCCCCCTGCTCCCTGTCCCCTGACTCCTCTAGCCCCTGACTGCCCCCCCCCAAATCCTCCCGATCCAACACTCCCCTGACTGCCCCCCCGACCCATCCAAACCCTCCTACTCCCTGTCCCCTGACTACCCTGACCCCTTTCCACACCCCCACCCCTTCATTGTCCCCCCATAACCCCGAACCTATCCAACCCCCCCATCCCCTGATTGCTCCAACTCTGCTCCAACTCCTCTCCAACCCCTCGTTCTGGCCCCCTAGAACTGCCAACCTATCCAACCCCCCTGCTCCTTGACCACTGACTGCCCTGACCCCTGTCCACAGCCCTGTCCCCTGACGGCTCCCCCTCGAGAACCTCTACCCCATCCAACACCCCCCCCCATTCCCTGTCCCATGACCACAGCCCCACCCCCAATTGACTCCCCCAGAACCCCTGACCCCTCTAACCCTCCTGCTCTTTGTCCCTTGACTGCCCCCAGGACCTCATGCCCCTTCTCCAACCCCTTATCGCCCCGTGCTCTGCATGGGGAGAGAAATCCCTGAACTTTTCAGATATTTACAAATTTCTCCCAGACAGCTATTTAGAAACCCAAAAGCTGGACATGTCTGGGAAAATCTGGACGTATGGTAAACCTACTTTCTTCTTCCTCTGCACCCCCCCCCACCCTACCCCTCCCACCCATACCCTTCCCCCATCCATTGCTCCTCCCGTGGGGCCCCTCAGCCCCCATCTCTCTCCAATACCCTCCCAACCTACCCCAACCTGACCCTCCATCTGTACCCTTCCCCCATCCATTCCTCCACCCTTGGGGACTTCTCAGCCCCCCTCTTCCTCCCCAACAGTCCCCCCCCCCAGTTCATCCTCCCATCTTTTGGGCCCCTCATCCCCCCTTTCTCCTCCCTCCAACTCCCCCAACCCAACCTGCATCCCAGTCTGTCCCACAATCTGTGGGCACCCCTAGTGCCCCTTTCTCCTTCCAACACTCCCCAGCCTGTACGTCCATCCCTACCCTTCCCCTCAGTCCCTCCCTCCACCCACCCTTCACCCCATCTCTCCTTCCCCCCACTGCCTCCCCAATTCATTTCAAACATCTCCCTCAAGGCTGGAATCCCCATCATCTCCTTCAGTGCGTTGCAGCCTGCCCCCCACCAGGACCCATTCAACATCCTCCAACCTGCTCCCCCGTCCGCAGACTCGCCAACCCTCTGCTCAGCCCTCCACAACCTGCCCCCTGGAGCTGGACTTTCCCTTGGCCCTCCCGATCCACCCCATCTGCTTCCCCCTCTCAGGGCACCCCAACATCCTCCAAAACACCCCATCCCTACACCCCTAACCTAATTGGCTCTAACCTATTTCTTCATTGCTGGGCCCCACTTTCCCAGAACTGCACTCCCCCCACACCATCCACAGCCTGCCAGGTTTCCCTCTCCAATTCCTGTTCCCCTTGAACCTGCCACGTTCCCCTTCCCAGTCACGCTGGGGCCCTCCAACCTCCCTCCACCCAGCCCTTACTCCCCAGGGCTTCTGAATCCCACATTGCCTCAGTACACCTTGAGACCCTGGGACGGGGCTAAGCGGCCTCGCAATGGTACTGCGGGGGTTAACCCTTCCCTCTTAGCAGAGGAAGCCCCGCCCTGGAGGCTCTGCTGGGCATGCTCCAACTGGAGACCTAGTATAAAACCCTGCAGAGCAACTCAGTTGGGGCTGACTGCTGGAGGGAAGTGCAGGCTCCAGAGGTCAGCCAAGCCAGGACGTGACCCAAGGCCCCTTTGGAACAGGGCCCAGAAGGGGAACAGACTGGAGGACTCTTGGGACTGGAAGACAGCGTGGTCCAGGTAGGAGGAGAGACCCAGGGGAATTTTAAAGACATACCGATGCTCGTTGCGGGCAGATCCCCGACGAGCTAGGGGTAGGGGAAGCCCCACATCAGGTGAGCCCTGGGTCGGGACCCGGTGGAGAGGGCAGGCCCGGGTCCCTCTACCTCTGCAGCCACTAGGCCACACTACCCTGCCTGCAAGTGAAATATATGGATTCTGGCAGTTAGCCCATGCTACCCCAAGACTTGGGGAAATCCCATAGACTCTGGCCGTTAGGCCACGGTGCTGTGAGACTAAGAGAAACTGTATAGACTCTGGCCATTGGGCCACGCTGCCCTGAGACTGCATAAACTCCACCCCTTAGGCCATACTGTTCCGTGATTGGGGGATTAGAGAGTGGCTGAGGTCCACCGCCACACCCCGCCCCTGCCAGAAAGGGGTGCTGCGGAGCAGGACCCACCATAGACCCCTACGCCCCTCTACCTTACAGTGCAGCCCCCCCCCCCCGTGTCTCAGACAGTCATTCATACGACCAACCCACTGATGCATGTACCCCAGATTTACTACTGAATATGTCCATCCATCAGCCTCATAGATGCCCTCTCTCCTTTCCTCGCCTTGTGCTGTCTTCCTTCACAGGACACGGGCAG
Organism: Sternotherus odoratus; assembly: GCA_032164245.1. Classification (NCBI taxonomy): domain Eukaryota; kingdom Metazoa; phylum Chordata; order Testudines; family Kinosternidae; genus Sternotherus; species Sternotherus odoratus. Next base: position 64,061,488 of record JAVMKO010000011.1, read on the forward strand.
GTGTGCTAGGTGTACATCCCCACAGGCTTGGTCTCGGGAGCTATGAAGAAGTAGGAGGGGACAAAAATCCTGCAGGGTAGTGGATAGTAGAGTGGAGCGGTGACTGTCGGTGTTGTCTCGGTTCATCGAGTGGGGCCGATGTAGATGGGATGGGAGAGGGAGGCTGGGTTGAGGCCAAGTTTTCACGCACCAGTAGAGCCGTGTGTAGTGGCGCCTCATGCTTGGCTTTTGCAGCAGTGCTGGCAGAGGAATTGTCCAGAAGCAGCAGCCGGAGGAGAAAGTGGCCCAGATGGACCTGAGCAGCCTGGACATCCTTCTAAGCAGATGTGAACAGTCCTCAGCTTTCTGCCTCCCACATAACTGGCTGTGAGTGAACGCTCAGTGCTTGGAATTCTTCATCTGTGATCACTGTAGTTTTCTACACAGGCTACAAGCCCAACAAGTTACAAGCCAAAAACTAGCCAACAAGCAACTCACAAACCAATTAAGGCAAAAACAAGCCCAATTTCTGTTTTCTCCTTGTGAGCTTGCCATGACTGACCAAAGTCTGCTGTGCAGAGTGACTGTGTCAGGGTGTCATTATCAGGGGTGCTTTCTACTTGTAGCCCTAACAGTGCGATGGGAGGGAGGTTGAGGGCAGAACCCTGGGCTGTGTTAGATGCAAGAAGAAGAGCTTATGTGACATTCCCGACTGAGATGAGAACTTATTTGTTTTTTCCCCTTGTGCTGGGTTTAGTACCAAGAGAAAAGACGTCACGTGTCAGAGTCTACTGCCCTCCTATGAAGGAAAGCGAGCCAGAGCGGTGAGAGTGCGAGGAGTGGGGATGCCACACCAAAGCCGTCCATCTGGGAGCGGAACAGCCACCACTGTCAGTGAGATAAGTGTCTGGGGATTGCTCTGCTTACGGCCCACTCTGACTCCTGGAAGGGATGCCCCATTAGCTGGGGCTGGGTTTGTATGAAAAGGTTCCTGGCTAGCTTTGGTTACAAGGGACAGAAGGTCTGCAACTTCAGGGGGTGGTGTGTCCTCCTCAGCAGAAGATTGAATCTAGGAGGATGAGTCTGGGTGGGGAGTTTCTTGCCTTCCTCACATGTTTCTCTCTCTCCTCTAGTGTGTTGGCCAACACTCACTCTCTCTCTCTGTCCTTGCCTCCTCTTGTGCTGCCTCCCTTCGTAGGACACGGGCAGCCGTGCTGGGTGTGCATCCCCCCAGGCTAGGTTTTGGGAGCTATGAACAAGGAGATGGGGGTGAAAATCATTCAGGGCAGTGGGCGATAGAGTGGAGACGTCACTCTGGGTGTTGACTGTCTCTGTTTGAGTGGGGCCGATGTAGATGTGTAGTGATGGCTCATGCTTGGATTTTGCAGCTGTGCTGGCGGAGGAATTGTCCAGGAACCACAGCCAGAGGTGGCAGACGTGGACCTGAACAGCTTGGACATCCTTCTGAGCAGACATGAAACGGTCCTCAGCTTCCTGCCTCCTGCATAACTGGCTGTGAGTAAGCGATCAGTGCTTGGAATTCTTCATCTGTACTCGCTGTGGTATTGTTCACAGGTCACATGCTTTCTCTGTGGGAATAAGACGAGGAAAAGGCACAAGTCTCCTGTGCAGACTGACGATTTTGTGTAGGTACAATGGGCTGCTTTCTAGTTGTAGTGCTAAAGCTGTGAAGGGAGGAGGGTTGAGGACGGAGCCCTGAGGTGCGGTAGATGCGAGAGGAAGAACCTCTGGGACATTGCCGAGAGAGATGGGGGATTTGTTTTTCCCCCTTGTGTTGGGTTTAGTACCAAGGGAACAGAAGCAAAAGGTCAGAGTCCGCTCCCCTCATGCGATGGAAAGTGAACGAGAGCAGGGAGACCGCAAGCATCACTGATGCCAGGCAAGAGACATCCAGCTGGGAGTGGAGCAGCCGTCACAATCCGTGAGAGAAGTGTCTCGTTAGCTGAGGGTTCTGCTCGCCGTCCACTTGGCTCTAGGTTTTTTGGGGTTTTTTGAGTAGCTGTGGTTACGAGGGAGACAAGGTGCCCATTTTCAGGGGCTGCTCATTTCTCGGGCCAGGAGCGATGTGTCCTCTGCAGTAGAAGGTTAAATTGAGGAGGTTGACTCCACGTTGTGAGTTTCTTGCCTTCCTCCCATGTTTTTCTCTCTGTCTCTTCTCTAGTGTGTTGGCCAACTCTCTCCCTCCTTCTCTCTCTCCTCACCTCTCCTTGTGCCGTCTGCCTACATAGGACACGGGCAGGCTTGCTAGGTGTGCCTTGCCACAGGCCAGGTCTCGGGAGCCATGGGAAAGTAGGAGGGGATGAAAATAATGACGGGCAGTGGGTGCAAGAGTGGAGCGGTGACTGTCGGTGTTGACTTGGTCTCTGTTCATCGAGTGGGGCCGATGTAGACGGGATGGGAGAGGGAGCCAGGGATGAGGTCAAGATTACCTACACCAATGGAGCTGTGTCTAATGCTGCTTCTTGTTTGGCTTTATTATTTTGCAGAGTAATCTTACAGGAGTCCTAGCCGGATGACAGTATGGCAGAAGTGGACCTGAGCAGCCTGGACATCCTACTAAGGAGACCTGAGTAGTACTCCGGTTCCTGCCTTCTGCATAACTGGCTGTGAGTAAGCGGTCAGTGCTTTCAATTCCTCATCTGTATTTGTAGTTTTCTTCACAGGCCGTGTGCTTCCTTGTTGGGTACGAGGCTCTGTGGGGTTTAAGGCTGGGGACGGGATAAGAGTCTCCTGATCACAGTGACTATTTTGGGTGCCGTTACAATGGGCGCCTTCTAGTTGGAGGCATCAGGTAGTAAAGGGAAATGGGTTGAGAGTGGAACCCGGGAGATGTGAATTGAAGAGACTATGTGACATTGCAGACGGAGATGCTAATTTTTTGTTTGTTTTTTCCCTCAGCTGGGTTGAGTACCAAGGAAAAAGAAGACCAGTGTCCGAGTCTACTGCCCTCCTGCAATGGAAAGTGATCGAGAGCAGCGAACCTGTGAGCAGTGTTGGTGCCAGGTAGGAGCTGTCCATCTGGGAGCCGAGCAGACGGCTGGTTTGGGGAGGGCTCTGCTCACGCCCCACCTGGTTCCAAGTAGTGACGCTCTGTAAGGTAGGGCTGGGTTTGTAAGGAAAGGATCCTGACTAGCTGTGGTTGCGAGGGAGAAAAGGTCCCTGGTATCAGAGGCTGCTCATTTCTCTGATTAGAAATGGTGCCTCCTCTGCAGCAGATGGTCGGATTCAGGAGGATGATGCCGGGTGGTGAATTGTTTGCGTTCCTTTCGTGTTTCTCTGTCTTCTCTACTGTGTTGGCCAACACACTCTCTCTCTCACTCAGACTGTCCTTGCCTCTCCTTGTACCATCTCCCTACATTGGACATGGGCAGGCGTGCTAGGTGTTCATCCCCACAGGCTTGGTATCGGGAGCCCTGATGATGTAGGAGGGGATGAAAACCATGCAGAGCAGTGGGTGTGAGAGTGGACCAGTCAGTGTTAACAAGGTCTCTGTTCATCAGGTGGAGCCGATGTAGATGGGATGGGAGAAAGAGGCAGGGATGGGGGTGAGATTTCACACACCAGTAGAGCTTTGTGTAGTGACAGCTCTTGCTTGGCTTTTGCAGCTGCGCTGGCAGAGGAATTTTTCAGGTGTTCCAGCTGGAGGAGAAGGTGGTAGAGTGGACCTGAGCAGCTTGGACGGCCTTCTGAGCAGACGTCAACAGTCCTCAGCTTCCTGCCTCCCACTAAACTGGTTGTGAATAAGTGGTCAGTGCTTTGAATTCCTCATCTCTGCTTGCTGTAGTTTTCTTCACAGTCCGTGAGCCTCCTCGTTGGGTATGGGGCTCTGTGGGATTAAGGGTGGGGAGAGACCAGAGTCTGCTGTTCAGAGGGACTGTGTCGGATGCTGTTGTCGGGAGTGATTTTTGGTTGTAATACTAAAGGTGTAATATTAAGAGAGTTGAGGGTGGAGCCCCGCCTTGTGGGAGAGGCGAAAAGACAAGCCAATGTGACATTGCCGACTGAGATGGTAACTGATTTGTTTTTCCTCCTTGTGCTGAGTTGAGTACCAAGGAAAAAGAAATCGCGTGTCAGAGTCTACTGCCCGTGTCCGATGGAAAGGGAGCCAGAGCGGTGAGACCACGAGCATTGTTGATGCCACGCAAAGGCCGTCCATCTGGGAGTGGAACAGTCGATACTTTCAGTGAGATAAGTGTCTGGTTTGGTGATTGTTCTGCTCATGGCCCACCTGGCTACGCCCTGTTAGCTGAGGCAGGGTTTGTAAAGAAAAGGTCCCTGATTATTTGTGGTTATGAGGAAGATGAGGTCTCCATTTTCAGGGGCGTGTCATTGCTCTGGCCAGGAGCCATGTGTCCTCCGCAGCAGAAGTTTGGATCCAGGGGGATGACTCCAGCTGGTGAGTTTCTTGCCTCCCTCTTGTATTCCTCTCTCTCTCTTCTCTAATGTGTTGGCCAACACATTCTGTCTGTCTTTTTCTTGCTGTCCTTGCTTTTCCTTGTGTTTCTCTTTGTTTTTGTGTTCATTCGCTCTTGGGACTGAGAGAAACCAGATGTCAATCCATGTCCTCCAAAGCAGTTTGAACAGTCTCTCATATTACAGAAATTGTAAGTACAGCCAGGCAAGACGTGTAAGTTTATCTTTGTTTTTCTTAACCTGTGAATTTTCCCTTTGCTGGAGGGAGGTTTATCCCTGTTTCTTGTTTGTAATTTTGAAACTAAGGCTAGAGGGGGGCTCCTCTGTTCTTTGAATCTTTTGTTTACTTTGTAAGGTTATCTACCAATCTGATTTTACAGAAGCGATTGTTTTATTTTTTTCTTTAAATACAATTATTCTTTTAAAAACCTAATTGACTTTTCCTTTGTTCCTAAGAGCCAAGGCTTTGGGTCTGTTACCTGTCGCAGTTAGTGAGGATGTATTCTCAAGCCTTTCCCAGGAAAGGGGGTGTAAGAGTTTGGGGGGGATATTTTGAGCAAATAGGAACTCCATGTGGTCCTTTCCCTGATTCACTTGGTGGTGGCAGCGAGGTCAAGGAATTTGTGTCTTGGGGAAGTTTTAACTTAAGCTGGTAGAAATAAGATTAGGGCGTCTTTCATGCAGGTCTCCACATCTGTACCCCAGAGTTCAGAGTGGGGAGGGGGAACCCTGACAATTAAGAAATAGGAGGGGACAAAAATAATGCAGGGCAGCGGTCGCTAGAGTGGGAAGGTGACTGTTGGAGTTAACTCGGTTTCTGTTCGAGTGGGGACAATGTAGCTGGGATGGAAGGAGGAGTCAGGGATGAGGGGAAGATTAAAGGAATCAATAGAGCTTTGTTTAGTGACGGCTTATGCTTGGCTTTTTGCAGCTGCTCTGGAAGAGGAATTGTCCAGGAGCCCTACCCAGAGGAGAAGGTGTCAGAAATGGACCTGAGCAGCCTGGACAGCCTTCCAAGGAGACATGAACAGTCATCAGCTTTCTGCCTCCCACTTTACTGGCTGTGAGTAAGCGATCAGTGCTTGGAATTTCTCATCTGTACTTGCTCTAGTTTTCTTCACAGGCTGTGTGCTTCCTCGTTGGGTGCGGGGTGTTGTGGGATCAAGGCTAGGGAAGGGACTAGAGTCACAGGGGCCAATTTTAACTGGGTAAATAAGCACCCGACTTTCCCTATAAGCCAAACATCAAGCTAATCCCATTTCAAACCCAGGCCAAACAAGCCAATCCCTAAGAACTGCAACACTCTGACTTGATTCCCCCTGCATGCAGTCTGGGACTGTGGTGGGACCGCTGTGCACCCCTGACTCTCTCCCCTCTTTGCCCCTCCGTTCCCCGATTGACAAGAGTCGATCAAAAACGAAGCCAGAAGCTACAACAAGCGACAACCTACAAACCAAAAACTCACCAACAGGCAACTCACAACCAATTAAGCCAAAAACAAGCCCAATTTCTGCCTTTTTTTTTTTCCCTATGGGTTTGGCATTTTTGACCAGAGTTTGCCGTGCAGAGTGGCTATTTTGGGTATCGTTGCAAATGGTGCTTTCTACGTTTGGTCCTAGAGGTGTAATGGGAGGAGGGTTGAGGGCAGAGTCCCACTGTGTGGGACAGGCAAAAAGAAGAGTCTACCCAATGTTGCTGAGTGGAAGGGTAAGTTATTTGTTTTCCCCCTTGTGCTTGCTTCAGTATCACAGGAAGAGAAGTGAAGCATCAGAGTCTACTGTCCTCATGCAATGGAAACCACAAGCACTGTTGATGTCCAAAAACCGTCCAACTGAGAACGGAACAGCCACCATTGTCAATGAGAGAAGTGTCTGGTTTGGTGGTTGCTCTGCTCATGGCCCACCTTGTTCCTGGTAGGGACACCCGATAGCTGGGGCTGGGTTTGTAAGGACACCCGCTGTCACTGCTGCTCCATGAGGGAAATGTTCTGTGTAATTACCCTGCGTGGCCACTCTAGCGTCACGGTTGCGCTGTTAGGGAAATGTTCTGTGTAATTACCCCACATGTCGACCCGCCGTCTCTGTTGCATGAGGGAAATGTTCTGTGTAATTAGCCTGTGTGGCCACCCAGCGTCACAGTTGCGCCGTGAGGGAAATGTTCTGTGTAATTACCCCGCATGTGGACCTGCCGTCACTTTTGAATGAGGGAAATGTTCTGTGTAATTACCCTGCATAGCCGCCCAGTGTCACTGTTGCTCACTGAGGGAAATGTTTTGTGTAATTACCCCACGTGGCCACCCATCATCACGGTTGCGCTGTTAGGGAAATGTTCTGTGTAATTACCCCGCATGTCGACCCGCCGTCTCTGTTGCATGAGGAATATGTTCTGTGTAATTACCCCACGTGGCCACCCATCATCACGGTTGCGCTGTTAGGGAAATGTTCTGTGTAATTACCCCGCATGTCGACCCGCCGTCTCTGTTGCATGAGGAATATGTTCTGTGTAATTACCCCGCGTGGCCACCCAGCATCACAGTTGCGCTGTGAGGGAAATGTTCTGTGTAATTACCCCACGTGTCGACCCGCTGTCACTGTTACATGAGGAATATGTTCTGTGTAATTACCCCGCGTGGCCACCCAGCATCACAGTTGCGCTGTGAGAGAAATGTTCTGTGTAATTACTCCTAATGCCCATCCAGCGTCACTGTTGCATTATGAGGGAAATGCTGTGCTGAATCCCCCAAATGGTCACTGTTGCTGCACCAAGGAAATTCTTTGTGGATTATCCCAAGTGGGTGTCTGGTTTCACTTTTTCATGAGGGAAAAGCTCTGGACTTTCTCCTGACGGGTCACTGGTCACTTTATGACACTGCTACCCCCACAAGGGAAATGCTCTGTGCATTCCCCAAGTGGCTGATCAGTTGCAGGTTTCTTAGGCTATAGCCTAGGAAAAAGGTGTTGTAAAGACGGAGAACAGACGGCTGCTTCCCTTTAGGTGGTGCTTGGCTTCTAATACAAGTTTTCCTCCTTGTTCTGGGTGAGGGATGAGAATTTCCCTAGCTTGGGAGCAGCTGATCTTCCAGGGCAGGGAGGAGCCTGTTCACCTGAGCAGTGGCCTGGAACCAGTAAGGCAAGTACAGCTGCTGAGTTTGTCCATCTTCCTATGTGTGTATCTGCCTCTCTCTGATCTCATATGTGCCTGTGTGCTTTGTCTCTCCTTGCACAGAACATGGGCACTGGTTCATCCCACAGGCTTGGTCTGGGAGGAGGGTTGAGGGCAGAGCCCCGCCGTGTGGGAGAGGTGAAAAGAAGAGCCTACGAGACATTGCCAACTGAGATGGTAAATTTTTCTCCCCCCCCCCCCCCCAGCTGGGTTTAGTACCAAGGGAAACTAAGTCGTGTGCCGGAATCTACCGCCCTCATGCGATGGAAAGCGAGCGAGAGCAGAGAGATCGCAAGCATTATTGATGCCAGGCAAGTGCGGTCCAGCTGGGAGTGGAGCAGCTGTTACCATCAGTCAGATAAGTGTCTGATTTGGTGTGGACTTTGGTAACTGCCCATCTGCCTCTAGCCCGGGACTTGTCATTAGCTGGGAGCTCATTTTGTAGGTAAAGATTCATGACTAGCTGTGGTTATGAGGGAGACAAGGTTCCCATTTTCAGGGGCTGCTCATTTCTCTGTCCACAAGTGGTGTGTTGTCCACAGCAGAAGATGGAATCCAGGGGGATGACTCCAACTGGTGAGTTTCTTTTCTTTTGCCCGTGTTCCTCTTTCTCTTCTGTAATGTGTTGGCCAACACTCTGTCCATCTTTCTCTCTCTCGCTGTCCTTGCCTTTCCTTGTGCTGTCTCCCTTCGTAGCACACAGGCAGGCGTGCTAGGTGTGCAGCTCCACAGGCTGTATCTTGGGAACTATGAAGAAGTAGGAGTGGGTGCTAGAGTGGAGCGGCGACTGTGCGTCTTGACTGTCTCTATTGGAGTGGGGCTGATGAAGATGGGATTGGAGAGACAGGCGGGGATGAGGGCAAGATTACCTGCACCAACTGAATTCTGTGGAGTGATGGCTCTTGTTTGTCTTATTTGGTGAGCTTGCAGAAGAATCGTCCAAGAGTAGCAGCCAAAGGAGAAGTAGGAAGAGGTGGACCTGAGCAACCTGGACATCCCTCTAAGCAGAGATGAACAGTCCTCCACTTTCTGCCTCCTGATTAACTGGTTAGTGCCTGAATTCCTCATCCGTACTTGCCCCAGTTGTGTTCAGAGGCTCTGAACTTCCTCATTGAACATGGTGCTCTATGGGATTAAGATGAGGGAGAGGCACAAGTCTCCTGTGCCAAGTGACTATTTTCCTTGTAGGTGCAATGGACTGCCTTCTAGTTGTAGTGCTAAAGCTGTAAAGGGAGGAGGGTTGAGTACAGAGCCCTGAGGTGTGGTAGATGTGAGAAGAAGAACCCATGGGACGTTGACAACTGAGATGGTAACTGATTATTTTTTCCCCTTGTATTGGGTTTAGTACCAAGGGAACAGAAGTGAGAGGTCAGAGTCCGCTCCCCTCATGCGATGGAAAGCGAGAAAGAGCAGGGAGACCGCAAACATTATAGATGCCAGGCAAGAGACAGCTAGCTGGGAGTGGAGCATCCATCACCATCCGTGAGAGAAGTGTCTTGTTAGCTGAGGGCTCTGCTCACAGCGGTTTGGCTCCAGGTACGGGTGCCCCGTTAGAGAGGGCTGGGTTCCTAACCAAATGTTCCTGAGTAGCTGTGGTTACAAGGGAGACATTTTTGACCAGAGTCTGCCGTGCAGAGTGGCTATTTTGGGTATCGTTGCAAATGGTGCTCTCTACGTTTGGTCCTAGAGGTGTAATGGGAGGAGAGTTGAGGGCAGAGTCCCACTGTTTGGGACAGGCAAAAAGAAGAGTCTACCCAATGTTGCTGAGTGGAAGGGTAAGTTATTTGTTTTTCCCCTTGTGCTGGCTTTAGTATCACAGGAAAAGAAGTCAAGCGTCAGACTCTGCTTTCGTCATGCGATGGAAAGGGAGCCTGAGCAATGAGACTGCAAGCACTGTTGATGTCACGCAAAAGCCATCCAACTGAGAGCGGAACAGCCACCAGTCAGTGAGATAAATGTGTGGTTTGGTGATTGCTCTGTTCACGGCCCACCTTGTTCCTGGTAGGGACATCCTGATACCTGGGGCTGGGTTTGTAAGGACACCCAGTGTTGCGCCATAAGGGAAATGTTCTGATTACCTCGCGTGGCCACCCAGCATCACTGTTGCTTCATGAGGGAAATGTTCTGTGTAATTACCCCCCCGTGGCCACCTACTGTCACTGTTGTGTTAGGGAAATGTTCTGTGTAACTACCCCGCGTGGCCACCCACTGATGTCACTGTTGTGGTGTGAGAGAAATGTTCTGTGTAATTACCCCCACGTGGCCACCTACTGTCACTGTTGTGTGAGGGAAATGTTCTGTGTAACTACCCCGCGTGGCCACCCACTGATGTCACTGTTCCTCCCTTTGGGAAATGAATTGTGTAATTACCCCGCATGGCCTCCCAGTGCCATTGTTGCACGGTGAGAGAAATGTTCTGTGTCATTACCCTGCATGGTCCCCTATCATCGCTGTTGGTCCGTGAGGGAAATGTTCTGTATAATCACCCCGCTTGGCCACCAAGCCTCTCACTTGTTCCGTGATTAGGGAAATGTTCAGTGTAATTACCATGACTGGCCACCCAGCGTCGCTGTTCCTCCCTGTGGGAAATGTTTTGTGTAATTACCCCGCATGGCCTCCCAGCGCCATTGTTGCACCGTGAGAGAAATGTTCTGTGTCATTACCCTGCATGGCCCCCTATCGTCGCTGTTGGTCCGTGAGGGAAATGTTCTGTATAATCACCCCGCTTGGCCACCAAGCCTCTCACTTGTTCCGTGATTAGGGAAATGTTCAGTGTAATTACCATGACTGGCCACCCAGCGTCGCTGTTCCTCCCTGTGGGAAATGTTTTGTGTAATTACCCCGCATGGCCTCCCAGCGCCATTGTTGCACCGTGAGAGAAATGTTCTGTGTCATTACCCTGCATGGCCCCCTATCGTCGCTGTTGGTCCGTGAGGGAAATGTTCTGTATAATCACCCCGCTTGGCCACCAAGCCTCTCACTTGTTCCGTGATTAGAGAAATGTTCAGTGTAATTACCACGACTGGCCACACAGAGTTGCTGCTGCTACCTGAGGGAAATGTTCTGTGTAATTACCCCAGCTGGCCATCAAGCATCACACTTCTTCCATTACGTTAGGGAAATGTTCTGTGTAATTACTGCACATGGCCACCCAGCATCACTGTTACTCCCTGAGGGAAATGTTTGGTGTAATTACCCCAAGTAGGTACCCAGTCTCATCACTGTTGCATCGTGAGGGAAATGTTCTGTGTCATTACCCCACATGGCCACCCAGTTCTATGTAATGTTCTGTTGCGCCATGAGAGAAATATTCTGTGTCATTACCCCGCATGGCCACCTATCGTTGCTGTTGGTCTGTATGGGAAATGTTCAGTGCAATTACCCTGCATGGTAATCCAGTGTCACTGTTGCTCCATGACTGTTGGTCCATGGGGGAATTGTTCTGTGTAATTACTCTGAGTGGCATGCCAGTGTCACTGTTGCTCAGTGAGGGAAATGTTCTGTGTAATTACCCCAGGTGGCCACCCGGTGTCGTCACTGTTGCTCCCTGAGGGAAATGGTTGGTGTAATTACCCCGTGTGGCCACCCAACTCACTGTTGTTGCGTGAGGGAAATGTTCTGTGTAATTAACCTGAGTGGCCACCTAGTGTCACAGTTGCGCTCTGTGGGAAATGTTCCGTGTAATTAACCTGAGTGGCCGCCTAGTGTCACAGTTGCGCTCTGTGGGAAATGTTCTGTGTAATTACCCCGCATGGCAATCCAGTGTCACAGTTGCGCTCTGTGGGAAATGTTCTGTGTAATTACCCCGCATGGCAATCCAGTGTCACAGTTGCTCTCTGAGGGAAATGTTCAGTGTAGTTACCCCTCATAGCCACCCAGTGTTGTCACAGCTGCCCATGGTGCAGTCATCGCCTGCTCCACTCTCAGTGCCTGCAGAGCCAAGAGAGCTCCCACTGCAGCTGGCACCACCTTTGGCAATGGAACCGGCTAAGGTTCCCCATGAGGGCAAGCCTGCTGGTGAGGCCTCGCATAAAATGAGTGAGCACCAATGGACTCTGGAGCCAAGGCAGAGCTACAGGTTGCCATGCTCTTTGTCCCTGTGCCCCAGGTCTCTGGCCCATTGTTATGGGTCATAAGCACCAGGTTCCCAATCCCTGTCTTCACACCGAAGTTCTCCCAGGTGTACAAGATCTCAGCACCAGTCCATGTCACATTGTAGATCGTCGAGGCCGAGACCTCAAGGCTGCTCCCCCACATGATGCTTCTCTCCCTAGGCCTGGCCCTGGTTGGACTGTTCCTGGCAACAGTGGTGGTGGTTAGCTGCCAGACCGAGGCCTTGATAGCGCCACTGGCACAGTTCAGTCCCTTGTCCAGGCAGCAAAGGGACTGGGCTCCAGGGGGAATGTCTGTGGTGTTGGGACCAGCCCAGCAACGGCGGGGTCCTTTGATACCATTTCCCCACTCTTACCAACCCTTGGTCACTGCATTGGACTGGCTGAAGTTGGCACACAACCCAACACCTCCCTCCCACTCAGCCAAAGGCTTCCCCCAGGGTCCAATCACCAGTGGAGGTGGGGGCGGACCTCTCCAGAGATAGCTCACCAGACTATGTCAAGGAGGGTCAGGTGCTGCTCCGTATTTGTATCTGGTGTGTCCCCTCTAGAAACAAGAAGTGTGTCATGAATACTGTCCCTTCTCAAAACAAGTGGTGTGTCATTAATAGTACTCTTGGAAACAAGGGGGGTGTTGTGAATACTGTTCCCTCTGGATACAAAGGGTGTGTCCTCAATCCTGTCACCTCTGGAAACAAGGGGTGTCATTAATGGTGCTTCTAGAAACAAGCAGTGTGTGTTCAATACTGTCCCTTCTGGAAACAAGTGGTGGGTCATGAGTAGAATTCCTCCTAGAAAAAAGTGGTGTGTTGTGAATACTGTCCCCTCTGGAAACAAGCACTGTCATTAATAATAATTATCCCTGAAACAATTGGTGTGTCCTCAATACTGTCCCCTGTGGAAACAAGGGGTGTTTCATGAATAGAATTCGTCCTAGAAACAAGCAGTGTGTTCTTAATACTGTCCCCTCTGGAAACAAGTGGTGTGTCATTAATAATACTCCTCCTGGAAATAAGTGGTGTGTTGTGAATACTGTCCCCTCTCAAAAAAAAAAAAAAGTGGTATCCTCAATCCTGTCCCCTCTGGAAACAGGTGTTGCGTCATTAATAGAATTCCTCCTAGAAACAAGCAGTGTGTCCTCAATAGTGTCCCCTCTGGAAACAACTGGTTGTGTCCTGAATACTGTCCCCTCTGGAAATAAGTGGTTGTGTCATGAATAGAATTCCTCCTAGAAAAAAGCAGTGTGTTGTGAATACTTTCCCCTCTGGAAACAAGCACTGTGTCATTAATAATAATTATCCTGGAAACAAGTGGTGTGTTGTGAATACTGTCCCCTCTCAAAAAAAAAAGTGGTGTGTCCTCAATCCTGTCCCCTCTGGAAATAAGGGGTGTGTCTTGAATAGAATTCCTCCTAGAAACAAGCAGTGTGTCCTTAGTACTGTCCCCTCAAGAATCAAATGGTGTGTCATTAATAGTACTCGTCCTGGAAACAAGTGGTGTGTTGTGAATACTGTCCCCTCTCAAAAAAGGTGGTGTGTCCTCAATCCTGTCCCCTCGGGAAACAACTGGTTGTTTCCTGAATACTGTGCCCTCCAGAAACAAGTGCTGTGTCGTGAATACTGTTCCCTTTGGAAACAAGCACCGTGTCATTAATAATAATTATCCTGGAAACAAGTGGTGTGTCCTCAATACTGTCCCCTCCAGAAACAAGAGGGTGTGTCCTGAATACTATTCCCTCCACAAATAAAAGATGTATAATGAATTGCAACCATACATAAACAAGAGGTGTATGATCAATGCTTCATGTTTCCATGGGAAATACTATTTCCTGAATATATGATTTGTAGAAAGTAATATTAAAAGCAGTGGGGCCATGGCTCCCTGGTGCCCTGTGTTCTGGTGTCTGTACTCTTGCCCCCCCCCCTCCCCGCCACACACTTGGAACAGGCCGCTGTTCAAGTGGGTCCTGGGAATTTCTCGTCTGCTCTGCAGAGGGCAGGGGCTGGTTTTGGGGTGTCACAAATGCAGGGGGATTGTATCTGGCCTCTGCTGAGCTGGAGTGTGGGTGGGTGACAGGAGTCTGTGATGTTGTACATGAGTATCATAGGGGTAGTTGCGTTAGTCTGGATCTGCAAAACTGACAAAATCTTGTAGCACCTTAAAGGCTAACAGATGTTTTGGATCATAGGTTTTCGTGGTCGAAGACCCACTTCATCAGATGAATGTCATCATCAGTTAGTCTATAAGTTATTCTACAGATATCACTAAAAATATGAGTTTAAAATAAGTAACATTCAGCTGCAGTAAAGTTGTGGCCTCAGGCAGAATTTATGTTCTAGCACAGGGGTGGGCAAACTACAGCCCATGGGCCACATGAAGCCCACAGGACCATCCTCCCTGGCCCCTGAGCTCCCAGCCAGGGAGGCTAACCCCACACCATTAAGCAGGCAGTGCTTGGGCAGGGTGGGGGGCGTGCTCCATACAGCTGCCAGAGATGCTGCTGAGCAGCATAGTGAGGGGGCCAGAGTCGGGTAGGGTGGATAAGGGGCAGGGTGTCCCAGGGTGCAGTCAAGGAGCAGGGAAGGTTGGATGGCGTGTGCAAGTGCCAGGGGTCTGTCAAGGGGTCAGGGCAATCAGGGACAATGGAGTAGCGGGCCTCCTGGGGGGTGCAGTTAGGGTGGGGGGGGGGTCTTGGGAGGGGGTAGACGGGTCAAGGATCAGAGGGGGTTGGATAGATTGGGGACCCTGAGAGGGAAGCCAGGGGGCAGGAAGAGGGAAGGGGTCAGATAGGGGGTCGGGCCACACTGCTTGGGGAGGCACAGCCTTCCCTACCGGGCCCTCCACACAATTTTGCAATCCCAATGTGACCCTCAGGCCAAAAAGTTTGCCCACCCCTGTTCTAGCAGGATACTATTATTTGATTGTCATTTTAAATAATGAATTACCATGATAAAACACAATATGATGATAAAAATCAGACAATTCTTCTAGACAGGACAGGATAGGAACTTTAGAACTTATTTCTACCTTAAATTTGATTATTTGAGTAGTACAATTATGACATGCACAGACCACATGAAAACATAAACTAACAGCACTGTAATCCTTAAACTTTGAAATGCACCATGCACACACAGCGATTTTAAAAGGGCTAACTTAAAAAAATTAAGGACATTAGTAAGAAAAATGGATTGGGCTGAAGAATTTAGGAATCTAAAGGGGAAGGAGGACTGGAATTACTTTAACTCAAAGTTCCAGAAGCTATCAGAAGCCTGCATCCCAAGAAGGGGGGGGGAAATCATAGGGAGGAGTTGTAGATCAAGCTGGATGAGCAAACATCTCAGAGTGGTGATTAAGAAAAAGCAGAAAGCATACAGGGAGTGGAAGATGGGAGGGATCAGCAAGGAAAACTACCTTATTGAGGTCAGAACATGTAAGGATAAAGTGAGAGAGGCTAAAAGTCAAGTAGAATTGGACCATGCAAAGGGAATTAAAACCAATAATAAAAGGTTCTAGAGCCATATAAATAAGAAGAAAACAAAGAAAGGAGAAGTAGGTCCACTAAAAACTGAGGATGGAGTGGAAGTTAAGGATAATTTAGGCATGGCCCAATATCTAAACAAATATTTTGCCTCCGTTTTTAATTAGGCTAATGAGGATATCAGGGATAAAGCTAGCATGGCAAGCAGGAATGAGAATACGGCGGTAGATATTACCATATCCAAGGTAGAAACCAAACTTGAACAGCTTAATGGGACTAAATTGGGGGGCCCAGATAATCTTCATCCAAGAATATTAAAGGAACTGGCACATGAAATTGCAAGCCCATTAGCAAGAATTTTTAATTAATCTTTAAACTCAGGGGTTGTACCGTATGGCTGGAGAATTGCAAATATAGTTCCTATTTTTAAGAAAGGGGAAAAAAGCTAATGGCCGTGAAAAAAAAAAGCTAATGTGGTCTTGGGCTGCATTAGGTGAGGTATTTCTAGTAGGGATCAGGAGGTATTAGTACCATTATATAAGGCACTGGTGAGACCTCATCTGTAATACTGTGTGCAGTTCTGATCTCCCATGGTTAAGAAGGATGAATTCAAACTAGAACAGGTGCAGTGAAGGGCTGATGATCCGAGGAATGGAAAAACCTGTCTTATGAGGGGAGACTCAGGGAGCTGGGCTCGTATAGCCTGTCCAAAAGAAGGCTAAGGGGAGATATGATTACTCTCTATAAATATATCAGAGGGACAAATACCAGGGAGGGAGAAGAATTATTTAAGTTCAGTACTAAGGAGGCCACAAGAACAAATGGATATAAACTGGTCAACAAAAGTTTAGACTCAAAATTAGACAAAGGTTTCTAAGCATTAGAGGAGTGAAATTATGGAATAACCTTCCAAGGGAAGCAGTGGGGGCAAAAAACTATCTGGCTTCAAGTTGAAGCTTGATAAGTTTATGGAGATGATGTGATGGGAAAACATAATTTTGGCAGTTGATCTTTGACTATGGTAATAGAGGGGCCTAGTGATATATGATGGAAAGTTGGGGGGGGGGGATGGGATCTAAGATACTACAGAGAATTCTTTCGGGGAGGGGGGGGGCTGGCTGTTGAGTCTTGCCCACATGCTCAGGGTTCAGCCGATCGCCATATTTGGGTCGGGAAGGAATTTTCCTCCAGAGCAAATTGATGGAGGCCCTGGAGATTTTTCGCCTTCTTCTGCAGCAGAGGGCATGGGTCACTTGCTGGAGGATTCTCTGTCCTTTTAAGGCCTTAAACCAAGATTTGAGAACTTTAATAGCTCAGATATAGGTGAGGTATATTCTAGGAATGGGTGGGTAAAATTCTGTGCCCTGCGTTGTGCAGAAGGTCAGACTAGATGATCATAATGGTCCCTTCTGACCTTAAAGTCTAAAGTCTATGAGGTGTAAGGATGGCAATACACTATGCGCCCCCTATGTCTGATGCTGCTGAGGGTGGTCATGTTGCCTTAAGAGCTTGGTGCCTCCCCCTGGCTGCCCATACAGTGCTTAATGTGTGCCAGGGCTGAGCTCTGTGATGTTTGTCTATGTAAATTAAACACTTGGAGGAGGCAGTGGGGCATGCAGGGGCTGGGGGGCAAAGTACAAGTTTGTACAGGTTGCCATTTTCCCTAAAGTTCATCATGAGGATGGTGCAGTGTCTCTGGCCTTTGGTAGCCGCCTGGGCAGCGTGACAGGGAGTGACACTGCCCTCCATTTTGAGTGTGAGGCTGTAGATATGCCCTCAAGCACCAGTGAAGTAATCTTTACATTCCTGCACCCCCCCCCCCAAAAAAAAATACCCTCTCACAGTACAAAGACAACCCTCAGCACTGTTGAGGTATCTCTTTCAGCAGCCTCCAACTGCACCTACTGTGGAGTCCCCTCTTCTATCTAGGTAGCATTTCCTTTTTAGGAACCTCAAATAGTGTAATTACCTGATGATAGCATTTGAGTCTTCTGAAATTTTGCATTGTAAGACAGAAGGCTGATTAATACATCAAGAGGAACAGTGCTTGCTGCTGCTAAAGTAGGAATGAACTAAAGGGTTTCTGGGTCACTGGAGTCTGTCTTTATAGCTGCCTTTGGCTTCCAAGGCATGCTGGGAAATGGAGGGCGGAGCTTAGGCAGTATATAAGCTGGGCTCTTGTCAGAGGAAGTCATTCAGCTTTGTGGTGCTGCAAAGAGATGTGCATAGGCACTTGTATGGGTGTTTAGAGTCATGGTGCGTATTGATATGGGGTAACATTGACATGTATTTGTGGTTAATATACTGTTTTTCTTTCCTTCTTTCTATATAATGTGTTTTTCTTTCATTTCAGGTTCAGAGTGTGTTTGATTTATGTGTTATCATTAGTATTTTAATTGGGAGTGAGACACTGGGGGGGGGGGAGCTTCTGTTAAACACACATGCAGTAGACTTTCAATTATCCAGGATGATAGGGAAAAAATAATTCTGGTTAATAAAATCCTGGATAATCATCATCCGTAGGAAATATGGGGAGAGGGGGTTTGGTTCACCAGCCACCCTGTGCCGGGGGGAGGGGGTATTTGGTTCACTGGCTGCCCTGTGCCCTTGTAGGGTTTTTTTTGTCTGTGGTTGGGGTGGCAGCAGAGACAGAGCCAGCCCTACGAGTTGCATGTATTTTTTTTTTTTGACATCCTGGTTAATTCACATTCTGGTTAATCCAATCCTGGATAATAAAGAGTCTACTGTATTTAGTACTGGTAGCATGTCCATGGTGTTGGATGTTGTAGAAGCATAGCAATTTTCTGTCTGGGTTAGATGGGGACTGGTTTAAGGAAACTAATATTTAGTAAGCGTTTCTTTTCTTAATCTCATCTGTATGCCCCTTTTGTATTTTTTTTTCTCTTCAATGATCTGGAGCCCCCTGAGTAGGGTTAATAAACCATGTTTACAGTCAGACTTTCTTTGTATTTGCAGCTGTGTCCAGATCCGGTACTGAGTTGCACTGTGACCTGAGGGTTGTGAATATTTTTCTTCTCTGTCACACCATTGCTATATGTTTAGGAATAATTTCAACATCTGGGCATGAAGGCCTGTCTATCAAGGTGAAGAGGTTCTTGAGGGGCAGCTCCTGTCCAATTTCCAAAGATAAGTATATGCCAAAGGGTTTGATGGTCAGAAGGATTTGTGATCTTGAGGCTCTTTTTTTTTTTTTTTTTTTTTTTTTTTTTACTTATGGGAGTTCTCTAAATTCTACTCCTTCTTAATGGGCACGTGAGGGGTGGATGGGAGCTCATTACTGGGGGGAGTGTGCTTTATTTCCTGGAAGAAGGTTGACTGCTGGCAGAGTGACCTGTCTGTAACTAGAGATGCTCTGTTCTCAGTTCTTCTCTCTTACACACCATTTTGCATCACTGGTCACCACTTCATTCTTGTGTTCTCCTCTACATGGTTGTGGTTTTCTGAGGATGTGACAATCCTAGTTAGCAATGGGCCTCTGTGGTGTAGGGAAAGGGGGAGGGCCATCAGTATGTAGAAATTTAGCCATTTTCCATGTGTATGAGAGTGTTTGGGGTGGGGTTATGTGAGGGGGATGTAATGTGTAGTAGGCATTCCCTGTCAAGCAAGTCCTATGTAGGTTAGGTGAGTAGAGTGTATAACTGAGGTTTACAGTCAAGCTTTTTTTTAAAAAAAATTTTTTGCAGATGAGTCCAGGTCATGACTACTACTCTTTGACCGTCAAAGCATTGTTGTACAGATGCCGATGGGTGAAAGCGAAGGCCCACACATGAAGGCAAAGAAGATCTTGAGAGCGGGAATGGCTGTCAAAGTTAAGTGTCTGCGGAAGGGTTTGAGGGGCAGAAGAATTTGTGCTGTTGAGGCTTCTTGTTTAGGGGTGGGAGTCCTCTAAAATCTTTGTGTTTTAATGGGCTTTTGAAGCGTGGTTGGGAGCCTGTTGTACAGAGGGAGTGTGTGTGTGTGTCCCCTGAGGGAGGGCTAATTGCTGGGAGAGCAACCTGACTCGAGATGCTCCATTCTCAGTTCTTCCCTCACACACAGCACTGGGTTTGCACGACAGGTCATCACTGCATTCTTTGTCCATCTTCTATGTGGTTGTGGTTTTCCAAGGAGAATGTGAGCATCCTAGTTAGCGATGGTCTCCTGTTGTGGTGGGCAGCAATATGTGGATGAGTGTTTGGAGTGGGTGTTGCTTGTCTAAGGGGGGGGGGAGTGTGTTCCTTCTGTTTAGTATGCAGGTGAGGTCTTTGTTCATGTTGTCTAGTTGGGTGCTTTCTTTGTAGTTGCAGATGGATCCAGTACTGCATCGTGGTGCTCTGTGGATGGTTGTGACTACTTCTCTGACTGTCATGGCATCGCTGTACAGATGTCGATGTATGGGCGAGAAGGCCAGCGTACAAAGGAAAAGAAGATCTTGAGAGCAGGAACAGCTGTCAAAGTTAAGTGTCTGCGGAAGGGTTTGAGGGGCAGAAGAATTTGTGCTGTTGAGGCTTCTTGTTTAGGGGTGGGAGTCCTCTAAAGTATTTGTGTTTTAATGGGCACGTGAGGAGTGGGCGGTAGCTTGTATAGAGGGAGTGTGAGGTTTCCCCTGAGGGAGGGTTGATTGCTGGGAGAGTGACCTGTGTAAATAAAAATAAAATAAATAAAAAAAAAAATAAACTAGAGATGCTCCGTTCTCAGTTCTTCTCTCAACCACAATGGTGGTTTTGCATGACTGGTCACTACTTCATCCTTTGTCCATCTTATACGTGGTTGTGGTTTCACAAGGAGAATGTGAGCATCCTAGTTAGCGATGGTCCCCTCTGTGGTGAGCATGTGGGCGGGGGCAACAATATGTGGATGAGTGTTTTGGGGTGGGGAGGTGCTTCTCTGAGGGGTGTGTGTGTAATGGATAGTAGGTGTTCCTTCTGTTTAGTATGCAGATGAGGTCATTTTTTCATGTTGTGGATGTTAGGGTTGATGGGTTGTTATGTGACTAGATTTGTTTGTACTTGCAGATGCATCTGGATCAGATACTGTGTTGTGTCATTCTGTGGAGGGTCCCGACTACTGCTCTTTGACTGTCATGGCATTGCTGTATGGCTGTTGACATCCGGGTGAGAAGTCTAGTGTACAAAAGAAAAGAAGATCTTGGGAGTGGCTGTCAAAGTTAAGTATCTGCTGAAGGGTATGATGGTGAGAAGTCTTTGTATTGTGGAGGCTTATTATTTAGGGGTGGGAGTCTGGTAAACTCTGCCTGTTCCTTGTGGGCACAAGAGGGAGCTCATTGTATGGAGGGAGTATGTATGTTTTCCTTGGAGGAAGGTTGATTGGTGGGAGAGTGACCTATCTAACTAGAGATGCTCAATTCTCAGTTCTTCTGTCACACAGCACTGGGTTTGCATGATGGGTCACTGCTTTGTCCTTCTTTTCTCCTCTATTGAATGTTGGCTTTCTGAGGGGGATGTGAGCGTCCCAGTTAGCGATGGTCTCCTGTGCTGGAGGGAACGTGGGAGGGCCTCCAGTTTGTGGATGTCAATGTTGGGGTGGGGGGGCTTCTCTGAGGGGAGGGGGTAGAGTGTAGTAGACGTTCAGTCTCTTTAGGAAGCAGTACGCTCGTGAGGTGATCTTTCATATTGCATAGTTGGGAGCTTTATGAATAGGTTTGCAGTCAAGCTTGTTTTTATTTTCAGATGCATCTGGTACTGCACTGCGTTGTTCCGTGGAGGGTTGTGGGAGTGGCTGTCAAAGTTAAGTATCTGTGAAGGGTTTGATGGTGAGAAATATTTGTGCTGTTGAGGCTTCTTGTTTGGGGATGGAGTCCTCTAAAATGTGTCCATTCTTAATGGACATGTGGTGGGTGGGAGGTGGTGGTTGTTGTATGGAGGGAGCTTGAGTTTCGCCTGAGGGAAGGTTGATTGACGGTAGAGTGACCTGTCTGTAACTAGAGATGCTCCATTCTCCCTTCTCTCACGCACAGCACTGGGTTTCCATGTTGGGTCACCTTTGTCCTTCTTTTCTGTTTTGCTGGGTGTTGGTTTTCCGAGGAGGATGTGAGCATCCTAGTTAATGATGGACCCCTGTGGTGTAGGGAAAGGGGGAGGGCCATCAGTATGTGGATGAGAGTGTTTGGAGGTCTGGGGGGCTTCTCTGGGGGGGGGGGTTAGAGTGTAGTAGATGTTCCTTCTCTTCAGGAAGCAGTATGCAGGTGTGGTTATCTTTCATATCCTGTAGTTGGGTGCTTTGTGAGTAGGTATGCACTCAAAGTGTATTTGTGTTTGCAGATGCGTCCAGATCTGGTACCGTGTCGTGGTGTTCTGCGGAGTGTCATGACTACCTCTCTGGGACTGTCACGACATCACTGTATTCCTGCCAATGTATGGGAGTGAAGGCCCATATATAAGGGGAAGAAGATCTTAAGAGCTGATGTAGCTGTCTAAGTTAAGTATCTGCCAGAGGGTTTGATGGTCAGAAGAATGTGTGCTGTTGAGGAACCTTGTTTAGGGATTGGGGGGTCCTCTAAGAAACATCACAGTTTAGAGGACATGTGAGGGGTGGGTGGAAGTTCATTGTATGGCGGGAGCATGAATTTCCCTTGGAGGAAGGTGGATTGCTGGGAGAGTGCCCTTTCTATAACTAGAGATGCTCCGTTCGCAGTTCTTCTCTCTCACACAGCACTGGGGTTGCACGACAGGTCACCACTTCATCGTTTCTCCATCTTCTACACGGTTGTGGTTTTCCAAGGAGAATGTGAGCATCCTAGTTAGCGATGGGCTCCTGCTGTGGTGGGATATGGAGGGAGGGCAGCAAAATGTGCTTGAGAGTGTTTGGGGTGGGTGGGTGCATCTATGTGGGAAGCGTAATGGGTATTAAGTGTTTGTTTTGGTTAGTATGCAGGTGAGATGATGTAGTTGGGTGCTGTGTGAATAGGTGTGCAGTCACACTTTCTATGTATTTGTAGATGCATCCAGGTCTGGTATCCGTGTTGTGATATTCTATGGAGTGTCGTGACTACTTCTCTCTGACTGTCACGACATCGCGGAGAAGAAGATCTTAAGAGCGGGAGTAGCCGTCTAAGTTAAGTATCTGCCGAAGGCTTTGATGGTCAGAAGAATGTGTGTTTGAGGCTCCTTGTTCAGAGGTGGAAGTCCTCTAAACTGTGTCGTTTGTTAATGGGCATGTGAGGGGTGGGTGGAAGCTCGTTGTATGGAGGGAGCATGAATTTCCCCTGAGGGAGGGCTAATTGTTGGGACAGTGCCCTCTCTATAACTAGAGATGCTCCGTTCTCAGTTCTTCTCTCTTGCACAGCACTGGGTTGGCATCACTGGTCTCTGCTTTAGTCTTGTGTTCTCCTGTACATGGTTGTGGTTTTCTAAGGAGGATGTGAGCATTCTAGTTAGCGATGGGCCGCCGTGGTGTAGGAAAACGGGGAGGGGCAATTGGTATGTAGTAGCGTGGCCATTTTCCATGTGGATGAGTGTTTTGGGGTGGGGTTCTATGAGGGGGTGTATGTAATGTGTAGTAGGTGTTCTCTCTCAGTATGTAGGTGAGGTCATCTTTCATATTGTGGTTTTGGGAGTTTTGTGATTAGTTTATAACTGACATTTGCAGTCAAGCTCTGTTTTTATTTGCAGATGTGTCCAGATTTGATATTGAGTGCTCCATGAAATGAGATTAATGTGACTACTTCTCTTTGACTATCACGGCATTGCTGTATGGATGCCAATGTATGGGAGCGAAGGCTCATGTACCAAGGGAAAGAAGATTTTGAGAGCGACTGTCTAAGTTAAGTATCTGCCAAAGGGTTTGACGGTCAGAAGTGTTTGTGCTGTTGAGACTCCTTGTTTAGGTGCAGGAGTCCTCTAAACTCTACCCTTTCTTAATGGGCATGTGAGGGAGCTCCTTGTATGGAGAGAGCACAAATGTCCCCTGGAGAAATGTTGATTGCTGGGAGAGTGACTTGTCTGTAACTAGACATACTCCGTTCTTCTCTTACACAGAACTGGTTTTTCATGAGAGGTCACTGCTTAATCCTCCTTTTCTCCTCTGCTGGGTGTTGGTTTGCTGAAGAGGATGTGAGCATCTTAGTTAATGATGGGCCCTAGTGGAGGAAAAGTGGGAGGGCCGCCAGTATGTGCATGAGAGTGTTTGGGGTGGGTGGATGCTTCTCTGCGGGGGCCTGAGACTGTAGTAGATCTTCCTTCTCAGGAAGCAGTATGCAGGTGAGGTCATCTTTCATATCATGTAGTTGGGATCCTTGTGAGTAAGTTTTCAGTCAAGCTTTGTTTTTATTTGCAGATTCCTCTGGATCCAATACCGAGTAGTCTCCTTCTGTGGAGGGTTGTGACTACTTCTTTTGACCGTCACAGCATTGTCATATGGATGCCGACATATGAGAGTGAAGGTCTACGTACAAAGGGGAAGAAGATCTCGAGAGCAGGAGCGGCCGTCAAAGTTAAGTATCTGCTGAAGGGTTTGATGGTCAGAAGTATTTGTGCTGTTGAGGCTCCTTGTTTACGGACGGGAGTTCTCTAAGTTCTGTTTATTCTTAATGGACATGTGAGGGGGCTCATTGTACAGATGGAGAGCATGTTTTCCCTGGAGGAAGGTTGATTGCTGGGAGAGTGACCTGTCTGTAACTAGAGATGCTCTGTTCTCAGTTCTTCTCTCTTACACAGCACTGGGTTGGCATCACTGGTCTCCACTTTAGTCTTGTGTTCTCCTGTACATGGTTGTGGTTTTCTAAGGAGGATGTGAGCATCCTAGTTAGCAATAGGTCTCCGTGGTGTAGGAAAACTGGGAGGGCCAATCGGTATGTAGTAGCGTAGCCATTTTCCATGTGGATGAGAGTGTTTGGGGTGGGGTTCTGTGAGGGGGTGTGTGTAATGTGTAGTAGGTGTTCCCTCTCAGTATGTAGGTGAGGTCATCTTTCATATTGTGGTTTTGGGAGTTTTGTGATTAGTTTATAACTGAGGGTTGCAGTCAAGCTTTGTTTTACTTTGCAGATGTGTGAGAATCTGGTACCGAGTAGTCTCATTCCATAGAGGGTCGTGACTACTTTTCGTTGACAGTTACTGCATTGTCATATGGATGCTGATGTATATGAGAGCAAAGGCCCACATACAAAGGGAAAAAAGATCTTCGGAGCAGCTGTCAAAGTTACGTAATGCCAAAAGGTTTGGTCAGCAGTATTTGTGCTGTTGAGGCTTCTTGTTTAGGGACAGGAGTCTAAACTCAAAACTCTGCCTGTTCTTAATGGGCAAGTGAGGGGTGGGTGGAAGCTGGTTGTACAGAGTGAGCGTGAGTTTCCACTGAGGGAAGGTTGATTGCTGGGAGAGTGACCTGTCTGTAGCTAGAGATGCTCCGTTCTCAGTTGTCCCTTCTTATACAGCACTGGGTTTGCATGACAGGTCACCACTTCATCCTTTGTCCATCTTCTACATGGTTTTGGTTTTCCAAAGAGAATGTGAGCATCCTAGTTACCAATGGGCCCGTGCTGTGGTGGGACATGCTGGGGGAAGCAATAATGGATGAGTGTTTGGGGTGGGTGCCCACTTCTCTGAGGCGGGGTGTAATGGGTAGTAGCATGTTTAGTATGCAAGTGTGGTCATCTTTCATGTTGTGTAGTTGGGTGCTTTGTCAGTAGGTTTGCAGTGAAGCTTTGTTTGTATTTGCAGATGCATCTGGATCCAGTCCTGCATTGTGTCTTCCCATGGAGTGCTCGTGACTACTTTTCTTTGACAGTCACAGCATCTCGGTATGGATGTCGACGTATGGGAGAGAAGGCCAGTGTACAAAGGAAAAGAAGATCTTGAGAGCCGGAGCCAAAGCCGCTGTCAAAGTTAAGTATCTGCTGAAGGGTTTGATGGTCAGAAGTATTTTGTGCTGTTAAGCCTCCTTGTTTAGTTCTTTAAATTCTGTCTTTAAACTCTGCCCATTCTTAATGGGCATGTGAAGGTTGGATGGGAGCTCTTTGTACAGAGGGAGCCTGAGTTTCCCCTGACAGAAGGTTGATTGCTGGGAGAGTGACCTGTCTGTAACTAGAGATGCTCCGTTCTCAGTTTGTCTTCTTACCTAGCACTGGGTTTGCATGACACGTCACCACTTCTTCCTTTGTCCCTCTTCCATTGGTTGTCGTTTTCTGAGGAGAATGTGAGCATCCTAGTTAGTGATGGGCTTGTGCAGTGGTGGGACATGTAGGAGGAAGCAATAATGGATGAGTGTTTGGGGTGGGTGGGTGCTTCTCTGAGGAAGGGCGTAAGGGGTAGTAGCATGTTTTGTATGCAGGTGAGGTCTTCTTTCATGTTGTGTAGTTGGGCGCTTTCTGAGTAGCGTGGCAGTGAAGCTTTGTTTGTATTTGCAGATGCATCCTGGTCTGGTACTGTTGCGTTGTTTTGGTCTTCACGGCATCGCTGTGTGGATGTTGAGGCATGGGTGAGAAGGTCCGTGTGCAAAGGAAAAGAAGATCTTGAGACTGGGAACATCTGTCAAAGTGAAGTATCTGCCGAAGGGTTTGATGATCAGAAGTATTTGTGCTGTTGAGGTTTCTTGTTTGGGATGGTAGTCCTCTAAACATTGACCATTCTTAATAGGAACTTGAGGGTTAGGTGGGAGCTTGTTGTAAGGCCGTAGCATGAGTTTCCTCTGAGGGAAGGTTGATTGCTGGGAGAGTGACCTGTCTATAACTAGAGATGCTCCGTTCTCTGTTCTTCTGTCACACCCAACACTGGTTTTGCATGATGGGTCACCGCTTCATCCTTCTTTTCTCCTGTACTGGGTGTTGGTTTTCCAAGGAGGATGTGAGCATCCGAGTTAGCGATGGGCCCCTGTGGTGGAGGGAAATGGGGAGGACCACCAGTATGTGGATGACTGTGTTTGGGGTGTGTGGGGCTTCTCTGAGGGGGTGTAGAATGTAATAGATGTTCCTTCTCTTCAGGAAGCCATATGCAGGTGAGGTCATCTTTCACAGCATGTAGTTGAGAGCTTTGTGAGGTCGGTTTGCAGTCAATTTTGTTTTTATTTGCAAATGCGTCCAGATCCAATTTGGCAAAGAACCAGTGAAGTTGAAGTATGACTGCGGGGGATATGAAGTACTTGTTTCCCAAAATGGAAGTTGATTTGAGATTAGGTTTGCAGGTTAAATATGGTTATCGATCGTGTTTTGGTGGTGGGCTGTTCTGTGTCAAGATGGCAGCTGTTTCACTGGGTACATGTCAAGTGTGTGTGTGTGTGTGTGTGTGTGTGTGTGTGTTTTTTAGATGTTAAGTATTTGTTCTACAGCTGTTGAATGTGTGACTTTCTTTTTTCTTTCTCCTAGGAAGCTATTTCCATTCATGTAGTTGGAAGGCATCACACGAGCTGATTTCAATGGAACTCATACTGCCTGCGTCCTGGCCACGGGCCCAGGGGGCTCTGCCTTTAATATATAAGAAGCTTCACTTAAAATTAAATTAAAAGTAAATATGTTTTAAAAATGTTTAACTAAACTATTGTACATAAAGACTTATAGAAAGAGACCTTCTAAAAACATTAATATAAGTTTTGAGTGGCAGTAATACATTTTAGAGTGAATAAATGAAGATTCTGCACCCCTCTTCTGAAAGGTTGCCAACCCCTGTCCTAGGGTGTATATACCTCCCATCTGCCACTCTGCTGCTCCTCTCTGGCTCTGCTGTATCACAACACCCAGTGTCACTGTGGCTCCTTAAGGAAATGCTCTGTGTAATTTATACTAAGTGGCCAGCTACTGTCACTGTTGCTCCATGAGGGAACTGCTTTGTGCATTAGCCTGGTAACTGATATCACTGTTGCTCCATGAGATAAATGATCACTGAGTCTCTGTTCATAGAGGGGGGTGGGGGGATTACAGTTACAATGTGTCCGTTTTTTCCTAGACATGTCCGGCATTTGGGGGTTTAAAGTGCTGTCCGGGACGACTTTTTAAATAGTTGCAAATGGCCGTGATTTTTTTCTCTATCCTGGTGAGTTTGGGGAATCCAGTAGTTTTAAAGTTAATAGGTCTGGCAAGCTGGATGTTTAAATGTTATGTTAACAAAAAGTGTTAAAGAGCCATTCAAATAGTAATGAAGCTATTTAACAGGCATTTGCCAACCCCAAGGTATATATTGTCAGTTTCTGAATTTACTGACAAACAGTTGTGCATTACTGTAATATTTACTCAGAACCTATCAGTCTACAGCAGGGGTGGGCAAAGCTTTTGGCCCGAGGGCCACATGGGGGCTCAAAATTCTGTGGAGGGCCAGGTAGGGAAGGCTGTGCCTCCCTGAAGAGCCTGGCCCCCACCCACTTCCCACCCCTGACTGGCCCCTTCAGAAACCAGACCCATCCAACCCCCCCAACCCCTTGCCCCTTGATTGTCCTTTCCGGAGACCCCCCTACTGTGCCCCCACCCCCCAGAACCTACCCCCATCTAGACCCCCCCCCTGCTCTTTTTTCCCTGACCGACCCCTCCCTAGACCCCTGCCCCTAACCACCCCCACCCCACCAACTAAGCCCCCCCCATCCCTATTGCTTACCTTGTTTAGTGGACACTCCAGCTGGCGCGGGGCCCATAGCTGGTCACACTTTGCCGGGCACCCTGCCTGGGGGCACAGGGCCCCACGGCTCTCAGCGCTCCGGGGGGGGGGGGGGTGTCTTGCGGCTCACAGTGCTCCACCTTGGGGGCCCTGCGGCGAGTGGCACTCTGCCCTGGCTGGGAGGGGGGGTGTCCCCGGGTCCCTGGGAGTGGTGCTCTGCCCGGCGCCCTGGTGTAGGGTCCCTGCAGTGAGCGGCGCTCCGCCCGGGGACCCTGTGGTGATTGGGCACTTTGCCTAGCGCCCCAGTGCAGGGCCCCGCTGGGGAGCCACACTGCATTCAGCCTGGTCCCCCCAGCCCGGGGCTGTGCTCTGCTCAGTTTGCCCCCCAGCCCAGGCCCTCATGGGCGAGCCACGCTCGGCCTGTCCCCAAAGCGCGGGGTTCCGCAGCTCCCTGTGCTCGGCTGGCCCGGTAACGCGGGGCCATGCACCACCTGGCACTCCGTCTGGGGAGCACAGGATCACCAGCACCATGCCCCCGTGGGCTGGATAGAAATGGCTGGCAGGCCACATGTGGCCCACAGGCCTCAGTTTGCCCAAGGTCTACAGGGCCTTAGTTTAACATTTGCTTTAAAAATATTTAATTAGTGGGTTGGTGAAGATTATAAAATCACATCTCTAAAAAAAATCCTTATGCATCTAAAAAGGTCTGCAATCTTTGTTTGAACATTGAAGCATTTAAGGCTATAGTTTGTAAAATAAATCTTCCAAAAGACCACCCTTATCTAAAATACACATTTTAATTACTATAGTTAAAAAAAAAAAAACTTGCTTCCACAGTCTTCCTGTCCTTTCTGTCCATCCCTTTCTTCTTCCAGATAGCAGTAAAGAAGGGAAAACTCTATTTGTCCAGCTATCTGATAAAACTAGTTTTAAGAGAACCTCCAGCAAAATCAGTACTGTAGTAAGATATAAAAGCCTAAATCTCTATGAAATGTTACCAGCTTTGGAAACATTTTTTTAAACATGTCTATTGTCATACAGATCACATAAAGTAAATTAGTGTTCCCTTTTTCTAAAAGCAATAAACATTTTTTATGAACACACTAAACCTCTGTGAGTGATTGATTTAAAACCTGTTTTTTGGGGGAGGGGGTGTTCTGAGTCCAAGAGGGGCAGTTAGGGTGGGGGGGAATCTCAGGAGGGGGCAGTCAGGGCAAGGAGCATGGGGGTTGGGGATTCTGAGGGGGGCAGGAAGTGGGAGGGAGAAGATAGGGGCAGGCTGTTTGGGGAGGGAAGCCAATATCCATTCTCCCCGCCCCCCCCCCCCCGTGTCCTTTTTTTTAAATGTTGAAATATGGTAATGTTTGTGTGTTCTGATAATTGTCCCCCCTCCTGAAAAATTGTGTGTCCTGAATACTGTCCCCTCTGAACTCAAGGGATGTGTCATGAAGACTGTCCTCTCCAGAAACAAGGGAGGGTGCCGCTGCAACCATGAGATGTTGTGTGAATACTGTTCCCTGAAGAATCATGGTGTGTCATGAATACTACCCCCGCTGGAGACAAGGGGTGTGTCATGAATACCGTTCCCTTCAGAAACAAGGGAGTGTGTCATGAATTGTAGGCCCCCTGAAAACAAGATGTGTTGTCTGAATACTGTCCCTTGGCAGAAACATGGTGTGTTCTAAAT
Organism: Sternotherus odoratus; assembly: GCA_032164245.1. Taxonomy (NCBI): domain Eukaryota; kingdom Metazoa; phylum Chordata; order Testudines; family Kinosternidae; genus Sternotherus; species Sternotherus odoratus. The sequence continues at coordinate 64,090,876 of JAVMKO010000011.1, forward strand.
ACTGTCCCCTCTGGAAACAAAAGATGTGTTCTGAATAGTGTCCCCTCTGCGACCAAGAGCTGGGGTTGAATAGTGTCCCCTCCAAGAAGACGGGGTGTATAATTAATAGTGCTCCTACTGCGAACAGGGGATGTGTCCTGATTACTGTCCCTTGTGGCACCAAGCGATGGTTTATGAAAACAGTGTCCTCTGGAAAAGAGGGTGTGTCCTAAATACTAACACACTCCTTGCTGGGAGGGGGATATCAGTAATGCTCCCCTGGGAACAAGGGTGTGTACTGAATAGTGTCCTGAGTGTGAACAAGAAGTGAGTCTTGAAAATTATCCTCTCTGGAAAAGAGTGGTGTCACAAATAATGTCCTTCCAGAGAAACAAGGGCTGTTTATCAATAATACTTCTCCTGGAGCATGAGGTGTGTCACAAATATTATCCCCAGTAGCGAGGAGAGAGGTATTCTGATTACAGACCCCTCTGGGAACAAGAGGCATTGGCTGAATACTGTTCCCTCCCTCCCCCGAAACATGGTGTGTCATTAATATTGTCCCTCCTGGAAACAAGCAGTGTGTTTAAACCCTGTCCCCTCCAGACAAACAGGGTGTTTCATCAATAGTACTCCTCCTGACACTTAATTGTAGTCCCCCTGGAAACAAGTGGTGTGTCCTGAATACTATTCCCCCCCCCCCAAAAAAAAACCAAGAGGTGTGTTCTCACGAGTACTCCTCCTAGGACCAAGGCGGGGGGGGGGGGTGTCCCAAATACTGTACGCATCTACAGCCGAAGGAGGGCCCTGGCCAGTGATCTGAAGTGGTTGGGGAGTGGCTTTCACTGCCAGAGGCCCCATTCAAGCAGCTGAATCTGGCCAGCAGACCTGTAAGCGGTGCTGCACACTGCATGGGGGGGAATTCAAGGCATCTCTATATATAAAAGTCAAATGGTGTATGCATGCGTGCGTGTATGTACGTACACTTACTCCTTCCACACCGTTTGAGCTGGAAACTTGAAATTTGGTAGAGTTATAGGTTTTAGGGTCCTAATCAGGGTAAGAGTTGAAAAATTTTCAAATCTCACCTCTGACGCCCCCCAGGGGTGAAATTATTTAAAGGCCAATCACATCAGCTGGGCAGCTGCTGTTCTCTGTGACATAGCTATGATGTCATAATACCCCCTCCAACGGACCCTGCATTCGCTCAGCTCTCTGCCCCCTCCCTCCAACGGACCCCGCACTCGCTCAGCTCTCTGCCCCCTCCCCACCTCCGATGGACCCGAGTTGGGTTTGGTCGGAGGGTAAGTGAGGTAGGGGTGTCGGGTTTGGTCAGGGGGTGAGGTGGGCATGTCGGGTTAGACCGGGGGCTAAGTGAGCCGGGGGTGTCGGGTTTGGTCTGGGGGGGTGGGAAGGTGTCGGGGTGGGTGAGGGGTGAGGTGTGGGTGTTGGGGTTGGTCAGGGGATGTTGGGTTTGGTTGGGGGGGTGAGGAGGAGGGTCGGGGTTGGTCGAGGGGTAGGTGAGGTGTGGGTGTTGGGTTTGTGGTGGTAGGTAGGGGTGTCGGGTTTGGTTGGGAGGGGGGAAGTGCGGTGGGTGTGTCAGGTTTGGTCTACGGGGGTGAGGTGTTGGGGTTGGTGGGGGGGTGACGTGGGGGTGTTGGGTTTGGGTGGGGGGGGTGAAAATGTGAGTTGGGGTTGGTCGAGGGGTAAGTGAGGTGGGGGTGTTGGGTTTGGTCGGGGGTGTGTGAGGTGGGGGTGTCAGGTTTGCTCTCTGCCCCCTCCCCGCTCCAACGGACCCCACACTCGCTCAACTCTCTGCCCCCTCCCCACCTCCAACGGACCCGAGCAATGCTGGGTATTTTCGCTAGTTTTATATATTTACAAATTCCCCCATGCTATTTTTAATCCAAAAAGCCAGACATGTCTGAGAGAATATGGACGAATGGGTACAGAAGATGTATCCTGATTACTGTCCTGCTGAGAAAGAAGGGTGTTTCTTGCTCTTATGGCTTGTAGAAAGTAATATTAGAAGCAATAGGACCATGGCTCCCTGGTGCCCTCTGTTCGCGTGCACCTACTCTTTCCCCCTCCCCACACTTGGAGCAGCCCCCTGGTAAAGCTGGTCCTGGGAACCTCTTGTCTGTTGCACAGGGGGCAGGGACTACTGTTGGGGGTGTCACAAGCCCCCTGTCTTTGCACATGGTTTCTGCTGAGCTGGGGTGGGGTGACAGGAGTCTGTGATGTTGTGTCTGGGTCATGAGTGGGAGATGCTGAGTGTGCTGCTGGACTGAACAGCCTCTAGATTAAAGTGAGAGTGTGCTGTCTCTCACTCACCGAACACACATAAAATTGCACATAATTTTAAAATTGCACCGAACACACATAACATTGCAGAGACTATGTGTGCATGGTTCATTTAAAAGTTTAAGGATTAGAGTTCTGTTAGTTAATTTTTTTCTGTGGTCTGTGCAGCTCATAAATTTAATTCTTTTAGTAGTAAAATTAAGTAGAAATTAGTTATAAAATGACTAACCTGTCCTGGCTGGCATAATTGTCATTCATTATTTAACATAACAATGACAAAGCACAATATGATAATAAAAGTCAGACAATCAAATAATAGTATCGTGCTAGAAAATTAAATTCTGCTTCTAGCTGAAGGTTGCTTATTTTCAAATTGTCTTTTTAGTGATATTTGTAAAATAACTTACTTAACATTTGTTTGAAAATAAATATGGTTCCATGTATGATACAAATAGCCATGATGGAATCAAATGTTAGTGAGTCATGTACATGATTTTGATTGGTAACCATAAATGCAAAAATATTTAGAAAAATTAATTTCCTTACATAATAAAAGAGAAAACAACACATTAATCATGTTTGTTTGTTTATTTTAGTGAATGTTTTTGTACTGCACTAAAAATGCATTTACTTCATTTTGACTACCTAATGGCAGTAACATAGTGTGTGTTAAGTAAACTCTGCTTATTTTTTTCAGTTTAGTACAGATATATACAAAGATAGAGTACAAAATATCAAACTTGTGTTTCTGATATCTGTGTTAACGCTCCAGAACTGACACCTTCAAGCCTGGGAGGGGGAAATGGCTCGCTGAATTAGCTCCTGACTCTTCTAAACTTACATATATATACAAATTCCAATTAAAGCCACATTTTAAATTTATGTTTTTTTAAATATAAGAATTAGGATTTAGCTGACAGGAATACTGTATCCAAGTTATTATGTGCAATAAACCTGGCATTTTGAGATCCTCAAATAGGCCCCTGGACTCATGCTTAAAATTGCCTTCCCCCGAAATATGAAATGTTGCCTCTGGCGAGCCATGAGCGGCCAGAGGGCTGTGAGCTCTGGCAAGATACAGTCCCCTGTGTGACAGCATGAAGTCCCCCTTGAGCTGCATGCTGCGTGCCCGGCACCAGAAGCTGCAGCAGCAGCAGTGGCGTAAGGGTGGCAATACTCTATGCAACCCTTATGGCTGTGATGCTGCAGGGGGTGTTGGTGTTGTTGCCTTAAGAGCTTGGTGCGAACCCCTGGCTGCCTATACAATGATTAGTGTGTGCTGGGGCTGAGCTCTGTGACCTTTGTCTATGTAAATTAAACACTTGGAGGAGGCAGTGGGGTGTGCAGGTGATGGAGGTGGGGGGGGGTAGTCTGGGGGAAAGTATAAATTTGCACAGGTTGCGATTTGCCCTAAAGTTGGTCATGGGGATGGTGCAGTATCTCTGGACTGTGGCAGCTGCCTGGGCAGCGTGACAGGGAGTGACACTGCCCTCCATTTTGAGTGTGAGGCTGTAGATATGCCCTCAACCACCAGTGAAGTAATCTTTACATTCCTGCAGCGCACCCCCCAAATACCCTCTCACAGTACAAAGACAACCCTCAGCACCGTTGAGGTATCTCTTTCAGCAGCCTCCAACTGCACCTACTGTGGATTCCCGTCTTCTGTCTAGGTAGCATTTCCTTTTTAGGAACCTCAAATAGCGTAATTACCTGTTGATAGCATTTGAGTCTTCTGAAATTTTGCATTGTAAGACCAGGCTGATTAATACATCAAGAGAACAGTGCTTGCTGCTGCTAAAGTAGAAATGAACTAAAGGGTTTCTGGGTCACTGGAGTCTGTCTTTATAGCTGCCTTTGGCTTCCAAGGCATGCTGGAAATGGAGGCGGAGCTTAGGCAGTATATAAGCTGGGCTCTTGTCAGAGGAAGTCATTCAGCTTTGTGGTGCTGCAAAGAGATGTGCATAGGCACTTGTATGGGTGTTTAGAGTCATGGTGAGTATTGATATGAGGTAACAATGATATATTTGTGGTTAATATACTGTTTATTCTTTCCTTCTTTCTGTATAATATCTTTTCTTTCATTTCAGGCTGTTCAGAGTGTGTTTGATTTATGTGTTACTAGTGAAAACACCCGGTGTTGTTTGGGTTAGTTGGAGGTGGGGAGGGGGCAGACAGCTGAGTGAGTGCGGGGTCTGTTGGATGGGGGAGAGAGCAAACCTGACACCCCCACCTCACCCCCCTGACCAAACCTGACACACCCACCTCACTTTCCCCCCAATCAAACCCGACATCCCTACCTACCACCACAAACAATCCGACACCCCTACCTTACTTACCCCCCACCAAAACCCAACACCCCCACCTTACCCCCCCACCAAACCCAACACCCCCCACCTTACCCCCCACCAAAACCCAACACCCCCACCTTACCCCCCCCACCAAACCCAACACCCCCTGACCAACCCCCACCCCTCACCCCTCACCCCCCCGCCACCTCCCCCCCGACCAAACCCGACACCCCCGGCTCACTTACCCCACTGACCAACCCCGACACCCCCTGACCAACCCCCACCCACCCAGACACCTTCCCACCCCCCCAGACCAACGCGACACACCCCCGGCTCACTTACCCCCCCCGACCAACCCAAAACCCCACCCTCACCCCCTGACCGACCAAACCCAACTTGGGTCCGTCGCAGGTGGGGAGGGGGCACAGAGCTGAGGAATCTGGGGTCCATCGCAGGTGGGGAGGGGGCACAGAGCTGAGGGAATCCGGGGTCTGTTGCTGGTGGGGAGGGGGCACAGGGTCTGAGGGGATTCCGGGGTCCGTCGCAGGTTGGGAGGGGGCACAGGGCCTGAGGGAATCCGGGTCCGTGCAGGTGGGGAGGGGCACAGAGCTGAGGGATTCCAGGGTCCGTTGCAGGTGGGGAGGGGGCACAGAGCTGAGGGATTCCGAGGTTCCATTGGAGGGGGCAGAGAGCTGAGGATTCCGGGGTTCCGTTAGAGGAGGGAGGGGCAGAGAGCTGAGCGAGTGTGGTGTCTGTTGGGAGGGTTTATGACATCAGAACTATGTCACAGAGAACAGCAGCTGCCCAGCTGATGTGATTGGCCTTTAAAGACTTTCACCCCTGAGGGGCGTCAGGGTGAGATTTGAAAAATTTTCAACCCTACGACCATTTGGACCCCAAGACCTCTAACTGTACCAAATTTCAAGTCTGTAGCCTCAAACTGTGTGGAAGGAGTAAGCTTACATACATACACCATTTGACTTATGCTAGTATATATATATATATATAATAATATATAAGTGCCCGGCGTTGCTTGGGTCAGTTGGAGGTGGGGAGGGGGCAGACAGTTGACACCCCCTGACCAGCCCCAACACCCACCCCTCACCCACCCCGACACCTTCCCACCCCCCCAGACCAAACCCGACACCCCCTGGCTCACTTACCCCCCGGACTGAACCCGACCCCCCCACCTCACCCCCCCACCAATCGCAAACACCCCAGACCAAACCCGACACCCCCGGCTCACTTACCCCCCAACCAAACCCGGACACCCCCACCTCACCCCTCCAAGCCAACCCGACACCCCCACCTCACCCCCTACCAACTGCAACACCCTTGACCAACCCCAACACCCACACCCCACCCCGACACCTTCCCACCCCCCCCAGACCAAACCCGACACCCCCCTGGCTCACTTACCCCCTGACCGAACCTGACACCCCCACCTCATTCCCCCCCTGACCAACCCCAACACCCCCTGACCAACCCAACACCCACAGCTCACCCCTCACCCACCCCGACAACTTCCACCCCCCCGACCAAACCCAACACCCCCCCGGCTCACGGTGCACTGTGTAGCACACAGATTATTAAATACACTGTTCGGTTGGTGGGTGAGGTGGGGGTGTCGGGTTTGCTCAGGGGGTGAGGTGGGGGTTTCGGGTTCGGTCGGGGGTAAGTGAGCCGGGGGTGTCGGGTTCGGTCTGGGGGTGTTGCGATTTGTGGGGGGGGTGAGGTGGGGGTGTCGGGTTCGGTTGGGGGGGGGTAAGTGAGCCGGGGGGGTGTTGGGTTTGGTCTGGGGGTGTTGCGATTGGTGGGGGGGTGAGGTAGGGGTGTCGGTTTGGTCAGGGGGTAAGTGAGCCGGGGGTGGTGTGTCGGGTTTGGTCTGGGCACCCACCCTGACACCTTCCCCCCCCCCCGACCAAACCCAACACCCACCCCGACACCTTCCCACCCACCCCGACACCTTCCACCCCCCCAGACCAACCCCAACACCCCCTGGCTCACTTACCCCTCAACAAACCCGACACCCTGACCTGACCCCCCCCCCAAGCAAACCCGACACCCCCACCTCACCCCCTGACCGAACCCAACACCCCCACCTCACTACCGTCCCACCAAACCCAACTCGGATCCGTCGCGGGGGGGGGGGGGGGCAGAGCTCAGGGATTCCGCGGCCCTTCGTGGGTGGGGGGGGCACAGAGCTGATGGATTCCGGGTTCCATTGGGAGGGGGGAGGGGCAGGAACTGAGGATCTCCGGGGTTCGTTGGAGGAGGGAGGGGTGAGCTGAGTGAGTGAGGTGTCTGTTGGAGGGGGTATTATATCATCATCACCACCACCTAACCGCCCACCTGATGTGATTGGCCCTGAAAGACTTTCACCCTTGGGGATTGTCAGAGGTGAGATCCGAAAATTTTTCAACCCTTACCAGCATCTAGACCCCAAGACCCCTAACTGTACCAAATTCAAGTCTCTGGCTCAAACAGTGCGGGAGGCGTTCACAGTCATACATACATACATACATCACTTGACTTTTTATATATATACTAGCATAAGTGCCCGGCGCTGCTCGGGTCAGTCGGGAGTGGGGAGGTGGCAGACAGCTGACACCCCCTGACCAACCCCAACACCCACCCCTCACCCCTCACCCACCCCGACACCTTCCCACCCCCCCAAGCAAACCCAACACCCCCACCTCACCCCCCCGACCAACCCGACACCCCCACCTCACTTACCGTCCCACCAAACCCAACTCAGATCCGTCGCAGGCGGGGAGGGGGCCCAGAGCCGAGGGATTCCGGGGACCTTCGCAGGTGGGGGGCGGCACAGAGCTGATGGATTCTGGGTTCCGTTTGGAGGGGGGAGGGGCAGAGAACTGAGGATCTCCGGGGTTCCGTTTGGAGGGGGGAGGGGCAGTGAGCTGAGTGTCTCCGGGGTTTTGCTGGAGGAGGGAGGGGCAGTGAGCTGAGTGATCTCCGGGGTTCTGTTGGAGGAGGGAGGGGCAGTGAGCTGAGTGATCTCCGGGTTCCGTTGGGAGGGGGGAGGGGCAGTGAGCTGAGTGATCTCCGGGGTTCCGTTGGAGGAGGGAGGGGCAGTGAGCTGAGTGATCTCCGGGGTTCCATTGGGAGGGGGAGGGGCAGTGAGCTGAGTGATCTCCGGGGTTCTGTTGGAGGAGGGAGGGGCAGTGAGCTGAGTGATCTCCGGGGTTCCATTGGGAGGGGGGAGGGGCAGAGAACTGAGGGATCTCTGGGGTTCCGTTGGAGGAGGGAGGGGTGAGCTGAGCGAGTGAGGTGTCTGTTGGAGGGGGGTATTATGACATCATCACCACCTAACCGCCCAGCCCGATGTGATTGGCCCTGAAGAACTTTCACCCCTGGGGGGCGTCAGAGGTGAGATCTGAAAATTTTCGACCCTTACCAGCATCTAGACCCCCAAGACCCCTCACTGTACCAAATTCAAGTCTCTGGCTCAAACGGTGCGGGAGGACTTCGCAGTCATACGTACATACATACATACACCACTTGACTTTATATATATAGATAGATATCATTAGTATTTTCATTGGGAGTGAGACCCTGGGGATAGCTTCTGTCAAACACACATATTTAGTACTGATAGCATGTCCATGGTGTTGGATGTTGTAGAAGCATAGCAATTTTCTGTTTGGGTTACGTGGGGACTGGTCTGAGGAAACTAATATTTAGTAAGCGTTTCATCTCTTAACCTCATCTGTATGCCCCTTTTGTATTTTTGCTTTTCAATTGTCTGGAGCCCCCTGAGTAGGGTTAATAAACCATGTTTACAGTCAAACTTTCTTTGTATCTGCAGCTGTGTCCAGATCCGGTACTGAGTTGCACTGTGACCTGAGGTTGTGAATATTTTCCTTCTCTGTCACACCATCGCTATATGTTTAGGAATAACTTCAACATCTGGGCATGAAGGCCTGTCTATCAAGGTGAAGAGGCTCTTGAGGGCAGCTCCTGTCCAATTTCGAAAGATAAGTATATGCCAAAGGGTTTGATGGTCAGAAGGATTTGTGATCTTGAGGCTCTTTCTTTACTTATGGAGTTCTCTAAATTCTACTCATTCTTAATGGGCACGTGAGGGGTGGATGGGAGCTCATTACTGGGGGGGAGTGCGCTTTATTTCCTGGAGAAGGTTGACTGCTGCAGAGTGACCTGTCTGTAACTAGAGATGCTCCGTTCTCAGTTCTTCTCTCTTACACACCACTTTTGCATCACTGGTCACCACTTCATTCTTGTGTTCTCCTCTACATGTTGTGGTTTTCTGAGGAGGATGTGCCAATTCTAGTTAGCGATGGGCCTCTGTGGTGTAGGAAAAGGGGAGGGCCATCAGTATGTATGAGGGCCATCAGTATGTATGAGGGCCATCAGTATTATGAGGGCCATCAGTATGTATGAGGGCCATCAGTTAGCCATTTTCCACGTGTATGAGAGCGTTTGGGGTGGGTAATGTGAGGGGTATGTAATGTGTAGTAGGCATTCCCTGTCAAGCAAGTCCTATGTAGGTTAGGTGAGTAGAGTGTATAACTGAGGTTTACAGTCAAGCTTCTTTTTTTTTTTTTTTTTTTACTTGCAGATGAGTCCAGGTCATGATGATGACTACTCTTTGACCGTCACCACATTGTTGTACACATGCCGATGGATGAAAGCGAAGGCCCACATATGAAGGCAAAGAAGATCTTGAGAGCGTGAATGGCTGTCAAAGTTAAGTATCTACTGGAGGGTTTGATGGGCCGAAGTATTTGTGCTGTTGAGCCTCTTGTTTAGGGGTGGGAGTCTTCTAAATTCTTCATGTTCTTAATAGGCTTTTGAAGCGTGGTTGGGAGCTTGTTGTACAGAGGAGTGTGTGTGTGTGTCCCTGAGGGAGGGCTAATTGCTGGGAGAGCAACCTGTCTGTAACTCGAGATGCTCCATTCTCCGTTCTTCTCTCACACACAGCACTGGGTTTGCACGACAGGTCACCACTGCATTCTTTGTCCATCTTCTATGTGGTTGTGGTTTTCCAAGGAGAATGTGAGCATCCTAGTTAGCGATGGTCCCCTGCTGTGGTGAGCATGTGGGCGGGGGCAGCAATATGTGGATGAGTGTTTTGGGGTGGGGAGTGCTTCTCTGAGGGGTGTGTGTATGGATAGTAGGTGTTCCTTCTGTTTAGTTTGCAGCTGAGGTCATTTTTCATGTTGTGGATATTAGGGTTGATGGGTTTTATTGTGAGTAGATTTGTTTGTACTTGCAGATGCATCTGGATCAGATACTGTGTTGTGTCATTCTGTGGAGGGTCCCCGACTACTGCTCTTTGACTGTCATGGCATTGCTGTATGGCTGTTGACATCCCGGGTGAGAAGTCTAGCGTACAAAAGAAAAGAAGATCTTGGGAGTGGCTGTCAAAGTTAAGTATCTGCTGAAGGGTATGATGGTGAGAAGTATTTGTATTGTGGAGGCTTATTGTTTAGGGGCGGGAGTCTGGTAAACTCTGCCTGTTCTTAGTGGGCACAAGAGGGGGCTCATTGTATGGAGGGAGTATGGATGTTTTCCTTGGAGGAAGGTTGATTGGTGGGAGAGTGACCTATCTAACTAGAGATGCTCCATTCTCAGTTCTTCTGTCACACAGCACTGGGTTTGCATGATGGGTCACTGCTTTGTCCTTCTTTTCTCCTCTATTGAATGTTGGCTTTCTGAGGGGGATGTGAGCATCCTAGTTAGCGATGGTCTCCTGTGCTGGAGGGAACGTGGGAGGGGCTTCAGTTTGTGGATGTCCATGTTGGGGTGGGGTTGGGCTTCTCTGAAGAAGGGGGTCGAGTGTAGTAGACGTTCAGTCTCTTTAGGAAGCAGTACGCTCGTGAGGAGATCTTTCCTATTGCATAGTTGGGAGCTTTATGAATAGGTTTGCAGTCAAGCTTGTTTTTATTTTTCAGATGCATCTGGGACTGCACTGCGTTGTTCCATGGAGGGTCGTGGGAGTGGCTGTCAAAGTTAAGTATCTGTGAAGGGTTTGATGGTGAGAAATATTTGTGCTGTTGAGGCTTCTTGTTTGGGAATGGAGTCCTCTAAAATGTATCCATTCTTAATGGGCATGTGGTGGGTGGGAGGTGGTGGTTGTTGTATGGAGGGAGCTTGAGGGTAGAGTGACCTGTGTGTAACTAGAGATGTTCCATTCTCCCTTCTCACGCACAGCACTGGGTTTCCATGTTGGATCACGTCTTTGTCCTTCTTTTCTCTTCTGCTGGGTGTTGGTTTTCTGAGGAGGATGTGAGCATTCTAGTTAATGATGGACCCTTGTGGTGTAGGGAAAGGGGGAGGGCCACCAGTATGTGGATGAGAGTGTCTGGGGGGTTTCTCTGGGGGGGGGGGGGTTAGTATGCAGGCGTGGTTCTTTCATATCATGTAGTTGGGTGCTTTGTGAGTAGCTATGCAGTCAAAGAGTATTTGTGTTTGCAGATGCGTCCAGATCTGGTCCTGTGTCGTGGTGTTCTGTGGAGTGTCATGACTACCTGTCTCTGACTATAACAGCATCGCTGTGTCATGACTACCTGTCTCTGACTATAACAGCATCGCTGTATTCCTGCCAATGTATGGGAGTGAAGGTCCATATATAAGGGGAAGAAGATCTTAAGAGCTGGTGTAGCCGTCTAAGTTAAGTATCTGCCAAAGGGTTTGATGTTCAGAAGAACGTGTGCTGTTGAGGAAACTTGTTTAGGGATTGGGGGGGTCCTCTAAGAAACATCACAGTTTAGAGGACATGTGGGGGGTGGGGGGGAAGTTCATTGTATGGCGGGAGCATGAATTTCCCCTGGAGGAAGGTTGATTGCTGGGACAGTGCCCTCTCTGTAACTAGAGATGCTCCGTTCTCCGTTCTTCTCTCTCTCACACAGCACTGGGGTTGCACGACAGGTCACCACTTTATCCTTTGTCCATCTTCTACATGGTTGTGGTTTTCCAAGGAGAATGTGAGCATCCTAGTTAGCAATGAGCTCCTGCTGTGGTGGGATATGGAGGGAGAGCAGCAACATGTGCTTGAGAGTGTTTGGGGTGGGTGCATGCATTTATGTGGGAAGCGTAATGGGTATTAAGTGTTTGATTTGGTTAGTATGCAGGTGAGGTCATCTTTTGTATCCTGTAGTTGGGTGCTGTGTGAATAGGTGTGCAGTCACACTTTCTTTGTATTTACAGATGCATCCAGGTCTGGTATCCGTGTCGTGGTGGTCTGCGGAGTGTCGTGACTACTTCTCTCTGACTGTCACGACATCGCTGTATTCCTGCCAATGTATGGGAGTGAAGGCCCCTCTATAAGGGGAAGATGATCTTAAGAGCGGGAGTAACTGTCTAAGTTAAGTATATGCCGAAGGGTTTGATGGTCAGAAGAATGTGTGTTTGTGAGGCTCCTTGTTCAGAGGTGGAAGTCCTCTAAAATGTGTCGGTTCTTAATGGGCATGTGAGGGGTGGGTGGAAGCTCGTTGTATGGAGGGAGCATGAATTTCCCCTGAGGCAGGGCTAATTGTTGGGACAGTGCCCTCTCTGTAACTAGAGATGTTCCGTTCTCCGTTCTTCTCTCACACACAGCACTGGGGTTGCATGACAGGTCACCACTTTATCCTTTGTCCATCTTCTACATGGTTGTGGTTTTCCAAGGAGAATGTGAGCATCCTAGTTAGCGATGGGCTCCTGCTGTGGTGGGATATGGAGGGAGGGCAGCAAAATGTGCTTGAGAGTGTTTGGGGTGGGTGGGTACATCTATGTGGGAAGTGTAATGGGTATTAAATGTTTGTTTTTGGTTAGTATGCAGGTGAGGTCATCTTTTGTAGTTGGGTGCAGTCACACTTTCTTTGTATTTGCAGAAGCGTCTGGATCCTATTTGGCAAAGAACCAGTGAAGCTGAAGTATGACTGTGGGGGACATGAAGTACTTGTTTTCCAAAATGGATTTGGTGTCAGGTTTGCAAGTTAAGTATGGTTATTGATTGAGTATAGTTTTGTGTTGGGCTGTCCTGTGTCAAGGTGGCAACTGTGTGTTTCACTGGGTGTATGTCACTTGGTATTGCATGTGCTTTTGTTGTGTGTGCTTTTAGATGTTTAGCATTTGTTCTATGGCTGATGAGTGTGTGACTTTCTTTTCTCTTTTCCATAGGAAGCTATTTCCATGTGTGTAGTTGGAAGGCAACGGTGTCAGCAGAGAGGATTTTGGTGTGCTTTGTTTGGAA